>ML677372.1:1574401-1799497 GCA_007922305.1 Dermatemys mawii | reverse complement strand
TGGAGTTGGGGTGGGGAGGGCGCAAGCCCCCACTGGCGCCGGGGAAAGTTGGCGCCTATGCCCACACTCCTCCCCCACAGCCAGATTCTACCAAAGCTGAGCATGTGTCATGTCACTGGAGGTGGCCTGGAATTTTTTGGGAACCAGAATTTCCACTTTATGGGGAATTCCACAATTTATTTCTTTGTTCTGAGGTGAATTTTCAAAATTTCCCACAGAACGAAAATCCTGGAACATTTGAACTTAAGGCCATCGAATCAATCAATTTCCAGTTTATCGTTTCATTTTGTTTTTGCTCTTAGATGATATCAAAATATGAAATAGTATATATTAGACATTATTAAATGTAATACATATCAATATGACATAATGTAAAATATAATGTGCATAAATATAATTTTAAAATTAACATTAAATTAGAATTAAATCCCAAATTAAAAATAAACAGTAAATGAATAGTTTAATATCATAGCAACGTCCAAAAAACCAGGCAATGTTGCCTAGTGGCTAAAGCACTGGCTTGGGACTCAGGACATGCAGGTTTTATGCCCAGTTCTGCCATGGGACTGCTGAATGACCTTGAGCAGGTCATGTCCCCTTCCTCAGTTTCCCCATCTTTAAAATGGAAATAATGCTACTGTCCTCCTTTGTAAAGTGCTTTGAGATTTCAGGATCAAAAGCTGTAGTGAAGACCCGGGGGTTGTTGTTGTCAGTATAAACCAAATACAATGAAATATCAAAATGATAAGATTTCACTGAAACTGACAGCTTTCTGCAAAATCTGTTGATTTCAACTAAACTGTATTTTCCAGTGGAAAACTGTCCCATACAAAAAATTTTGAGCAACTGGGGGAGAAGGAACCATGATTGCTTTGACTGTCCTCCCGGATTGCTATGAGCACCTGGCATCTCCTGTTCACCAGGGCGATTTGTCTGGATTTTGTTCAGGCTTTGTACAGAGCCTAGGGTCATGGGTCCTGCTCCAGGCCTTAACACTTTCACTTTCTAGCTTGTTGACAAAACGCCAGAAGATTTCAACAGAAACATGGACCCCTATTGTTGATTTTCAACAAGTCTTGGAACAGTGGGGAAGTTCCAGAAGGCTGGAAGAAAGCTAATGTTATGCCAATATCTAAAAAGGGTAAATGGGATGACCCAGGTAATTATAAGCCTGTCAGTCAGACATTGATCCTGGGCAAGATAATGGAGCAGCTGATACAGGACGCGACTAATAAAGAATTAAAGGACGGCGATGTAATTAACGCCAATCACCAAGGGTTAATCGAAAACAGATCCTGTCAAACAAATATCTTTTTATGATGAAATTACAGGTTTCCTTAATAAAGGTAAGAGTGTTGATGTAATACACTCAGACTTCTGCGCAGCATTTGACTTGGTACCACACAACACTGTGATTAAAAAACTAGGAAGACAGAACATGAACATAGCCTGCATTAAATGGACTAATAGCTGGCTAACTGATTGGTCTCACAATGTAACTGTAAACATGGAACCGTCCTCAAACAGGAGTTGTTCTAGTGGAGTCCCACAGGGATCGATTCTTGGCCCTATGCTATTTAACATTTTTATTGATAACCTGGAACAAAACACAATCATCGCTGATCAAGTCTGCAGATGACACAAAAATGGGGGGAGTGGTAAATTAGAAATAATGCAGGTCACCGATACAGAGTGTCAGGATCACTTGGTAAGCCAGGCACGAGCAAACAATACACGTTTTAATATGGCTAAATGTCAATCTATTCACCTAGGAACAAAGACCCTAGGTCATACGTACAGGATAGGGGACTCTCTCCTGGGAAGCAGGAACTCTGAGAAAGATTTGGGGGTCATGGTGGAGAATCAGCTGAACATGAGCTCCCAATGAGACGCTGTGGCCATAAGAGCTAATGATCCTTGGATGCATAAGCAGGGCAATCTGGAGCAGGATTTAGAGAGGTTATTTTGCCTCACTATTTGGCACTGGTGCAAAGTCTGCTGGAATCCTGTGTCCAGTTTGGGTAGCCACAATTCCAGAAGGATCAGAGAGGGCTCAGAGAAGAGCCATGAGAATGACTAAAAGATTAGAGACCACATTTCACAGGGAGAGACTCAAAGAACTCAAGCTATTTAGCTAACAAAGAGAAGGCTGAGGGATGACTTGACCCCAGCCTTTAAGTACTTACATGGGGAACAGACATGAGACAATGGGTTCCTCAGTCTAGCAGCCGAAGGTCTAACACAACCCAATGGCTGGAAGTTGAAGCCAGACAAATTCAGATTGGAAATCAAGTGTCAATTTTTAACAGCGAAAGCCATTAGCCATTGGAAAAACTTAGCAAGGGCTGGGGTGGATTTTCCATCACTGACAATATTTTAATCAAGATTGGATATTTTTCCAAAAAAACCCTCTGCTTTAGGAATTATTTTGGGGCAGTTCTCTGACTGTGATCTCCACAGGAGGTCAGACTATGATCCCCGGTGGCCTTGGAATCTGTGACTTTACGAAATGTTCATTTTGGACTGAAACCGTGTCGTGAGTCAAAATCTCATCCTGATCTTTTCTCTCTTTTGTGATGACACCAACCTGAGTCTGCTGGGAGCCTGAGCGGGACACCCTGAGACGGAGGAAGCGGTCCTGGGCATCCCAAAGGGTGTTAACCCCCAACCTCGCTGCTCTGGATGGGACAGATCTTAACTCCCACTTTCCCTGGCTGAAGTCTGGATGACGCCCATTACAACGGCTAGGACGGAATCTGCGAGATGCCCCTGCCCCATTTCCTGCTGCTGGTTGGGCCTTGCAGGAATCTGAATCTGATTCACCACCATGAAGACGAAGCCTCAACCTGCGCCTGTCTCCTTTTAGACACAAGGCACCCTCAACCTCAACGCACGCTATCCAGCTGCTGAAATCTGCCCCCTGCTCTAACCCTTAGGTTCTACTCCCCTTCCTGATCCAGGAATAAAACCTGGGGGTCTGGTCTGCCTCCCCCCAGAGCTAAGGAGAGAACCCTGCCCTAACTACTAGAATCCATTCCCCTCCCAGAGCTAAGGAGAGAACCCTGGAGTCCTGACTCCCAGCCCCTTCTACTCTACCGCATTAGACCCCACTCTCCTCCTACAGCTGGAAATAGAACCCAGGAGTCCTGATGCTTGGATAAAGGTCACATTTAACACACACACAGTGGGAAGTCCAAACTGGGTGCATACACACGCACACATAAGTTGACACACATGCATAAAGAGCAATCCAAACTAAACACACACACTCACACCAGCCTCATTCTCTCCAGCAGGGGGCAACGTCTCCCACATGTGTACACTCTCAGAGCTCACTGCTCCGCTGGGGGCAGCGGACAGATTCCATTATTAGCTCAGTTCCCCCCTGCACTTAGCCTGGCCCAGCACTGCAGAGCTTAGGAGCGTCCCAGCAGGGTTCTCAGAGGACAGGAATTCAAGAGGTGTGTTCCCCTACAGCAGTGCAGGGGCATTTACATTTCTACATTCCCCCACCATCTCCTGCAGGAGGAAATCAGAGCTGTGGTGTTATTATATGTATTCTAGTAGCATGTGGAGATCCCTGACATTGGGCTAGTCCCTGCCCCACTCACTACCTCAGTTTCCCTTCCTTATTTGACTGTTTAGACTGCAAGCTCTTTGGGGCACGGGCTGTCACTCTGTGTCTGCACAGTGCCTGGCACTAAGAGGACCCCAGTGTCAGCCAGGGTCTGTGCAGCGCTCAGCACAACGGTGACCCCATCCCAGTCGGGGTCTGTGCAGCGCCGGGCACAAAGGGGTCCTGAGCTGAGTCAAGTCCTTTAAACGCCACTGTAATACATCTAATAATGAAGAGGATTCCTGGCCACACACCGTAGCCATGCAGGATGAAATCAGGCTGGCAAGGTGAGCCATCAAGTCCCCACAGCCAAGATCGGGTGCTCTGGGAATGAATGCCAGCTAATTAAGACGTACAGCGGGCCCTGGCTCTGTCAAGATCCATCAATCCTAACGCCCATCGCATTCAGCTACTCCCATCTGCAGTGCAGCCACAAAGGACTCGGCTACCGAATGTGGGTGATAGAGATGACAGATGGGCCCCGCCCCACAACATGGGCTCCCGAATTCAGACAACCGTCAGCATGGGCCGGTTCGAGACAGCGTGGGCTCATGGACAAGGGCACGGCGCTGGGGGGCAGCGTTATTGTTATTTACCATTTGAACTGCAGTAGCGCCTAGGAGCACTAGTCATGAATCAAGACCCCAGTGTGCTAAATGCACAGAACAACAAGAGGGTTTCTGTCCCGCAGGGGCTTCCAGCCTGAGGATGAGGCGAGAGACAAGAGATGGATGGAGCCAGATGGACAAGTGCAAGTAAACAGTGAGACAGTCCTGGTCAGCACGATGGGCAGCGGGCTCAGCACACCAACAGCCTAACCCCTGGATCACAGCAAAGGAGAGTTTTCAGGAGGGCTATGAAGGTGAATAATGAGGTAGCTTTGCAGACTCCCAGGTTCTATACCCAGCTGAGCGGTGGCTAGTGGATTAACACAGAGGGAAGGCCTAGAAGTCAGGACTCCATGGTTCTATTCCTGGTTCCGGGAGAAGAGTGGGGTCTCGTGGTCAGAGGAAGGGGGCTGGGAATCAGGACTATTCTCAGCTCTGACAGTGACTCTGTGGGGGAAACTGAGGCACAAAGAGGGCAAAAGTCCTGATGCCCATCCACGTCTGCTCTAACCCCTGTACCCCACTACCCAACCAGAGTTGAACCCAGAAGTGTTGGCTCCCAGCCCAATGTCCTGGTTACTGGCCCCCCACAAGAAAGTGAATGTTTTGAGATGGAAAGAAAACAATTTTATACTTCAGAAAAAGGTCAATGGTGGAACAGATGATACCAGACAGTTAACACAAGAACATAAGAACAGCCGTACTGGGTCAGACCCAAAGTCCCTTTAGCCCAGTATCTGGTCTTCTGACAGTGGCCAATGCCACGTGCTCCAGAGGGAATGAACAGAACAGGTGATCATCCAGTGATCATTCCCCGTCACCCATTCCCAGATTCTAGCACCTCAAAGGCTCCTAATAAATAATTAAGCCACAACCACCCTTCCCCTAGTCCCGATCCACAGCCCCGTGCTATCCCAGCCCTGTGCTCTGCCCACACCCCTCTATCCCAACCTGAAATCCCCTGCTCTCCCAGCCCCAAGACCTCCAGGGTGGCTCCTACCTGCTTGGCCAGTCTGACGGCATCGTTGGTGAGTTTGGTACGGAGCTGGGAGTCGAGGTGTGCCGCCGGGGCAATCTCCACGACCTTTTGGTGCCGCCTCTGGATGGAGCAATCCCTCTCGTAAAGGTGCACCACATTTCCATACTTGTCCCCTGCAGAGAAGGGAAAGTCAATGCTAATCCCCTTCCAGGGACTGGGGACACTGGGTCATGTGTAGAAGAGCCTCCAGGCAGGCAACACCCAGCCAGAGTCCTCCAGCCGTGGGGCTGGATAACAGCCAGCACCCCCTAGAGGGGAAAGGCCCTGGTTCCATTCCCTGCCCCTGTGAGCCAGCCAGTCCCCCTGCCCTGGGGCTGGATCAGAGCTGGTGTCCCCTAGAGAGGAAAGACCCTGTGTCCCATTCCCTGCCCCCCTGAGTCAGCCAGTTCACCCTGAGCTGGATCGGGCAGGCAGAGGGATATCAGGGCTCACCCAGAATCTGGACCTCAATGTGTCTTGGTTTCTCGATGAACTTCTCCACAAAGAGAGCCCCATTCCCAAAAGCAGCCAGCGCTTCCGAGAACGCCCGGGTGTAATTCTCCTCCAGCTCCTGTAGGGGGCAGATGGGTGAGCAATTGATTCAGTAATGTAGCCTAGTGAATAGAGCATTTGACTAGGACTCAGGACTCCTGGCTTCTATTTTCAGCTTTGGGAGAAGACTAAGGTCTGGTGGGCTGGGCTGCGGGGGTACAAGTGGCTGGGAGTCTGGGTTCTATTCCTAGTTTTCCCACTGACTTACTGGTGATCTTTGGCAAATTATGAGATTGGGGTTCCCATTGTCCCTTGTGTTGCACAGAGACAGTACCTGCCCTGAGTCTAAAAAGTCACAGGGTGGGAGGGGAAACTGAGGCACCAAGAAGGAAAGGGACCTACCCAAGTTCCACACCAGAGCCAGGAAGAGAACCCACGCATCCTGCCTGCCACTCCAGCACCCATGCTGCCCCCATAAAGGTAAGGTCCCTTCAGTCCTTGCTACCATCCACTTTGGAGCAAAGGATCAAATCAGGGCATCTCTCTCTCTGCCGTGCTACACAGTGAGTCCTCCAGGAAGCGTACAGATGTCACACTTCCTGTACACTCTTCATGCAGCCTTGGGGTTTCCCGGGGCTCACATCAGACTGGGAGCAGAGACAAAGTACCCCAGTGCAAGGCTAACACAGGCTGCAGTCTGAGAGTAGCAGGAAGTTTTTATCATATTTCTGTATATAGCTTCCATTCCCAGTAAAGGGTTTATCTTGAAACCACATAAGATACCGTATCTGTTTTCACCACCCAGCTGACCTCCAGGAGGGGAACTTAAAGAGATGTAGCTGTCCTGTGACAAGAGGGTGAAGAGATGGCAGATGGCTCTGGGGCCCAGTAGTTTGGCCCAGGGTCACAGGAAGCCAGCACTGTGGCTGGGAAGTTTTCACATGGGATGCATAGGAGAAGGCTCTCGCGCCACCAACACGCCAGCCAATCAGAGCAGCTGCAATTGCGCCAGCCACAGGAGCAGAAGATGCAGATGCCACCCACGCTCTCACCCCCAGAAGCTGAGGCCAGGAAGCCAAAAGGGTATTACGGGCAGGGGTGTCTTTGCTCTAGAATCAATGGTACCTCGTAGCTGCGCACGACCCTCATGCCCCGTCCGCCTCCGCCATATGCAGCCTTGAAGATGATAGGGAAGCCATACTTGTTGGAGAACTCATGGGCCTCAGTGAGAGATGATATTGGGGCGTCAGTGCCTGGCACCACAGGGACCCCTAGGAGAGAGCAGATACAGGCATGTCACTCCCAGCTCCGCTACTGACCTTGGGCAGCCCCCACTCAGTGCCTCAGTTTCCCCTTCCACCCTCTGTCTAATTAGAGCATGAGCTTTGCAGGTCAGGGACTGCCACTTGCTGGATGTCTGTACAGCACCTGGTTCAACGGCGGCCCTGCTTTCAGGTGGGGTCTATGCGGTGCCCGCCATGACCGGGGTCCTGATCTCAGTCTAGGCACTACTGTAATAAACTTAACGAGAGTGGCTTGCCCCAGCCTACTCAGTGAGTCACAGGCAGAGCCATCTAAGGTGCAGCACTTCCAGCAACACAGCGCCCCCTAGTGCCACTCGGGGGTCAGCCCTGCCTGCAAGGAAATGCACCCCTTACTGCTCTCCCCACCCCATGCCCTTCAGCACAGCAGCCGCTAGCACCACAGCAGGGCGAGCACTGGCTGCGAGGGGAGAGCACCCCCTACCTGCAGCAATAGCGATGGTGCGGGCTTCCACCTTGTCACCCATCTGGCGTACCACCTCCGCGCTGGGGCCAATGAAGCGTATTCCAGCATCGCTGCAAGCCTGGGCGAAGTCCGAGCGCTCAGACAGGAAGCCGTAGCCTGGGTGCACTGCGTCCACTTCATTCTCCTAGGGTCCCAAACACATGGGGAGAGGCATTAGAATAATGGTGCATTGAAAACCCACAGGCCTTCAAGTGCCCAGAAGATTAGGGAAACTGAGGCATGGAGAGGGGCCAGTTGAATGTCAGAGTCAGGAATAGAAGCCAGGAGTCCTGGCACCCAGTTCCCTGCGCTGTATCCTGCCAGACTCCATTCCCTTCCCAGAGTCAGGAACAGAACTCCCAGCCCAACCCCCAAGCTGATCTAATTTGTAATTATTAATCATAATTAGGGCTGTCCATTAATAGCAGTTAACGCAAGCGATTAACACGAAACTAATTCACTACACAAAAAGTCACAATTAATCACAGTTTTAATCGCACTGTTAAACAATAATAAATATTTATTATAAATATTTGTGGATGTTTTTCTATATTTTCAACTACACTGGTTTCAATTACAACACAGAATCCAAAGTATACAGAGATCACTTTATATTACAGCAGTGCCCTGTGAACGCCTGTTCTCACTTTCAGGTGACATTGTAAATAAGAAGCAGGCAGTGTTATCTCCTGTAAATGTAAACAAACTATTTGTCTTAGCGATTGGCTGACCAGAGATAGGACAGAATGGACTTGTAGGCTTAAAGTTTTACATTGTTTATATTAATTATTAGTAATTAATCAACATACAACAATATAACAATTGTGTTATATAATAATTACATATATATATGTAAAAAAAATTCTACATTGTCAGTCACACTTTCACCACAAAGATTGTACTACAGTATTTATAGGAGGTGCATTGAAATCTATTTCTTTTATCTTTTTTAGAGTGCAAATATTTGTAATCAAAACTAATAATATAAAGTGAGCACTGTACACTTTGGATTCTGTGTTGTAACTGAAATCAGTGTATTTGAAAATGTGGAAAAACACCCAAAAATATTTATAATAAATTTCAATTGGGAGTCTATTATTGTTTAAGTGTGCAATTAAAGCTATGATTAATCGTGATTTTTTTAATTTCCCAATTAATTGCAATTAATTTTTAATCATTTGACAGCCCTAATATGATTGTCCATGTTTACACTTAATTATTAATTGTAACCTCCCCAACCCCCATGTTCCTCTCATACCTTGGCTACTTTGATGATGTCAGGAATGTGCAAATACGCCTGGACTGGGGGCAATCCCTTCCCAATGAGATAAGCCTCATCCGCCTTCTGTCTGTGCATGTGTCCTGTGTCCTGCTCGGAATAGACGGCCACCGTCCGGATCCCCAGCTCGGTGCAGGCTCGGAACACCCGGATGGCAATTTCCCCTGCAACACACGTACCAAAGAGTGACCCAGAGGGGTTTGTGCACAGAGGCAAAGGAGCGTAACCGGTTGCCTGAGTCTGCAGAGAGCCTGAGCCAATCACACTGTGAGTGGAGAGCTGCCCCGGGTGTGACTGGCACGTCAACGATGCCTGAGCTGATCACTCCCAGGGGGAAGATGACCCAGGGCATCTCAATGGAGTGTTTGCTTCCACCCATACTGCCCTGGAGGACTGTACCAACCCCACCCTAAGGAGGCTCAGTGTAGTGCAGGAGGTGCTCAACTCCCTGACCCAAGGCTGATGGGATCCGTAGGGGAGGGGGCCTGCTTTCAGCCTTGGCTCCCTGGGAGGAGATACCCTCTGCCACTGTAATGGGGGGTCATGGTCATGGAACAGGATGGGGCCTTAGCATGGCAGCAGGGCCACAGAGGAGTTGCTGGAATCCACTGCTAGGGAGGGGTGGCAGCGACAGGGGCAGGGTGCATCTCTTACCTCTGTTGGCCACCATGACTTTCTTGATGGGCTTGTACTCCACCCGCTGGGTGCTCTGGAAGGCGGCATGGATTAGGGAGAGGCGCTTGGCGCCCAGGAACCCGAGGCCCCTTCTCACGAAAAACAGCTGCAGCATCTGGGGAGACACACGCAGCGGGGCACATCAGGGGGATGCAAAGAGCAGCGTGTGTAGGGAACAGGCACCCTGCTGAAAAGGCTCCCGGACACTGGGGACGGTGGGGGCAGGGCTGGGAGAAGAACCCCCTGCTTCAGTGATTGGGTCTGAATACACCAGGGAAAGGGCTCTCTGCAGACAGATCCCCACCTAACCAGAGACAAAAGGGCTATTTGCAGCCATGGAGGCTCTCTCACTGGGACTAGTGCCTTAGAGGTGAATGGACGTGAATTCTTCCCTCGGATGAATGGGTCTGAATTCAGAGTGACCCCCATGTGATTTCATCTTGATTATTGTTTGTGTTCCAGCAGCGCCTATGGGACCCACCCAAAATCAAGGCCGCCTCGCTGTGCCGGGCACTGCACAACCCCGAGCAAGTCTGGGACCCCCAGAGATCCAGGACTCCCTTGTGCTGGTGCTGCCCAGGCCCTGACTGAGATCGGGACCCCTGTAGTTCTGGGAGAAGGGTGGCCCCTGCTATGAGAGGAGAGAGAATGGAGGGGCACACAGGGCCCTCGGCAGGTGGGAGGAGCTGCAGGAAGTGCCTGAAATAGAAGCAGATGGTTGAGTGGCACTCAGGGAGCAGGGAGGAAACGGAGGCAGCAATGCACCCAGCCAGCACAGCCTAAAAATCCTGTGACCCTTTCGTTCTCAACTCGAATAGCTGCAAAGGGCTCTTCGTGCAGCAGCCCAAGGAACCTGTCTGCAGCTAGCACATGCCTTGCGGTTAACAGGGAAGTGGTAAAAAAATCACCAGGCGTTTAGCAGCAGATTTATTTTTACAGCCAAGAATCAATAGCGCCTCCGACGCACGGGCCCAAAATTAGCTTTCAGGTGTCGTCAGGCTCTGGGCTGGCTTCTCACCCCCCAGTCAGGTCCTTGGAAATCAGACAAGTGGGACAAAGGAGACGCTAACACAGCAAAGGCAAAGTGGCAGCTTGGTCTGAATACTACTGTCAGGGCTTGGGTGCCTGAGAGAGAATGGAGGGGAGGGGAATGGGATATGGGGCCTTTCCCCTTGAGAGGGCACTAGCTCCAGTCTGGGTCCACAGCAGAGGACTGGCTGGCTATGGCGGGTGGGGAATGGAATATGGAATCTTTCCCCTCGGGAGGTGTCATCTCTGATACAATCCCAGGATAAGAGGACTAGTTGGCTAAGAGGGGTGGGAACTGGGAAATAGGACATGGAGCCTTTCCCCTCTAGGGGTCACCAGCTCTGACTTGGCTCCAGGATGGGTGGACTGGCTAGGGAGACTGGCTGGGTGCTGTTCCTCTGTTATCCAGGGTCCCTGCTCCCTGGAAGGGGATAGGCACTGATCCACCCTTCTCTGCAGCAACACATAGGGCAGTGTGGTGCATCTTTATGAGCCTCTCCTTAGGAGGCAGGTTTTCCAGCCCTTGGATTGTTCATGGGGCTCTTTCTCTGCAATGGTTCTCAGTGCGCACCCCAGAGCTGGACGCAGTATCACAGTCACAGATGATGCATACAGAGGTGATGCCACTTTCCTCTCCTGCTTGACGTGAGATATTTTTTTTTAAAGAATAAATGTCCAGTTCTTTTTATTTAGCCTCTAGGGGTTCCATTTTCATTTTTTCTCCCTAAACTGAATGGGCAGAAATTGCTTTAAAATGAAAAACCATCAGGCTCACATGCCTCCAGGGTTTAAGAAAACACACCAAGAAGTTTACGGGTTGGCTTGATCATAGTCTATAAGTATCTACAAGAAGAACAAATATTTGATAACAGAGGGCTCTTCAGTCTAGCAAAGGTCTAACAAGATCCAATGGCTGGAATTTGAAGCTAGACAAATTTGGACAAGGAATAATAAGATTCCCGCCCCCCCCCCCGCCATTTATTTATTTTACAGTGAGGGGAATTAATTATTAGAACAATTTACCAGTGCGTGTGGTGGATTTTCCATCACTGGCCATTTTTAAAATCAGCTTGTGATGTTTTTCTAAAAGCTCTGCTCTAGTTCAAATGGGAATTATTTCAGGGCCAGCCAATGGGCCGTTATGCAGGAAGTCTGACTAGCTGATCACATTAGTCCCTTCTGGCCTAAGAATCTCTGAAATATCGCCAGAGTTGACTAGTAATATAACCACCGAGACCCACAGTCCATTTCAGTGTCACTGCTTTCCCCAATCCGGTAGCATTCCACCAAGCCACACAGTGGGCCAGGAGACAGGTTCATCATGGAGCAAATTGTGACAGAAATAATTTGTTAGCAAATCGCCTAAACTCCTGGAGGCAAAATAGCAAAAAGCGCCTTCTTTCCTCTAATTAAGTACAAAACACAGATAAAAAGAAAAGCCCAGCACTGGTTTCCTCTGGCTTCTTTGGGAGTCAGGAGGTAGAAAGTGATTGCAAACGCCTCCAAATCTCTTTTAACGAGATTTTCGCCACTCCAGGTTTTAAGCATGCCAGGAGCAACACAGTGTACAATTCTGTCTCCCTTAGATCTGCCTTCCTATTTCGGTTTTTCTGCACAGATCCAAAGACGTTTATAAAACCTCAGCCAGCGTAAGAGAATTTCAGGAAGAGAAACGGATGCCGGGTTGGCATTTAAAGAGAGAATTGCAACTGAAGATCCCCACCAAACACAGGCACTGTATGGATAACACTCACAACTGGGCGTCAGGATGCCTGGTTCTAGTCGCCACTCAGCCAATGACCTCACAGAATCATAGCAGTGTAGGGCTGGAGAGGTCATCAAATCCAGCCCCCCTGCACTGAGGCAGGACCAGCTAAACGTTGACCCTCCCTGGCAGGTGTTTGTCCAACTTTTCTTAAAACTCTCCAGCGAGGGGGATTCCACAACTCCCTTGGAAGCCTGTTGCTTAACTGCCCTTAGAGTCAGAAAGTTTTCCTAATACCCGACCTCAAGCTCCCTTGCTGCAGATTAAGCCCATGACTTCTTGTCCTGCCTTCAGTGGACATGGAGAACAATTGGTCACAGTCCTCTTTAGAGCAGCCCGTAACATATCTGAAGACTATCAAGTCTCTCCTCAGTCTCTTTTGTCAAGACAATATGCCCACAGTCTGCAATCTTGCCTCACGGGTCAGGTTGTCTTCTGAACTTTTTTCATTTTTAGTGCTCTCTCCTAGTCTCTCACGAATTTATCCACATCTTTCCTGAAATGTGGCACTCAGCACTGGACACAATACTCCAGCTGAGGCCTCCCCAGAATGGAGCAGCAAGGGGCAATTACCTTCCAGGTCTTACATCCGACACTCCTGTTAATACACCCCAGAATGATATTCGCCTTTTTCACAGCAGCGTCACATTATTGACTCATATTCAATTTGTGATCCACAATACTGTAGCAGATCCTTTGCTACAGTATTGCTGCCTAGCCAGTTATTCCCCATTTTGCAGGTGGGCATTTCATTTTTCCTTCCTAAGTGCAGTGCTTTGCAGGTGTCTTTACTGAATTTCATCCTGGTGATTTCAGACCAATTCTCCAATGTGTGTTGAATTCTAATCCCGTCCTCCAAAGTGCTTGCAACCCCTCCCTTGGTGTCATCTCCAAATTTTATAAGCACACTCTGCACTCCAGTATCCAAGTTACCAGTGACAACATTGAATAGAACCAAACCCAGGAATGATCCCCGAGAGACCCCACTAGATATCACCTCCCAGTTTGACAGCGACCCATCGATAACAACTCTGAGATAACTACCCCCTTCATAGTAACTATGTCTAGCCACAGTTCCCTAGTCTGCTTATGTGGCTGTAATGTGGGAATGTGCCAAAAGCCTTATGAAAATCAAAACATACCACATCTACTGCTCCACATCTACGCCTCACTAGACCAGTAGCCCCATGAAAGAAGGAACTTAAGCTAGTTTGGCATGATTTGTTCTTGTCAAATCCATGCTGGCTATTTCTCATCACCCAAGTCACTTTCCAGTTAGGTTGGATACTGCCTGGACCCTGACCGAGACTGGGGAACCTCATTAAGCCAGACACTGCACAGACTGCAAGGAGGGGCTCCGGGTGCTGCACAGACCCCTGATTGATATCAGGGCCCCCACTGTGCCAGGTGCTGTACAGACCCCAGAGCCAGTCCCTGCCTCAAAGAGCTTACGGTATACATAGACAAAAGCTAGGTGAAGAAACAGAGACTTGCCAAGGTCAGAGCTCAGAACAGTCCTAACCCTTCCCTGCTCTAACCACTAGACCCCACTCCTCTCCCAGAGTGGGGACTAGACCCAAGAGTCCTGTTCCAACCCCAGTGCTCTTATCCACCAGACCTCATTGCCTCTGACTTAGCCTCTTAAGAAATGGGGATTTAGCCATGAAGCAACATGGAATTTGTTCCAAGGCAGCCTGCTTCCGTCATCCATTCGGCAGGCTCACCAGCTCTGGCACCTGGGTCACGAGAGCCCTGAAAGTTGGCTTCTATTTACATGTGCTTGCGACTGCAATAAAGAGCCAGACATGAGACTCTAATGGGTTTGCACCTGTCAGACTGAATTTGCCAGAAGCCCTTTTTAAGCATGTGAAACTTTAATTTAGAGAGGCTTTTCACATTGCTCAGGCACAGACATATGTGTTCAGCAGAGACTGAAATGAACTTGTTCAAACTGAGATGTTTCGATCTTTTGATTTGAAACAACTTTTCGGTTTGGAATTCCCTTTAATTTTTTAAAAAGCTTGAAACAAAATGTTTTGTTCAATCCAAAAGATTTTTTTTCAACTTTTCGATTTGCCAAAAATTCAAGAGAACATTGTGCTCAGTTTGACCCAACACAATTTTCTTGATCTTTTGGAATTGCTAACAAAAAAAAATCTGTTATTTGACACCCTCTACTTTTAACCTCCTTGGATCTCAGAAGAATGTGGGCCCCAGGGACTGAAATTCATCCTGGCCCCACTGCTGAGACTGCAGCAGTGAGAGAGGCATTCCTTTCCAGCCCTTCCTATTTGGATAACCTCACTCTCAAATCACATCCTGCCACCTGCCATCTTGCTTCTCCCATGCTGCATCTCTCTGTGATTGCATCAGCCACCACTAGGGGCAGAAACCAATCCGGAAAGCCTAGAATCCCTGCTCCCAAATGGCATCAGCCAGACATCCCTCACCTCAGAGGCTCAGCACAGATCAACTGTTTCCCCCTCACTCTTTTTTATTATGCTTGTGTCGACTGTAAGCTCTTCAGTGCAGGACTAATGGGCAGGCACTGCACTGGCCATCAGTACATGGGGGTTCTATTCCCAGCTCTGCCACTGACCCTGGGCATCCCTGGACCTTCCCCTCTTTGGGCATGTTTCCCTCCCACCCTTTGTCTATTTCGAATGTGAGCTCTTCAGGGCTGGGACTGCCTCTCACTGTGTGTCCGAGCAGTGCCTGGCACAACGAAGGACCCTATCTCAGTCGGGGTCTATGCAGCACCCAGCACAACGTGGGCTCCCCCGATCTGTCACAATTATGAGCCCACTGTCCTCAGTCAGGGCCACCACACACTTCCATGAGGACAGAAGGGTATAAGGACAGCACAAAAAAGCCCATGCCTCAGTGTCATCATTGCCCATTGGATGGGCACTACCTTTCCTTTCCCGGTAGCCACAGCTGTGTCCTGTGGAGCCACAGCATCAGCTGTCAATATCACGGATGCCGAGAGGATTAAACTGTCTGTACCCAGGGACTCTGTACCCAGGGACTCTGTTTCTTAATGCCAGTCATTTGGGGCCTTTCACCAGAGCCCCCAGCCCAGATAACAGACCAAAGGGGTAGCTAAATTCCTCTCCAGCCCTGAAACACCAGAGGAGCAAACAGGGATGTAGCGAGGTGGTGTGGTGCCCTACCGCCCCGCAGAGGGATGAGCCTCCCCAGGGACCAAAGTGGGCGGAACTAGAGAGTCCGGCGCCCGACCCCCAGAGGTCAGGGCGCAGGACCGGAAGCATAAAAGCCCGGCCCCAGAGCTCACTGGGGAGGCAGCAACCGGAGGAGCCAGATGCTACTGATGGAGCTCCTGACTGGGAAGCCTCCGCGACTCAGCCTGAGCCCGCGAACTGGCCGAGCCTACCCTGCGCTGGTTACCCAGAGGTGGACTGGCCGAGCTTGCCCCACGCCCGCTACCCAGAGTTGCTGCCCAGCCTACCCCAAGCCAGCTACCCAGAGGACGAGCTGTGCCTACCGCCTGCCAGGTATCCCAAGGAGCTGCCGGATCTGCCCCTCGGCAGCGACCCCGAGGAGCCCATGGTCCTGGAGCCCTCTGAAGACACGGCCCTAAACCAGATACCAGTTGAGGGGGAGTCTGGAAGCAGCCCCGGGGGAGACTCAGAACCAACGTCAGTGTGTTGCGGTCAGGATCCCCACTGACTGCAGTGGAGCTTTTCCCGCTGCTAGGGCCCCGGGCTGGGACGCAGTGGAGTGGGTGGGCCTGCATCCCCCCTGCCACCCTTACTCGTGGGTGGCAGTCTCCCCTCAACCAGACACCAGGGCTACCTGTCTGGTTTTGCTCAGCCCCTACCTAAGGGTCTGAGCCCTGACACTCTTGTGTTTGTTTGCTGCCCCGCCCTGCCTCAGGGCCTGGGCTTACTGAACTACTGCTGCTCAGCCCCTGCCTGAGGGTCTGAGCCTTGACATTTGGGCTTGTTTGTTGCCCTGCCCGCCTCAGGGCCTGGGCTTCTCGAACTGCAGGCTCAGACTGCTATGAGCACTTGAGCTACACGCCGGGTATTCCCCAGCCCAGCAGAGGGAAGAAGGCGAGGCGGTGTGGTGCCCCAGCGCCCCACATAGGGACGAGCCCCAGCGCGGTCCTGCTACAAGGGACCATTCAAAGCAGCTGCGATTTCCCTATAGCTCCCAAATTGAGACAGTTCACCAGAGAAATGAGGATCTATAAAACAATCGGCAAACATTAGCAGAGCCAGTGCAACAGCAGCAGGGAGGCGCTAAGAGAGGTCACCCATCCTACAAACGTGAGAACACCCCCCCATGCACCCCGCAGTCACTGGATGCCCGTCAGGAAGCAGGCAGCTCCCTGCGTGACCAATAGCTGCTTTCCATGGACATTTATGTATCCTCTGCTTTGCTCATTTCTTCTCAGCCCAGCCCAGGCAAGCAGAGCAGTTTCTCAAAGGGCACAGTGGATCCAGCTTCAATGAGCTGGGTCTGGCTAATGTGTCATTGTTGGTTTCCAAAAATATGGCTCTGCGGGGTAGGGGGAAGAGGCTGCCAGGCTTTTATCGCTGAATGCCCAATTGCACATGCCTAAGTGTCAGTTTTATGGCACAGAGCAGGGGTCTATTAAGAAGCCCAGCTCTGGATCGCAATGAGAAATCTCAATTACTGTACAATAGCCGCTCTGCGCCAAATGCAAAGCAAACCAGGGTTGAACAGATTCAGCCAGACGTCTGGCTCCAGCTGAGCCAGCGAGGCAGGATGAGGATGCCCCATCCCTACGCACAGAAACGATTTGAGACCTGGAAAACAATGCCTTACAGTGAGAGGCTGAATGAGCGCCAGCTGGTTAGCTTCTCCAGAAGATCAAGAGGTGGCTTGATTACAGTGTATAAGGACCTTCATGGGAAGAAAATCCTGACTACTAAAGGGCTCTTTAATCAAGAGGCGAGAAGCAGACCGAGAAGAACCAAAGGCTGGAAGTTAAAGCCAGGCACATTCACATTAGAAATAAGGCACACATGTTTAATGCCACAGGAGATTAACCATTGGAACTAACTCCCAAGGGCAGTGGTGGATTCTCCATCTGGCTTCACATCCAGACTGGAAGCCTATCTGGAAGATGCTTTAGTCTGGCATGAGTTCGTGGGCTCAACACAGAGGTAAAAGAGTGACATTCTCTGGCCTGCTTTATACAGGAGCTGAGAGTAGAGGATCTAATGGGCCCTTCTGGCCTTAAAAATGTATGCATCCACTTCCCAACCCAGAAAGGTAAAAGTATTGTCTCTACCGATGGCATTAGAAGATTTTTAGGTAACTAAAACTGTGGTCAATTTCAAAGTGATTTGTAGCTTTCATACTTGGCTGCAGGTTGTGGGAAGGCCTGATCTCAACCCTTCTAGGATACATTCACAAAGTCTAAGGTCAGAGTCTATGACCATGTGTTCTGACCGCCTGTATAACACAAGCCGTAGGACCTCCCTGAACACAGAGTTTGAACGAGAGCAGATCTTTTAGAAAAACATCCCGTCTTGATTTTAAAATGCCCAGTGGTGGAGATTTTACCACAGCCATTGTTAAATTATTCCACTGGTTAATTACCCTCCTTGTTAAAAATGTGTGCCTTGTTTCCAGTCTGAATTTCTCTAGCTTCAGCTTCTACCCTTTGGCTCTTGCTAGACCTTTAGCTGCTTAACTGAAGAGCCCATTATCACACTTTTGTTCCCGGTAGGTACTTATAGACATAAGTCACCACTTAACCTTCTCTTTGTTCAAATGAACTCCTAGAGTCTCTCACACATGTTTTCTAATAATTTAATCATTCTCATGGCTCTTCTTTGACCCCATTCCAGATCATCAATATCCTTCTTGAATTGTGGGCATCAGAACTGGACACAGGATTCTAGTAGCAGTCACACCAGTGCCAAATACAGAATGCTTCCACAGAGGGAAAATCACAGTGTGTTGCAAACCCTTGAGATTCTATTATAAGTCTCAAAATATAGAGAGTTTGTTTTAAAGTCTCAGCTCCCTGAGCCAATGCTTATGGAAGAATTGTGGCTTTTACGTAAAAAGCAGAAACAAAAAACAACAATTTTCTAGCCCTTGGTGTTCTAGAAAAAAGCTGGAAACCATTAGCCCAAAACGTTCAAAAGCCAGAAGGCAAATTAAAAGAACCCTTCCTTTGTTATGAGTCTCTCATGACGTTCAACCCCATCTCATGAGTTTTTGAAGGCTGATTCCTGAATTATGAACACTTGGTGTTATTGGGGGTCTGAGCAGTACCTGGCACAATGGGTCCCAATCTCAGTAGGGGGCTCTAGATGATATTGTAATACAAATAACAGCAAGATAAGCAAAAACACAAAACAATCATCATGCAGCCAAGTAACCTTCCATGTTTGCTAGGACTCTACAATCTCTTGCTTCTATGGAAAAGGGGAATATCCTTTGTGACACATTTTGAAGCTGTTTCTGTTTTGAAACAGACTCATTTCCTGTCTTTCGCTAAACCTTCCCGAGTATGGGTTTTATTACATAATCTCATGTTTTCGCCTCAAGCCCTGGAGTTTTTGTTAAACATAAAGTGGCAATTAACTTCCACTGAGGAGGTGGAAGAAATGATGGGGAAATTTCACTGAGAAACGGAAAAATGCCAAGATTGGTAATTATTTTCATTTGGGGGGGGGAAAGGTTGATTTTTGACCAAAAACAAATTTTCCCTGGGAAAAATTGTGATGGTCACTGATTTTGTGAAAGGGGAAGAGCTGGGTGAAATCCCATAGTCAGCAATGGCCTTTGCCCTACTTGGCCAGAGAATACAGAACAATATTTCCAAACAACAGTAGCCTGGCCAGTTAAACAGTAGCCTCCTTTACCTATGTATTGACTTAACACATGGGGGTAGATGTGGAATAGAATGATGCAAGCTGAGATTCTATTATGGGGATCAAAGTTTGCCCCATAGGTCTGCTGAATAGTAGACGTATCACTTATTTTTGTGTGCAAATCAGAGACACTGGGACAATGAAGTCCGATAAGCCACAAAGTATACACAGGAGATCAACAGGGCAGAGATTCAGATGACAGATGGACAATTTTGGGTGGTAAGTAAGAACGTCGTAATATTTATCAATTACGCATCAAAGCTGGGATCTATTTATTAATAAATTCATAGAGTTTAAGGCCAGAAGTGACAGTTAGATCACCTAGTCTGACGTCCTGTACAGCACAGAGCAAGGAATTCCAGCTAGCTCCCCCTGTATTTTCCCAATCACTTGTGTTTCACTAAGGCTATGTCTTCACTATCAACATTAAAGCGCTGCCGCAGCAAGTAACCAGGGGGCTCCTGGCCCCAGCTCACCTCCGCTCCACCTCCTCCCACAAGCGTGCTTCTCCCTCCTCTCTCCCAGGCTTGCCGCACCAAACAGCTGATTTGCAGCCAGCCTAGGCTGGAGGGGGAGAAGCGGAGCAGCACACTCAGGGGAGGAGGCGGAGGTGAGCTGGGGAGGGCAGGGTGGGGAGCTGCCGGTGGATGCTCTGCACCCACCAATTTTTCTCCCTGGATGCTCCAGCCCCAGAGCACCCATGAAATCGGTGCCTATGACTGTAACCACCAGACCTTACACTGCCTTCCCAAGGCTGGGAATAGAACCCAGAGTCCTGACTCCCAGCACCCCCTTGCTCTAACCACTAGACTCCACTCCCTTCCCATCAGGGTAGGAGTACCAGGCGTTCCCAGCAGGGCGAGCTGGCCTGCACAACAGCCCAGGAAGCAATTCACACTGCCACACGGGTTGCCATATGCCATTTTTCCAGGGCACTAATGAAGCAAAGGCGGAGCAGGGAGGAGGAGGAGGACTCTCTGAACAGCTGTTCTTGCAAGTCACCTGCAGTCCCGGGGAGATGGTTTCATACTAGGCTTGGATGCATTCCTGGAGGTTTCATCACATGACGTGCTCTTTAATTAAAGGCTCATCTTTAATTCCTGGAGACTCCAGGACAATCCTGGAGGGTCGGCAATTCTACCTCATGCGGGCTGCCACACTGCACAGCCACGCCGGTCTGCTCAGCTGCACCGAACTAATTAGAGGAGGGCTGGCTCCAGGCACCAACATAGCAAGCATGTGCCTATGGCGGCACTCTGTAAGGGGCGGCATTCCGGACGTGCCGCCCCTCCATTCCTCCGGCTGCGCCGCGGCCACACCGTCTCACCCCTCCCCCCGTTGCTCCTCCGGCCACACCACGGCTACGCCACCTCACACACACACACCTTCACTCCTCCCGCCACCCTGGGTTTTTCCTTGGGGCTGCAAAAAAGGTAGAGCCGGCCCTGCCCCCATCATCTCTTTGCTGAACAGAGCCAGGCCGCTGGTCCTTGTTCTGCCTTCCTCCATGAGTAAAGAACCCTGCGTGCTGAGCTTTCCCCAGGATGACTGCCAGTCTCCACCAGGGATCTCCAACTCAAATGACCAAGAGGGCCACATGAAGACTAATGTATAGGCCCAAGGGCCGCATCACTGACACACACCCCCACGCTGCCCCCGATCCGGCACCAATGCCACCCCTTCCATGAGGCCCTACCCCTGCCCCACCCCTTTCCAGCCCTTCCCTGCACCCATTCCAACCCCTTCCCCAAAGTCCCCACCCCAACTCCGCCTTCTCCCTGCCCTTATTCCAACCTCTTCCCCAAATCCCTGCCTCTTCTTCCCCTCCTCCCCTGTGCGCGCGGCTTCCCACTCCTCTCCCTTCCCTCCTGGAAACTGCTAAGCCGCCAAACAGCTATCTGGCAGCGGAAACTGCCTGGAGATAGGTAGAGGAGCGGGGAACAGTGTGCGGGGAGGGGGAGGACACCTTAGGAGCCACAGAAAATAACTTGGCGGGGGCAAGGGTATGGGGAGTTTGGCGGCCACAAGAAGCAACTCTGGGGGAAGCGGCACAGGGAGCTTGGCAGGCCACAGCAAAGAACTTCGCGGGCCACATGCTGCATGCTTGAGACCCCTGGTCTACACACTGGCCCGCCCCCCAAAGCCCAAATGTATCCAACCCACCATGTATCTAACCCAAGCCCATGGTGCCACGGGTGACAATGTTCGGACAGAGCACAGATTCAGACAGTCTAATGCTGTGGCCCTCCAGTCCAATCTCCTGCCTAACACAGGCTAGAAGCCAGCCCTGAAACAATTCCTGGTTGAACCTGAGCGGAAAAACATCCAAACTTGATTTAAAAAATGGTCAGCAATGGAGAACCCGCTCCAGCCCTTGTGAAGCTGTTCCCATGGTTACTTACCCTCACTGGTTAAAATGTGCCCCTTATTTCCAGTCTGAATTTGTCTCCTATGTTGGTGACAACTTCCAGCCATTGGATCTTGCCAGACGTTTGCCTGGGACACCAAAGATCCTATTACCAAGTTATCAAACGTTGCTCCCCTCAGCGATTCCCAGCCATCACAGGGGCCTCACAACAGCTTAGTCTCCTCAGGACTGAAATGCTTTGGTTTAACTAAAGTCACTGGGCTCCTGCGTGAGGCCCACCATCCTGGAGCACCGCTCACAATAAGATCTAGCATTACTGTGCTCTGCCTCAGTGTCCCTTTAGTCAGCCTTTGGCCTATTCCTGCTGTAGCAGTGATTTGCTGCTGCAGATACGACTCAGCCCTCCAGCCATGCTACCAAAATAAATCCACCCCTTCTGGGGTACCCAAATCCAGCTGTAACTGGTCAGGCCCTAAGCTAGCTACTCCCAGCTGGTCTCTTCGAAGTCCCCTGGCCTGGCTCCATCTGGGCCAGCTGCAAACTCTTTCCACACTGAACAAAACTGACTGGACTCACACTCTTCTCTTCAGAGTAGCAGGTCCCAGGGTTGCCCCGGGGGTCCCTCAGGAGAACTCAGACAAAACCAAACACTTCTGAAGCATCTTCTGCCCCCTCTGGACTTGAACCTCATGTCCGCCTCCTAGATTTCTCTTCAGCAACAGCTGCCCCAGGACTGCCTCCTTGGAGCCCCTCCAGCTACAGCTTAGCCCAGCTGCTTTCCTTGTGAGCCACACCCTAACCGCTGGCCTTGCCCCTTTTTCAGTCCCACACCCAGAATAGCTGTAGCAGGATGTGGCTATCTGAACAAGGCCTTTGGACCCTTAAAGGATCAGGCTGCCCTTTTACAGCTCAGTCTAGGGGTAACTGGGTGAAATTCAGGGGCCTGCACTACATAGGAGGTCAGACTGGAAGATCTAATGGGCCCTTATGGCTCTGAACTCTCTGACACTCCTGCCTACACTGGAAGGGAGGCATTGCCAGGCTGGATCAGACTTGAGATCCCTCTAGTTCAGTATCCCATCTCTGTCAGTGACTGGCAAGAAATCTAGAAGCAGATGGAGACAACCGGACCCCATATTAGATATCACCCTGGTTCCTACAGAAAAGAAATCACCTCAAGCCCTGAAGCTGCAGGTTTAATCTCCTAGACAGCATTTGCATTAGCCTCAGTTATTCCAACTCTGGATTTCTTGTTCTCTGCCAAAATGGCCAATCTTACTAAATTCTTGGCCTGAACACTTCCTGTGGAAGGGAGTTCCACAGGCCGTGGTTGAAAATTTACAGCTGTGGATCAGTGCTGAGCTTGCCACTTTTTATCATCATGGAACATTCCTTTGTTCCTTTATCTCTGTGTGACAAGACAGGAAGAACAGAAGCTCTCAAATAGAGTTGAGCAAAAATTTTTGCACTACATTTTTTTCAGCAATAAATGTGGATTCTGCGACACTGAATTGATTTGCAACTTTGCCTTGACTTTGCCAAATTTTTCATTTCAACAACAAAAAAAACCCTCCAAAAATATTAATCAATCAAAACCTTTTATCTCCACGTTTTAAACGCTTTAATTGTTCAGGTTGATCTGATGTTTTGTTTCAAAACTTCCTTTAATTTTATTTTTTTTAATTAAAAAAGTTTTAAAATGATCCAAAACTGAAATGAAATATTGCATTCAATCAACACAATTTTTTTTTTCAAATTTTCATTTTCTGAAAATATTCATTTTTGTACCAACCTGGAATAAGTTTTTTTCTCTGAAATTGCCAAAGAATCAAGAGATCCATTTTTGGCCCAACATCATTGTCAATCTCCCTCTTCTGGACTAGTCATTCTGTTGTGCTCTTTTTTTCACGGGGATAAACAATGGCTATCTTTTCAATCTCTCTTCATAAAGCCGTTCCAGGCCCTTGACCATTCCTGCTGCCCTTCTGCAAGATCCTTTCGGAGATGAACAGTAGCTTGTTCAGTAATTAAGCCACACCCCTGGTTTCTATAATGGCATTATAACAGTCTTGGTAATATTCTCCATCCCGTTCCTTCTGCATCCTTGTTAGACCTCAGCTTTGAATGCAGCCAAGTTGCTTTCAAAAATTAAAACTTTTCTTTACTTGTCCTTAAATTGCTTCCAGAGCAGTTTGATTATTTCACAGCATAGTATGAGATAAACTAGAACTAGACCATGTGTGGATTTAGCCAGTTTCCGCTAGAAAAACCAGTTTGAGCTATTCCCATGTAACCATGCGGTAATATTTTCAAAAGCACCTAAGTCATTTAGGAGCCCAGGTACCATTGTGACCATCTAGTCCAGTGGTTCTCAAACTTTTATACTGGTGATCCTTTTCACACAGCAAGCCTCTGAGTGCAACACGCACCCACTCCCACCCCGCTCTTAGAAATTAAAAACACTTTTTTATATATTTAACACTATTCTAAATGCTGGAGGCAAAGCGGGGTTTGGGGTGGAGGCTGACAGCTCGCAACCCTCCATGTAATAACCTTGTGACCCCCTGAGGGGGCCTGACCTCCCCCCGCAGTTTGAGAACCCCTAATCTAGTCTGACCTCCCACATTCCACAAGCCAGATAATCTCCCCCAGCCATTCCTGCCGCCAGCCCAGAACTGATAGGTGGTCAAATTATGGGCTTCTTTTCCTCCAGAAGCAGTATAGCCAACTCTCGTAATAGCTGATGTTATTTTAAACCACAAGCACACATCCCATATTAAGAGTGCAGGGTTATTATTCATTCACATTTATATTGCAGCTAGGGATGTAAACAATGCTTTAAAAAAGTAACTGTTTAAACGTTAACAAGTCCACAACATAAGCATGAAAACTAGGGATGCAGGGGCTGCTGTAGCACCCCAATGTTTTATGTGGGGTCTTGGCTGCCAGCCCTGTGCCGGCCCCCAGCCTCGGCCCCATTACCTTTTACTGTGTACATTACCAGTAAGACTGATGCTTATTGGTTAACTGGTTAACATTTTACATTCCTAATTGCAATAATCCCTACAATACAACCAGGTCAGGGTCTGGTTGTGTTAGAAACTGTACAAACATGGGGTGAATGACAACCTCTGTCTCAAAGAGCTAACAAGCTAAACAGACAAAGGGTGGAAGGGGAAACTGAGGCAGACGAGGTAGGGACTTGCCCAAGATCACAGGGAAACCTGGGACAGAACACAGGTATCTTGATTTCCAATTTAGTGTCATGTTCACTATCTTCAGAACACACTCTAACTACTGGCTTATGCTACAGCCCAGACTACTCTGTAGATGTTACAAAGAACTGCCTAGCTACTGACACAGGAGGCAAGAATTAATGGGTGGATGAGATTAAATGAGTGAGTCATCATGGAAGGTGGAAATGTGGCTACCCAAATGACCACATGTGCACAATTCCTAGCCCATCCATAGTACTGATCACATTAACCAGCACTGTCTGAAAAACTGATTTTTCCTTTCATGGACATTTTGAAATGTTGGACTTTTGTTTTGAATCTAAACAAATGTCGATAATTTCTCAGAGGTTTCAAATGGGAAAAAACAACATGGAAAACCTTAATATTTTCAATCAAAACTAAATGAATGGATGTTTTGTGCCTCCGGGGAATTGCTGTTTGGGTGCCTCAGGCTCCCATTCAATACAGGATGGTATCCTTGGACTGAAACATTTACCAAGATGGTCTCCCTTCTTGCTGAGCTGCCACAGTGCCTCATGGGAGCTGTAGTTTGGATGCCTCATAGGGCCATTCTGTTAGCCAGGCTCACTGATCGAACTACATCTCCCACAATGTACCATGATCTCTCCTCTCGGAGTGGGGAGGTGGTGCCTCATGGGAGCCCCCGCCATGGTGTCTCATAAGAGAGGTAGTCTGGCTGGGCAGACCAGCCCACAGAGGAGAATGGGTCATGAGGCATTTAAACTACAACTCTCATGAGGCACTGCAGTAGCATTTCCAAATTTAAATATTTCATTTTGAGGGCATTGTCAAAACCCACAAACAGCTGAAATGTTCTTTGGTCAAAACCCCAATTTTCCACCAAAGATCATTTTGACAGAAAATGTTTGACTGGCCTGAGTTTTTCACAGAAGGATTTTGCCACCTGGTGAAATTCTGCACCTTTTTTCCCTAGCATGGTCGCCACTTCAGAGGGACGGAGATCACTGAAAACTGAGCAGAACAGCAGCATGGAGATGGGCAAAGGAATGCAAATAAAAAGGCAGGTAAACAGAACTTTGAGCCAAATGCTGGGTTGCTTATACAATTATCAGATCAAAGGCTCCCTTTAGCTCGCTAGCAGCTGGCTGGAAATGCACTGACATTTCCCATGAAAGACATTATGGGGAAACAGACTGCAGGGTAATTGGGTACGGAGTGTTAACCTCCACACACAAGCAGGAAGCAAAATTAAATTCCACTGCAAGGGAAAGTCATTCTGAGCAATGCATGGTGCACTAAATAGAGCACTGTGCTGTGATTTAGGAGTCCTGGGTCTACTCCTGGCTTTGCCACTGGTATTGGGCATAATCCTTCCCCGCTCTCTATGCCTCTGTTTCCCCTCTCCTCTTTTGTCTAGTTAGATCATGAGCTTTCTACTCTCTCTCTCTCACACTGCATGTCTGTGCAAAACCTGACAAAAGGGAGCCCTGGTCCCAACTCGCTGATTGCCTGCTCTGTGCCTCTTCTTTTCATGCTGCCGTTGAGTTTAGTCCATGCCCAAAATTGCCACCACTACCAACCTCTATCTAGGTGCACGTGGACAGAAACTGTTGCCACCGATGGCTCTCTGCTTCTCCAGCTACACAAGTCGCTCCAGTTTGCAATCAGTAGGCATTAAATCAGTCTAGTGGCAGCAAAGACAGATCCCATTTCCAATTTAACTAACAGTTCATTTACGCAAAATGCAGCACCAAAAGAGATGCATAGATTTTCAGGACTCAAGGGACCATTAGAATCAGCTGTTCTGACTTCCTGTATGACACAGGCCAGAGAACCTCACCTAGCCATTCCTGAATCAAGTCCATAAATCCTGTTTGAGCTACAGCATATCTTCTAGAAAGATGTCCAGCCTTGATTCATAGAGCCCAAGAGATGGAAAATCTATCACATCCCTGGGTCAGCTGTTCCTGTGGTTAATCTCCCTCCATGTTAAGAATCTGCACTTTCTTTCCAGGCTGAATTTGTCCAGCTTCAGCATCCAACTACGGGATCTCCATCTGCCTTTTTCTGCTGGATGAAAGAACCCTGCTCTCTGAAATCTCCTACCCTTGCAGGTGCTTACAGACCGGGCTTGAGTCACCTCTTAACCATCTCTTGTATAAACTAACTAGATTGAGCTCCTTAAGTCTCTCACTATAAGGCAGATTTTCCAGACCTTGGATCACTCGTGTAGCTCTTTTTCGAACACTGGCTCAAAGTGCAGACACCAGAAACAGACACTTTTCCAGTAAAGGCCTCACCACTGCTATACTGGAAAACATGCCAGAGAGTGACAAACTCCAGGAGCTCGATCTATTCATCTGAGCAAACCGAAGGCTGATGGGTGCTTTGCTCCCAGTCTATAAGTACAGTGAATAGAAATTGGACAACAGGCTATTTAGTCTAGCAACCAAAGATCAAACAACTCCCAAGGGCAGGAAGCTGAAGCTAGACAAAGCCAGACTGGAAATAAGGGACAAATTTTAACAGTGAGGGGAATGAACAATTTCTCAGGGGCTGTAGTGGGTTCCCCATCACTGGGCACTTTTGAAATCAGGACTGGAGGTTTTTCTGAGAGAGATGCTTTAGGAATTCCTTAGCATCTATACAGGTGGTCAGACCACTTAGTCACAGAGGTCCCATCTGGCCCTGGAGTCTATGAATCTAGATACAGAAGTGATGCCACCATCTTATTCTGACTTACTATTCCCCTGCTGTCCCACCCCAGATTTGTGTTATATCTCTAAGGCTTGGTCTATACCTAAAGCCTAGGCTGACCTGGCTCTGTCACTCAGGAGCGGGAAAGTGGTCCCTTCTGGCCGTAACCTCTATGAAATCTGCTGTTGATCTAGCTCCTGCTTCTCTGGGAGGTGCATTTACTACAGCAAGAACCACTTCCATTGGTAGAGGAAGCATCTACACTACAGCACTGCGCACTGCACAGTCCCTGGGATTGGGGCCCCCACTGTGCCGAGTGCTCCATAGGCACCAGGCGAGATCGGGGCCCTTACTGCACTAGGCACTGCACAGACCCCGACCGAGACCAGGGCCCCATTGTGCCAGGCCCTGCCCAGACTCCTACTGAGATCAGGGCCCCATTGTGCCAGGCGCTGCCCAGACCCCAACCAAGATCAGAGCCCCATTGTGCCAGGCACTGCACAGACCCTGACCAAGAGACAGTTCCTGCCTTGAGGAGCTTGCAGTCTAAATAGAGGAAGGGTGTGTTGTGCCTTTTTGCTCTTTAGATAACAGCAATAGGAAGAAACCTGGAACAGAGCTGTCTCCCAAATAACCAAGATTACTAACCCCACACATGCCAGGTCTAGACACACTACTGCTCTAGCTGCCGCCAGCAGCTTTTAAACTATATAACACAATGAGCGCCACTAGAAGATTCACAAGCTATTCCTATATGCCATAGGGGAGGAGGGGAAGCGGAGAGAAAGGAAGAGATTTGCCTAAGGTCGCACAATAGGTGAGGAGCAGAGTTAGAAACAGAATCTAAATGTCCAGCCCCAACCCATCCCAAGCAAGGTCTAGAACCCAGACCTCCGGATTCCCAGGCCAGTGCCCTCGTCAGGGAATACAGTGCCCATCACCCAAACCATTTATGAATCCCAACTCTCAGGAAGAAGGAAATGGGCAGAGCGAGGGGAAGGGATTTCACAGTCACACCACAGGTAAGGGACAGATCCAGGAACAGACCCAAGGAATCCTGACCCCCAACCCTCCTGTTTTGTCCCACTGGACCCCACTCCCTTTCCAGAGCTAGGAAGGGAACGCGGTAGTGTTAAGTTTTCAGCTAACCCTTAGTTAACACTCCTCTCCCTAAACGAGGGTTAGACCCCTGGTCCCCTTACCCACTGACCATATTGTTCCTGCTCCCCGCCGTGCGTCCCACAGGTAACCGTCCAATTAGCCGAGAGGCAGGGAGGCAGGGCATAGCCAGGCCACTCTTCTCCTGGATCAGAACCAGGAAGGTATCTACTGTGAGATTTGCTCTGTGGAGGAAGCGACGTCAAGGCAGCACCTGCTCTGGCTGGCCGTCCCTGATCGCCCGTCTTTATTCACAAGCTGTGCTAGCCCCCCGGGGCGGTGCCAGGCTGGTGGGCTGGAAAATCTGCCTGCACTTTGACAATGATTGCTCAACAAATAAACACACTCGCCTGTGGGGGTGGGCAGGAATCAGAGCATGGAAGGTCCAGTTCATCGCCCCCTCTTGAGCCTGCCTGGAGGCCTAATGCCCCAGGGATGGGCGTTCTCAGCGGGGATGGATGCACTTAGGGAGAGATGGTGTGGGCTAGTGGGTAGGGCAGTGGTCTGGGAGTCAGGCAGGACTCCTGGTTTCTATCCTCAGCTCTGAGAGTGGAGTGGTTGGAGCAGGGGGTTGGGAGCCAGGATGCCTGGGTTCTAGCCCCAGTTATAGGAAGAAGGGGTGCTGGCGGGGGGGGACTCCTGGGTTCTAGTCTAAATTCTGGAAGGGTTGGTGGGGTGTAGTGGGTTAGAGCAGGGGTGGGCTGCCTGGTAGTTAAGATCTCAGCCTGAGATTCAGGAGAGCTTGGTTCTGGCTCTGCCACAGACTCTGTGGGGGACCTTGGGCAAGTCACTTCATCTATCCTGTGCCTCAGTGTCTATATCCCACCACATAGTCCTTTGTTTCTCTATCCTTTTTAGAATATAAGCTCTCCAGGGCAGCTGTCTATCACTAGGCATCTGCGCAACACCTGCCATGATGACAGTCCCAATTTCGGTCAGCTGCACCCCCCAGCTGGAGCCCTCACTCCCTGCACCACAACCCCCAATTTCAGGAGCATTCACGGCCTGCCTTACAATTTCCATACCCAGATGTGGCCCTCTGGCCAAAAAGTTTGCCCACCCCTGTCCTAGCACCATGGAACCCCAAACGTGATTGGCATCTCTCAGCACTACCGGTTTATAAACAACACTCATAACCACATTGGACTGAACACACCTGCTATTGTTGTGAGCCAGCTGGCACCATCCCGGGAGATAAATACACCGGGAACATTTCCCAGCAAAATTAGATGGTGATGTGCAGACGGCAAGCTGAATAATCAAGCCCTCAGTATATTCATCTCTTCCCTCTCATCCCATTTGTTGCATCCACCAGCCTCTAAAAGGTGCTATCCACTGAGACGGGAGATTCCCGCAGGGGTGGGCCATGTGGACACACTGGAGAACCAGTGGGGATGAGAGAATCAGGTCTCGAATGCCAAGGCACGATGCTAACGTGGCACGGTTAAGAGACTCACACTCAGGACATGGCTGCGTGAAGGCTTCCTGCAGAAAGCTCAGGCCCCATGTTGTGCAGCTGCTGTTTTCCGTCATACGTATTTACAACAGGAATAAATAAAGCTTCACTGGAGGGTAAGGAAAGGCAGGGGAATAGAACATGCTAAGGGCGCAGTCAGAGTCTAAACACAAACTGGGACCTAACCGAAACAAATTCACATAAAATCACATCTTAAGGCGAGCAAGGGACAGTCTGGGAGTAGACAGATTGGGACTACGTATCAGTGGGGTCAGGTGGTTAGGGGTTGGCAGTCAGGACTCCTGGGTTCTGTTCCCAGCTCTGGGAGGGGAGTGCGGTCTAGTGGGCATATGGGAGTCAGGGCTCCTGGGTTCTATTCCTGTGGTATTCAGTGATCGCTCACTGCTTCAGGAGCTTGCAAGAAAACGGCTTTATTCTATGTCTGGTTTCAGCTGGCTGTGCATAACGAGAGCTTCACAGTGCTCACCCAGACTCTATCTGGGAAGCTCAACCCTTAAGAGGGCGACCAGGCAGCAAATGTGAAAAATCAGGACAGGAGGTGGGGGGTAATAGGAGCCTATATAAGAGAAAGACCCAAAAATTGAGACTGTCCCTATATAATCAGGACACATGGTCACCCTAACCCTTAAAGGCACAGCCCTTCATACCACAATTCCCAGCTTTCGACAGAAGTAGTGTCTAGTGATTAGAGCAGGACAGGCTAGGAGTCAAGGCTCCTGAGTTCTATTCCTGGCTCTGCTAATAGGTGACCCTGGGCAAGTCCCTGCACCCGTGCCTCAGTTTCCCCTCCCACCCTTTGTCTCTTTTGATTGTAATCTGTTTGAGCCAGGGAATGTATTTGTGTGTCTGTGCAGCACCTGGTACAATGGGGATCTTTGTCAGGCCTCTACAGTGGTCAGTACTATAAGAAAAACTTGCCCCTTTAAGGTGAACCAAGTTGGGCATCAAATATTATTATCGTTTGCATTACAGCAGCAGCTACAGAGATTGAGGCCCCTATCAGACCAGGTGTGGCACCAATTCCAAGTGGCATCAAAACCCGCACTGGGCTGGAAGCTGCACAGTCTCGGACCAAGATTGCGGCCCTAGCAGGTTGGGTGCTGCACATACTCTGCATTGAAATTGGGGGCCCAGGTGTGCACAGCAGAGATATTCGGTGAGAAACAGTTCCTGCCTCAAAGAGCTCACAGTCTAACAGACAAGACAGACAAAGGAAGAATTGATTGGGGAAACTGAGGCACAGAGCGGGATCAGGACGTGCCCAAGGTCAGCAGCAGAGCTGGGGATAGAACCCAGGTGTCCTGACTCTCAATCCAAGGCCTCAGTCTACTAGATAACACTGCTTGTTCCAATACCCTGGGCCAGCAGTATCCAAGAGGGTCTTGCTCTGCTCTCAGCTATGGCCCTCATTAGTGGCACAAGTAACGACACTGGATCTTTTTCCCACCTTAGCCCTTGTACTCGACACCTTTCCACCAGGACGTGAAATCCATTTTGAGTGTACAACACACCACTCGACACACAGTCGGCAGCACGGAAACTCTGCCCCTTCTCCTCCCCGCGGAGCTGCACCCGACAAGACTCGTGACCTACTTTCTCTGCAAGAACACCCAGGCTGAGCGATCAAAAGACAGACAACCCAGTGTCGGGAGACGATCACGTGAAACAGGGGCAAGCCGACAAACAGAGATGGCCTCAGATTGTTAATTGCTCCCTGATCTGATCAGAAGTGGAATTATAATTAAACAGCAAGTGCAATATCCAAAGACTTGTCTTCACAAAAAAAAAACCAACCCACCAACCTAAAAATGGTATGTTCTTACCATGCAGCAGCTAATACCTAGAGAAAATCCAGCATGGACAAGGTAGTTTCTAGTTTTAGCACATGGTGTGACTTGTTCCCAATCTGTAAGGACCCACATGTGGAAGAGAAATGTGATAATGGGCTCTTCAATCTAGCAGACAAAGATCTAACAAGATCCAGAGGCTGGAAGTTAAAGCAAGATAAATTCAAACGGGAAATGAGGTGCCAATTCGTAACAGTGAGAAGAATAAACCACTGGAACAACTTCCGGACTCTCAGGGCATGTCTACACTGCGCAATGAAGTAAGCTGACATGCAGCCACCACAATAATTACCCTGATTTTTAATACTCACACTGTGATCCTTCTGCCGGCCATGCACATCCTCACCTGCAGGGCTTGCACTGATTTAACTGTCAGTGTGGTGCACTGACAGCCCAGAGTTCTGCCACCCCGGTCCCACTGTCAGTCCCCAGGGGCAGGGCTCCGGGATGTCAGGCCCCAGGACCTGACAGCCAGAACAATCAACTCAGTGTCTACACTGACACTGCATCAAACTACATTGACCTAAGCTCTATGCCTCTCCAGGAGGTGCAGTGCCAGGTCAATGTATTGGGCAACTTACGTTGGGAGAAGCAACATTGTAGTGTAGACACTTACAGAACTAGGTCCATGGAAGTTGCATTACATCGACCTCCTTCTGTAGTGTAGACCAGGCCTGGGTCACTGGCAATTTTAAAATCAAGATGGGATGCTTTTCTGAAAGATCTGCTCTTGTTCAAACATAAATTAATTCAGGGCAGTCTTATGGCCTGTGTTTTACACGTCACCTAGATGATCACAATGGTCCCAGCTGGCTTTATAATGTATTAATCTACAGTCACAAGTCGAGGTCAGTTTCAGCCTCCCCCCAGTGGTTATCACAACCTGCTACCACATGTGAAAGCGACAAACTGCCTTGGATTGGACCACAGTTTCAACTGCCACATCTTAGCGAACACGGTAAGAAAACTCCTTTGTTTCTAGTGTGAAGGCAGCCAATGGAGTTGATCAAATGTTTTCTCCAGAAAGGTTTTTCCAACAGAAAATAGATTTTTGGTCAAAATGTAAATCTCCATAGAAAATCCCCATTGTGTATGACATTATTTGGGTTCTCAGAGAGAAAAAATATCAGTTTTCAGTAAGTGAAATATTTTTTTTTTCAGTTTTTACTAAAAAGTTTCAGTTTTCCAATAATCAAAAGTTTCATTTTTCAGATTTTCCCAATAACCACAATATTTTGCTGTTTAGCTTCCCAATAACTGAAATGTTGGAAATCTAAGAAATCAAACATCTGAAAGATTTTGCTTTTCAACTTTTTAGAAAGAGCTCTAATGTGGTGGGATAACTTGCCCCAATCCGCTACTGCAGGGTTCAAACAGTTTCCAAGGCCGCATGTGAGATGCTTGTACAAAGGGGCCAGTCCTCTGCTATTGATGCTAACCTTCCAGATCCTCCCATCTTTCCACAGCTGTGCTCTGAGGGCTTCTAAGGTTTGTTGTTTGTTTGCTTGGTTTTTTGACCTTGCTAATATTTACCCATCCATTTATGTTTTGCTTCTCCAGTAAAAAGCACAGAGCGGGGAATATCATCCCGATCACGCTGCCTGCCAGGACGCACCCCTTTGGAGTAATCTGGCTCCATTGGAGGCTTGTGTGTACTGAGTTTTTTCCACAGTGGTGTGGCTACTGGTAATAGTCACAGTAACACCTGCAGGCCCCAAACCAAGATCAGGGCCCCCAGCTCACAGACCCTGACCAAGATAAGGGTCCCCAATATGCTGGGCACTGCCTAGACCCCAACTGAGATTGGAGCCCGCACTGCACCAGGCTCTGCCCAGACCCCAACTGCGATCAAGGCCCTCACTGAGTCCATCTGTTTAGGTATCACTTCTCCAGGAGGGAGCGCTGACTGGGGAAATCTCATTCTGTTCAAGTCGTCTGCGGACACACACACACCCTTTGGGGTAGTCGGGTTTAACTGAAAGCTTGTGTGCAGTGAGGTTTCTGCAATGCCCTGGCAATTCATTATGGTAGCGCATAGAGGAAAACTCTGTAGTTGGGCAACGTTTCAGCCAAACTGGTTCATCCCTTTCCGCAAAGGAGGTCAGGGAATATGTTGTTGTGCCCCTGTTAAAGAAAAAAAAGTCCCAGCACATCTTCTCTTTGAAAAGATCTAGTGTCTCCCTGTTTTGGAACAGGGGCTTGAAATGTGGCCAGGATTTGACCTTTGGCTCTGGGAGGTATCTTCTGCTGTCCCGGGGAAAATCTGCCCAAATTTGGCCAAGTGATAAGCCTTTGGAAAAATCTCCTTTTGTATAATTTTCTCATGTCCCTTCTTATTCCTCTCCTTTCTCGCGATGCCCAATCTCTTCAATGTCTCTTCACAAAAGAGTTTTCTAAGCCCTGGATCAATAGGAAAAAGCATTCCTGCCTGTTTGCTAAAAGCAAATATGGGACACCTGCCAGCATTATCTATTCCTAAGCGATAAAGTGGAGTTGGCTCTTCTAAAGGTTCAGGGACTCTGCAGCGTGGAGGCAACAACAAGAAGTAACCGTGGCTTTGAGACGCTCAAAATGCCAGAAAGATGGCAACTCTTGTTGCATGCAGTTAGCTACTGCAATCTCTCGGCAGATTTTGAATAATTCTATAGCGGGGGGGAGGGGGAAGGGGAGGGGAGGAGAGTTGGGGTAATGGGCTGGGAGCCAGGACTCGTGGGTTCTGTTCCCAGCTCCAGGAAGGGAATAGGGCCTAGTGGTTAGAGCGGGGGTGGGGGGCAGGGGCAGGAGTCAAGACTCCTGGATTCTATCCCCAGCTCAAGAGGGGAGGTAAATCTAATGATTAGAGCAAGGCAGGGACAGGGAGTCAGAACTCCAGGGCTCTGCCCTTGCCTCAAGGAGGGGAATCTAGTGGTTATGGGGGTGAGGGGAGACCTGGGAGGCAGAACTGCTGATTTCTATTCCCAGCGCTGTCCCTAACCTGCAGCATGACCTCCCACTCTGTGTGTTTAGACTGTGAACCCTTCAGGCAGGCTCGCTCTCTCTCCGTGTGCCTGCTCTTCAGCAGCTGGCAGAATGGGGGCTCCAGCTGTGACCATAATACTTTAATAGACCAGGGCTTGTGGACGCCTCTGCTCCGAGCTCCTGGGCACAATGACAGACCAGTGCTAGGGAGGTCTTATGATTCCGAAAGAGGATGCGCCAGAGGACTGGGGACGTCTCAGACTCTTTGCAGATTCCGGCAGGCGAGGCAGCGCTCGGGGCAGCGATCAGCTCGGGTTCTTTACAGACTCAGGAAGGCATCCCTGTGTCAGAGGCACTTGGGGCAACTTTCCCAACTTGGAGCACTCACCTCTGGCTCTCTGCAGACTCGGCCAGGGGACTTGTACCTGGGCAACATTTTCCAGCCTCTCTCTCCCACCACAAGAGCTAAAAATTGCCCATATTTTACTACATGGAAGCTGAGATTCTGCTGCAATCACATGACTCCAGGAGCCAGGGCCTGAGTCATCAGCTTATAGAGCCTTTGCATCAATCCAGCCCTGCCCATCGGATCCAGCTGCAAAGTGAGTCAGGAGAATAGCTCTGCATCATCAACCAACACCTTTACAAAACCCAGTCACCCTGTCCTGAAAAGCTATGCAAATACATACTCTTACACGACAGCATGACCTCTTCAATTGGTGAGCTCAATACAGGCATAACTGGGTGAAATTTATTAGCTTAAGATAGACAGATCAGACCAAGATAATCTAACCTAACAGCTTTAAACGTTATGACTCTGACAGCCACCCGCGGTCTCCCCTTTGTGGCCTGCACGCAGTTTTAGCTGCACAACCTCTCCCCCATCACCCCATCTACGCCCGCTCCCCAAACATAAATTAGCCAGAGTACCAGCAGATGCTCCAATTACCAATGCAAATTGCCAACCATTCCGAGTTGAAATTTACAACGCCTCCGAAGACATCAGTAACCAAGGCAATAAAACCCAGGCTTTATAGTATTTTAATAATTCTTGCGCTCCCAAAAAATCACCCTCTGTTAGAAGAGGTTGCAGCTCAGATTCATGACTGACCGGCTGTGTAATACCATGCTGAGGGAGCCAGCTGGGCTTAATGGTGTAATAAGCGTGCATTTGTTGCTGCTAAAACGGCACACAATTGGGACTGTCAACAGGCCACTCATTTAAGGTGGATTTTTTTTACAACTGATGTGGTTTTTCAGTGTGAAACTGAACCTAAAGATTATCAAGAAAAGGGGGAGCTTATGCTTCCAAAAATTTGGACAGTGAATTGCATACAGGTATTGGGGGACAGTCTGAGGGGACTCACTGTCACACAAGCAGGGGGATGCATCCACATGAACATATTACTGATCTAACTCCTGTCTAGATTGGATCACAGGCACTGCCTGATTGGAGCAGAGTCGGGTATCCATCGGCTTGCACCAGATGCCTCAGAGGAAGGTGCAAGAACCCCACAACAGCATATGGGGGATAATCTGGCCCGAAATTGGATCTCAGCCTGGTCTCTGCTTGGCTAAGCTTGTGAAAGCCTTACAGTCAATTCAATGGCACCTCTCTGGCTGTGAGTCCTTTCGTCTGTAAGGGGATAACCTTTCGACACCACGGCCAATCAACTCTGGAAGTTCAGGGAAAGTTCCAGGCACCAGCTGCCATTACAGATTTGGAGGGAAATGAAGGAGGAAAATGGAGGACATATGAAGCCCCTACTAGCTCTTTAGCACAGCCTCAAGCACCGCTGCAAGGGTCCAATGATCAACCAACTGACTGATGGCACATTAGCACCCTCCGCCATTACACCAGCCCATCCCCCCAGTGGATCCTCCCCACAGAGGGCCTGGTGACACCCTGAATGACCCAACACCCACACTGAAAGCAGAATGGGGAAGAATGGGCATGTGTGCCCAGCCTCTGGCACAGGAGGGAGAATGGTAGTCCCTGGTATGGAGGAATGGGGCAGACAGAACCCCCAGCAAGTGGGGGTGAAACTGGGGAGCTCTGTTATGGGAGGAGGGGAACACACAGAGCTCCTGGCCTGGAAGGGGAAGAGATGATGTGGGGAAGAGGGTGATGAGGGTTCACACTGTGGGCAAGAACAGGGGACCCTGGCATGGGGAAATGAAGGGCACAGAGAGTCCCTTGCATGGGGAGAGCAGGATAGGGGGGCACCCAGAGTCCTTGCCCTATGCGGGAAGGTGACAATGGAGGGGGAGGGGACAGAGCCCCTGGCAGAAGGGAGGTTGGGGGAGCTGCAGAGTCCCTGAAATAGAGGGGGGAGGGGAAATGGAGGGATGCAAGGACTGACACAAGCTACAAAGCATGGGACCAGCTTGTATTTAGAGGGAGGCTTATGCTCTGAAGCAGATTTAAAATCCCTTCCACAATTTTCTGGCTATTCTCCTTCTCCAGATCATTGTCCAATCCCCTTTCGACCTCGCTAAGGTCTTGCCCTAATGACGTCCTGTGCCAAGGAGTTTCACAGGCTTGTTACACTTTGCCGGGGTGTGTACGTGCTCTTTCTTGTGTTACCAGACAGGGAGAACAGAGGGTCCCACTCTCCCATCTCTAGCCCAGTCATTATAGTATAGACTCCTATCAGGTCCCCTCTCCTCCATCTCCATCTCCTTTCTAAGGCAAGCAGCCCCTGTCCCTGCAATCGCTCTCCGGATGAACGTACTTGTCTGTGTGCTGTGAACGGCTAACGTGCACTTAGGGCATGGTTACACTTGCAGGTTTATAGCGGTATTGGTTATAGCTGTCCTCATATACAGCTATAGGGATAGCGCTATAGCGTGGCCACACTGACACTCACCAGTGCTATAGCGTGCCCACATTGGCAGCACTTCAGGTGGCACTGGGAGCAACGCATTAGGGCAGGTATCCCAGCATTCAGCTGGGTGCAACGTGCTTTTCAAACGAGGTGGGTGAAGGGGGACGTGTTGTGTGTATGGGAAGGGAGAGAGCAAGTGGTTTTTCCGTCCTTCTGAGAGCCCGTCAGCACGTGTCCGTTCACAGAGAAGATTAGCAGGCTTTGTTTTCACACAGGATCCCTCCTTAAACATTTGTATTGCTTATCTGCCGAGTTAAGAGAGAAACGCTGAAAAGATACTTCCACATTCCTCCAGCCGAGTTCAAAAGAAAGGGAAGAGACGTCAATTGCCTTAAATGGCTCCAGGCATCTGAAGAGATTACTTGTAGCGCAGTGGGTGTCCACATTCTCCCTGTAGCGCTACAGCGGGAGCGCTACAGCCCTTATTCCCCGTGCGGAGGTGGATTACCAAGAGTGCTATAACTCCGAGGTTATAGCGCTCTACGTGCCTCGCCAGTGTGGACGGGTAGTGAGTTATAGCGCTCCTGACGGCTTTATAGCGCTATAAAGTGCCAGTGTAACCATGGCCTAAGAATGTACCAAGATGTCACATCATTGATTTCCCCTGCTGCAGCAGAAAGTCAGTCTGCAAGGGACCGTTGTCTGTTACTGTTTGGCAACTGGGCTACCATATTTTTGTACCACACCAGACTAACTGCATCAGCCTGATACAAACCTTATTTAATAACACTGCTTGAGGGGGAGTCCTCAGGCAGACAGTGCAAATGCTGAGCTAAGGAGGTAGTATCGCCTAGTGGACAGGACTGGATGGGACTCTCCGTCTGTAAACACCTACAGGGAGCAGAAATGTGATACTAGGCTCTGCAGTCAAGCAGCTGAAGGTCTAACAAGAGCCATCAACTGGAAGTTGAAGCTGGATAAATTCAGACTGGAACTAAGGCCACATTATTAACAATGGGAGGAATAAACCATTAGAACAACTTCCCATGGGCCATGGTGGACTCTCCAACACTGCCAGCAGCTATATCAAGATGGGATGTTTTTCTAAAAGATCTTCTCTAGTTCAGCCAGGCCGATGGCCCGTTATACAGGAGCTCAGACTAGATGAACACAGTGTCCCTTCTGCCCTTAGAATCTATGAGACCTGGGTTCTATTCCTGGCCCTTCCATGCACCAGCTGAGTGACTTTGGGACAGTCACTTCCCTGCTGCATGCCTCAGTTTTCCCACCTGTTAAATGGGGATAATAATATCAGCTTCTTGTGTGTAGTTCATTGAGAACAAAGGGTGAATAGCACCAAAGAAGAGCTAGGGACTATTACGAGAACCATAATGCAAGACTAGTGAGAAACAATTGTGAAGCACACCACTCTGCCCACACACAGAACTGTCTCACGGGGTGGGTTGGGTTAAAATCATGTCAATTTCAGGCCTGGTTAGTTTCGCAGGTGGAAGCAATATTGCTGGCTCTTGCACTTTTACCATGAGCCTCAAGGTGTCTAGTATCTTCCCATTAGCCCGGAGTCCTGGGATTACAGGCAAATCTCCGTTTCAACTGAAAATAATCGAGTTTTTAGCCCTCACCCCAGCACAGAAAGGCAGGAAAACAAGAACCTTTCCAATCTTGTCATTTTTTGAGGCCAGAGTACTGAGTTTTTTCAATGCCTGGGGCTGGCAAAACCGCAGGGCGGGTGGCGGCGGGGTGGAGAGCTGTATTTCTTTAGCATTGATTTTTAAGCAGAAAGCATTCCCCAGGAACCAGGACATCTGGAAGATTTTTTCAGCCTCCATCACAACAGCTCATCCTTTCAATCTCTCAGATTTCTGAACGAGCTTCGCGGTGCTTTCAATGTGCCAGCACACAGTGCCATCTGGAGCCCACAGTGGGTGTCTCAGGCATTGTCATCTACCCGTATGACGACAATTTGGTGGATGCCACACTAGTGACCAGAATGCAAAGAATGAGCCGTAGTGATAGCGACATCTCCCCGGGGCTGAGCCTCAACAGCAAGAAGCCGCATAAAGATTAGATCCCACAGAATGGAGGGTCAGGGAAATTCCTAGCAGGGCAGGGAGAACTAGGAGAAAGTTTTCAGCAGAAACTTTTCTTCCACTGAAAAATGCACATTTAGAAACACTGGAATATTTTGCAAATTCATGGTGGTTTTCCCAAATTGTTTCAGTCAGAAAAAAAAACTAAAAAAAACCAAAAACAATCCCTCAAAATCCCAAGGTTTTGATTCAACAATTTCAAAAGGAAACATTTCAATTTTCCAGTTCAAAATGCCGTTTTGGTTCAAAATGTCCTTTAATTTTTTTTTAAGTTGTAAAGTATTTCAAAATGCTCCAAATCAAACAAAACATTTTGTTGCAAGTTAAACAAAATGGTTTGCCTGACCTAAAAGTAATTTTTATCCCCTTTTCCATTTGCAGAACATTTTTTAAAATTTGACTTGCGTCAAAAAGCTTTTCCTGAATTGTCACAGAGCCAAAAATCCATTCTTCACCCAGCTGTAAATGCAAAGCAAGCAACCAGTGTCCGAACTCCTGGTTCTCCCTTGTAATAATCCCTAGCTCTCAAAGCACTTTACAAAGACAATCCGTATTATTATCCTCATTTTACAGAAGGGGACACTGAGGCACAAAGAGGTGATGTGACCTGCCCTAGGCCAGTGGCAGAGCCAGGAATAGAACCCACAGCATCACATGACTCAGAGGCAGGGTTTTTAGAAAACTGCCCGCTCTCGTGAGAGTTGGCAACACTGCGAGACCCTAAGTTGACCAACCTCTAGATCAGAGCGCAATGCAGGACTGGCTGGGTGAGTTTCTTTGTTGTGTGTTATACAGGAGGTCCAACAGATGATCATAAAGAACTTTGCAAATGTTGTATCAGGTGAGGTATTTCCAGCTGAAATAGGGAAGTATTAATGCCACTGGACCAGGCACTGTGACTGGGGTAAGACAGACGTCATCTGGATACTGTGTGCAATTCTGGTCACCCATGTTCAGGAAAGGTGAATTCAAATGGCAAAGAAGGGCTCCTAGGGCAATGGAAAGCGGATCTCCCCAAAGGAAACTGAAAGAGCTGCGCTGATATGACGAGGTTGGCTGCAATACAAGGGAATTTGACCTCATGATCCAGAAGGTTTCGTCCTGTGTTCCTATATGCTACCCCGTGTTTACATGAGAATGCGGCTATAACTGGTTTTTCCAGCAGAACCTGGCCCAAGGCCCTGTTCCCACTGTCTACTGTGGATTTATTTTGTGCCATATCATGGAATCATTAAGCCTCTTTAGAAGCAACCTAAGGACAAGTGAAGGAAAGCATTAAACTTTCAGAAGCAACTTAGCCCTGCTCAGGGCACAGCTACTGTCAAAAAAAGCCAGCAAGAGATTAGGAAGCAGAAGGAACAGGATGGAGAATAATACAGAAAATCCAGCCTGGTCCTTTGCTATCGCAGGCAGCCTCAGCAGAGAATCCCAGTCAGAAGCGTATCCAGCTTCATCTTCAGACTAGTGTTTGCCCCCCATTGCTCCGATGGGGAGGCTGTTCCAAAACCTCCCGCCTCCTCCTCAGCCTCAATTGATTCCTGACCAGCTTGTCCCCATTTGTTCTTGTGCCAGTTTGTCCCATTTGTTCTTGTGCCAACATTGTCCTTTAGCTTCAACAGCCCTTTTCCCGCCCTGGGAGTCAGTCTCTGCTTGTAAGATCAGTTCTCCGTTCCCCTGAACAGCTGTGACACTTGCAGGGTTACTCAAGGGGTACAAGGTGAATCACCACCGTCTGCTTGTATTGGGAGGCAGCCCAGTCTGTGCCCACCAGGGCAAACTCGCCCAAAACAACTGGCTGCTGGCAACACAAGCGCCCCCACTCCAGGCTTTGCAAGCCTCCTCTTCCCTCTGCAGGCTAGCGATTTGTGTACCCCAGATCTTAGGCTCCCTGAGTCCTCGGAGGCAGAGCAGAGATAAGCTGTAGCTAACTCTATGGAGATAGCTCTCCCCAGAGCTCTGGGGCACAGGTCCCTCCAAACCTGTCTGTACACGCCGCTGCATTACACTCAAGTGCACAGTTCCTTGACTTCTGGACCACACAGATTTGCTGCTTCCGTCCTCAGCACTTAGGGATGTCTACGGTCAAACCCAAGAGACATTTATCTGACAAAGCTCAAGCCTGAAGATAAAGATCCAAACTGAAGCAAGCATAAGGACTGGAAACGTGGTATAAATATAAAATGCGATCTGGAGGCTGTACCTCGTAACCAGTCCGCTTCCCTGCCAGTGGTGAGTCCATCCGTTCGAGAGAACTGGGACCCACTTCTTGTGACGCATGCTGGCAGGGCATCATGTCAGCAATGGATAATGTTTTGAACCCTTCTTTCTCCTACATACAGTTCCAGACCTTTTGCCTCTTTTCATAACCAGGCCACTTGGGTAACCTCAGTTTGCCCCACTGGCCCCCTTTCGAGATCTTTTTCTCGGGCTTTTTTGGGTTTTGTAAAGGCCCAGAACTGCACGTTCTCTAGACTGTGAAGCCTTGGCTGGGCCAAAGATGTCCATTGTTCCAACTCTAACTTAACTTAGGTCTGAGAACCACCCCACCCCAGGTGATCAGTGTTCCCTCCAGCAGCATCAGAACATGACAATCTACATGTTAATAACTCTTAAACTATTCTCTGTACATGTATCCTGCAATAACCATGACAACCAGTGAGTTCTTCACTCTCGTCAGGGACCACACATGACCCCCTGTGTTGAAATATCATGAAGATGGTAATCACAGGGGAAACATACCCATCTGGGCACATCTAGACAAGTCCCCCGGTCTGTTGCCAACCTGGGGCACCCGGTCACATCAGCCTAGGAGCCCTTCTCGGCACCTGGGCCAGTTTGGATTCATTAGTCCAAAGGAGAAAGTCAAAAGGAAATGTTTCAATCATTCCCTCTTGATAATTTTGACATCACTGACAGCCCTGTGAAACATTTCGATTTTGTTGAATCAGTATTTTCCAACAGAAAAATGTTCCGCCGGGAAATTTTCAACCCACTCTCACATTAGCGAACCTCAGGTGAGCAATCAGTTAACTCAAGGGACGTATAACTCGTGACGTCCTGTGCTAACTTAGTCCCTGATGCTGATGCAGGTTAAGCCATGCCTGGAATGGAGGATATAATAACACTTGCAGAACCTCTGATGGAAGATGCCGAAGCGTTAATACTCAATCAATTGCCTGAGCCATATTTTATTCTAACCACTGCTCCTGTCATGCTGCTTTGACTGGAAGAGCTGTAGAATGAAATGAGACGTGAGCTAATCAGCCATTCTGTTAGGGTAGGCGAGAGCAATTTGTACAGACAGTTCTCTGCACTGTACCCATGCAGCCTTCCCCCGCTCCGCCTGGGAAATGAAGTTGATATCAAATACCGTGCTGATCAGCATGGGCCCAAGGCTCTTTGGGGAAAGAGCTGTCCTTTTGTTCTGTGTTTGTACAGCACCTAGCACACCAGGGTCCTGGTCCATGACTATGCTTCCTAAGCACTACTGCAAGCTATAGCATTAGTAGATAAGAGACCTACAACAACCCTTCTGACACGGGTTTAGCTCTGCATCAGAGTTGTTCCTGGGAAGTATATTCCCAGCTACCCCAGCAAAAAACCAAACAAACACACACCACTAATGAAAAGAATTCTCCCACACCTGAAATTCCATCCACTTTTTTCATTGTTTTTTTTTTAAATTTCATTTTGGGCAGCTGAAACCCAAACATTGTTTTTTGGCAAGCAAACAAAAAATTTGGTTAAAAATTTGGTTAAAAGCTGGAAATATTTGGGACAAAAACATGACAATGCACACAAACAGGAATAAATCGGGGAAGAGGGCTTTTAATCACTGTTTAAAACTGATTAGCACCTGATTGACTTTACAGGGCAAAGCTCTTTAGTTAAGATTCAGAACCCACTGCCTCATCAGTTGATGAACTGGGAGTTTTCTCCAGCCCTGGTCTCGTTCTTCCCAGAGTCCTCAAGTAAAACAGACTTTCTAAGATAACAATCAAGTAAAAACAAACCCTTTCAGGTTTTGCATTATATGGCATAAAAATGGCATAAAAAGCTATTTTGATTGGTCACTGGGAATGGGTGACGGGGATGGATCACTTGATGATCACCTGTTCTGTTCATTCCTTCTGAAGCACCTGGCATTGGTCACTGTCACAGACAGGATACCGGGCTAGATGGACCACTAGTCTGACCCAGTACAGCTGTTCTGATGTACAATTCTGGACAAAAACCAGAATTTTTACGAAAAGAAAAAAGGCCATCAACAAATAAAAATAATTTTCCATCAAAAAACCAAACATTTGGGTGGAAAAATGTTGACTGGCTCTACTTGGGATCATGAATGAAAGTGCTGCAGGCACAAAACAGCTGTTCAGACACATTAGGGATATACTGGGAGAACTATGGAAAGTTGAGACGTGAGCCTTCTGGAATGTTTACTAACCTATTTTTTCCATCCAAAAAATGCTGATTAATTGAAATTGAAACAAGATCAAATTCAACACATTCTCTGGCTCAAAGAACTTTGCAAAGAAGTTCCAAAATTGCTGGATTGTGACATTTTCAAGTTGGAAGGCTTAGATTTTTCAAGTCAAAAAGACTTTCAATTTACTAAAATTTTAAAAGGAAGAGAAAAAAAGTTAAAGAAGAAAAGGTCAAAATCAGAATGAAACCTCTTGGAATTATGTGAATGGTCTGACTGACCCAAACTGATTTTTTTTAATACTTGGTTTGTAAAGTTTTCAAGAGTTCAATTTTTTGTCTCAATGCAGGCTGGGGAAATCATTTTCTGGCCAGCTCTAGTTGAGATCCTACTTCAAAGCAATCCCACACCACATCCCAGCCTACAACTCAGTCATGTGATCATGGTGCATGGCACTTTCATAATAGGATCCATCCTCCTCCTTCTTACAGCCCCTGTGTCATTACTGGTTTCTGAGTCAGCTTTCATTGAAACTGGTTAGGCGGGTCACACCTCAGAGCTGTTGTTTCAGGCTCTCTGCAAACTCAGCCGTTCTCCACAACCAGAACAGCTAGAGACCAAGGCCTTGTCTGCACACATATTTTTGGCCAAGCTTGCCAAGTCTAACACCCAATTTGATGGTATTTCTTTGTCTGCCTGTAACATGATAACTGAACTGCCAAATCCGATCAATCAATTTCTGGAACTGTGCTAGGCTCGTTTGGGCACGGGAAGACCCTGGAAGGCAGGTCAGACACAAAGCCCCGGTATAGAGGGCAGAACAAGGGATCCTGGTTTGAGGGGAGAGGGACTGGGGGATACACAAAGTCCCTGACATGAGGGAAGGAGTGGCGGTTTCAGGGATACCCTAAAAGAGAGGGGGATGGGATGGTGGCACCAAGGGAACTCGAATGAGTGTGTGTGTTTGGGGGATGGAAACGGAGGGACGCAAGGAGCCCCGGATTTTTACAGTGAGCTCTCCTGACAGAAGCTATGAAGTATGTGCCCCTCTACTCCTATGGATATAATCCCTGTTGATTGAAGGGGTGATTTTTTGACTGATCTAGTACAACGCCTACTGTGGATGCACTTATATCAATGTAAAGGCACCTTGTACCAGTACGGCTCATTCCCTTTCCTGTACAGGCGAAAGCTATACTAATATATGAACTGATATACCAACTGCATCCACAGTTGTACTGCTTTCACTAGACCCAAGTCTAGTGGTATTTGGCAGGTGTTATCAAATGAAAACTGAGATTCATATATTCTACGGCCACAAGGGCTAACTGGGACCATCTAATCTGACCTCCTGCAAAACACAGGCCATAAAACAGCCCTGAATTAATTCCTGGCTGAACCAGACCCTCTAATCTTGATTTTAAAATTGCCTGTGATGGAGAATCCGCCGCAGCCCTTAAGAAGTGGTTCCAATAGATAATTCCCCTCGCTGGTGAACATTTCTGAGTTATTCACATGTGAATCTGTCTATCTCCAGCAACCGGCCATTGTATCCTGTTAGAACTTTGTCGGCTAGAGTGAAGAGCCCATTATCAAATTTCTAATCCCCATCTAGGTATTTAGAGACTGTGATCAAGTCACCCCCTTCCCCTCCAACCTTCTCTTTGCTAAAATAAACAGATTCAGCTTCTGCAGTGTGTCACTGTAAGGAAGGTTTTCTGGAGAACAGTTGAGATGTCACCTAGCCAGAGCCTCATGCCCCTCCTCACTTTGGGAAATACGCAGAGCTGGTTATTTATCCGTGAAATGAACGCTGGACACACACACAGACAGACAGACACACTGGTAAGAAATTCTCTACTTCCCATCACTCATCAGAGACAGAAATAAGGCGAATTCTGCTGAAGCATTGGCAGGCAATACTACAAGAATCAGACAGACACACAAGATTAGTGGAGAACACTGAAGAGAGAGAGAGATTTAAAAGGTTTTAAGAGATATTTAAAGGGCAGCTGACATCCCCTTGGAAGGACTGGACCTGTACCGTTCCTTCAGGGAGGAAATGCAGCACAGATTAAGATAATATTTAGCATATTACTTATGTGTATTACGGTAACACAGAGGAGCTACCTGAGAGTGCAGTCCCTGTCATGCAGGATGCTGCACAGACCTTGACCAAGATCAAGGTCTTCACCGTGCCAGGCCCTGCACAGACCCACCCCACAACCAAGATTGGGGCCCCATCAGCCTAGGCACTGCATAGACGCCTAGTGAGAGATTTACCTTACCCCAAAGAGTCCACAGTCTAAATGGAGGAAGGGTGGCAGGGCAAATAGACATAGAGAGAGGAAGGGACTTGAGCCAGGAATAGAACCCAGGAGTCCTGACTGGCAGCCCAGTGCCCTAACCACTAGATAACACTGCCTCCCATATATCCTTGGGCGTAATCATTTCCCCCTAATTAAAGTGTGCAAACACTAGCTAGCTAGCCCAATCCTTTGCTTAATTGGATCAAAGCCCCTGAAAGCAAACCATCTTCTCTGAAAGGCAACCACTTCTCACAAGTTTCAATTGTTGTTATTATAAGCAGCTTTTACAGGCTAATACAATCGCCAGGCTATTTTGCAGGTTGCAAACAGGGAGCTCGTTCCACAGCAGAGCAGGGAGCAATCTTTAGGGTTAGATCATGTCAGACAAAGCCGCCCTGCCTTTAATTCAATCACTGAGTTATCTGATCAGAACCCAAACCCTGTGTATTAGAGGGGCAGAGTCGACTTGTAAATCTTATCAATTTCAGGCGCAATGAGTTAAAATACATCAACCCTCCCGCAATTTGTGCTCCGTTTACAATGGCATTTTCTTGCTTTAAGGCTGATGCTTCTCAAAAGAGCCTGAGGGATTTGGAGACTCAGTTCTCATTACAATTAAATGGGAACTGGACAGTCCAATTCCTTATTCCGTTTTGAAACTCTAAGAGACAATAGATTGTTCCTGTGTCATCATGTGGAACACCAGCATAACCACAGGCAGGGACAACAGTGAACGTGACCATCCACAAGGTGCTGCCAAAGGAAATTAAGCTCTGGCCTGGGTTTGGTCAGCCAAACGGTCCCCTCCGGCCTCGAAATCTGGGACTCTGTAATTTAGGGGAAATGACTTTCTTTCTAAGCTGCTGACAATAGAAGGCAACCGATTCAGACAAGAGTGTGGCTGCTGTGTGCCCCTCAATACCTTCCACAGCTATTGTGCTCAATTGCGATCACCTGAGGCTGGCTCTATTACTTACACGTTAGGCTCTGACTGAGATCAGGTCTCCTTTGTGCTGGCATGACATAGCACTGTGCCAAGCGCTGCACAGACCCTGAGTGAGCCTGCAACCCCCATGCCTCATTGTGCAGCATGAGTAAAGAGTGAGATAAAGCCTCTGCCCTCACAAGCTACCCTGGTCTAAAGAAACGAAGTGTGGGAGGGGAAACTGAGGCACAGAAAGGGGAAGGCACTTGCCCAAGCTGACCCAAAAGTCCTGTGTCTTGGTACAGACAAGAAGTTGGAGCAGGGGGAATGGAAGCACCAAGAAGGGAAAGGACTTGCCCAGGGTCACTTTTGCCAGAAGCTGAGAATGGGCGACGGGATGGATCACTTGACGATTGCCTGTTCTGTTTATTCCCTCTGAGGCACCTGGCTTTGGCCACTGTCAGAAGACAGGATATTGGGCTAGACGGACCATTGGTCTGACTCAGTATGGCTGTTCTTATCTAGGGTCAGTAGAGCTGGGACCAGAACCCAGGAGTCCTGAGTTCACTGGATCATAGTGTTTCCCAAATTGTGTTGCTTCCCCCTAGTGGTCACATGGCTTACACGCCTCATTCTCAGGGGTGGAACAGACTTGATTGTAGATGTCTTACTAAAAAGCTAGGCACTGTGGGAGGTTCTCCCAGTTTGCCATAAGTCACTGATGGTTCTCTAAGTTAATCATAAATCAGCCACAGAGCTATTTATACCGGGCACTCACCAATAAAGAAGCCAAGTGTCCACACATAGCAAACAGAGGCACAAGGCAGGTTGTACAAGCTACACTGAAACACTTAGTTTATAGCTATCAGAAGCCAAAGTACACACAGATTTGAAAGGACGGGATTGTGCTTAAGTGCCCAGCACAGCAGGACTCCCAACCTTGGCCAGGGCCCAGGCAGCACCTGGCACGACAGGGGCCTGCTCCATGACTGGGTTAGTATCTTAGAAAACATGACAAGGTGCCCAGCGGCCTAGGGACCCTGATCACTTAAGTACATCCCTGCAACTCGGATGTTTTATAAGCCACTTGAAATAAAACCTTGTGCCCATGCTGGATTGTAGGGGTGGTGGGATGGGAAGGGAAGGGAAGCGGGTTTTACCGTTACACTGATTCTCCTGCAGTCACTAGTATGCTGCCACACCCTGGAACAGTATGAATCTCAAACCAGCTCTGCTGCTAATTCCTTTATATTGCTGCAGTAGAAGGCAGGAGACCTGCTACATTCCTGACACACGCCTGTTGTGTGGCACAAATAAGAGGCTGATCCTTGCACAACAGTCAATACCTCAGGCTCCACTCAAACCCCAGCATGGTCCAGGGGATGGGGCACCGAGCCGGAAGCCTGGACCCCCTGGGTTCTATTCCCAGCTCTGCTACCAGCCGTGGGCAGATACCTTCAGTCCACAGTTGGCCTATTGTCTATTCATGTAGTGAGCTCTCCATGCCGGAGACTGGCGCTCTCTGTGTGCCACCTGGCACAAAGTGGCCCCTGTCTTGGTTAATGGCCTCTAGACACCACAGGACTACAAATACTGCAGTTCCCACGCTGTATGTATTCCAATGGGTGCCTCCAAAGATGCATTGCTAGAGCCTGTGTTGCAGTCCACACGTGCACTGCTGCTGACTACTCTGCATAAAAGACAGCCACTGGGAAACACAGCAGCTGATGGCACGAGGCATTAGCTTCAGAAAGACAAGAATAGATGTAAGCGGTGGGATTTCTATTACAGTACTGCCTAGATGCCCTGATCGAGATGGGGCCCCCTTTGTGCTGGGCGCTGCCCAGACTCTGACAGAGACCAGAGTAAGCTATCCCAGAACAAGGCATTATGTCTCCTGCAATCTGCACGGCCCAAACCAGAACTTGAACTCAGTGGCTGCAGCAAAGGGCAAAGCATGAAATGTGTTCTCGTCTTGGTAGGAACTAAGGTCCTGTCTACCTTGGGGGAACTACACTGGCCTAGCTATGGTGCCCCGGACTTTTCACACCCTGGAGCACTCTCGCTATGTTGACCTAAGTTTTAAGCCTACACAAGGTCATAAGCCTTTCTGGGAAACAGCCCACACTGAATTCCCTCATGGCTGCAGGGGGTTTATATCCTATCACTGAGTGATCTGGTGAGAATTAGAGAGGGGGATGGAGCCATCAAGCACTGGATTGGGTTGTTGCTGTATAGAGACATGCTGGGGTGACTCTCTCCTCTGCTACCTGTTGAGGTAGGTACCATTCTCCCCCTTATGCACATGGGGAAACAAAGGTAGGGAGAGATTAAATGACCAGCCCCCAGCCTGTGGCAGAGCAGGGAATTGAAAGAACCCAGGTCTCCCGGGTCAACACCCCAACCATTGCACCATCCTTCCTCTCCTCAGGACAGATTCACCACGCGAGCGTGGAGCCAGTCAGGAATAGAGTCCTGGACTTCAGTCAACCGGCTCAAGTGGCCTTTGTGGATCCACTGGAGACAGATTCTCCCAGCCACCGGATCTTGTCCTGCTTTGGTCTGCTGGACAAAAGAGCCCTCTGCTCTCAGAAACCTCCTCCTTGCAGGGGGACTTATAGGACAGGATCAAACCACCTCTTAGCTTTGTCTTGGAGAAGTTAGACTGTGCTCCTGTAGTCTCTGGGCTATTACTGTGCTATAGCTATACAGGTCAATTTCCCCATGTAGATGAGTCCTCACTTTGTTTTCCAGACCATGAATCATTCTTGTGGCTCTTCGCAGCCTCTCCAATACTCCACAAAGTGCAGAGAACCAGGCACAGCACCCACTCCTGGCCTCCCCAGTGCTGCAAATCTCCTCATTTGGGATTTCAGGTTATTCTCCAAGCAACACAATTTGGTTTGTTCAGAATGGTAGTGACAGAAAAGCACCAATTTTCCACTGCAGCACACACACTCCTCCTTAACATCTAAGATACTATTATCCCCATTGTACAGATGGGTAAACTGAGGCGAGACAAGCTTAGTGACTTGACCAAGGTCTCACAGAAAGTCTGTGGCAGAGCAGGGAACTGACCCATGTCAGCCAAGTCCCACCTACCGGACCATCCTTCCACTTCAGAAGAACATTTCCAGCTACCAAACATGAGCCAATGAGCAGAAAAACAGAGTAAAGATGGAAAGGCAGCAACACGGAGCAGCAAGTCACTCTCTACTCCCTTCCATAGAGTTTCCCTTTAGTTAGATTGACCTGGAGCTTCCTCTAATGACATTTTTCAATGACCTTTTCCTGCTCGCTTCAGCCGTGCTTAAAATTTGCAAATCATTTGCCCTGAAAATGGCTTTCTAGCATGCACATTTCTTTAAAGGCCTCGTGCGGGCTAGGAATGGGGCTGGGCTTCGCTAACACATGCTAGCTAAGCCCCAGTTACAGCCCACGCAAGGGAAAGAGGTGAGCACCTAGAGCGAGATTTTAGGCGACAACCCGACTAGTCAAGCTTGAGATAAAAGGTTTTAACTTCACATCTGCCTGAGAAGACAGGTGGAGGTTAGGCTGGGTTTAGCCAGCACATGTTAGCAAAGCAGATCTAAACTTGACCTCTTGGCCTAGTGGAGACAAGGTCTTGTCAATGCAAATTTACGGGCAGTCTCGTGGACATGATAGGTCACGTTTTGCATGTTGCGAAGGCCCAAGCATCTCCAAAGGAAACCAAAGCTACGTTCCACAAAGCAACCCCCCAGATGTCTCTTACCTCTGCCAAGGCTGCGAGCTGATCCAACAGCTGAGCTGAACCCTTCTCAGTGTGAGAGACCAAATGCAATCAAGCCTGTGGCTTCGAGGTGCACAAAGCTGGTAGGCTGCATAGGGGCCAGCCTATTACCTGCCTCCTAGGTAATCCCCTCTCAATGGAGCTGCTTGGAGGCTGTTTGCAGGAATTCCAGGGCTAATGATTTGCAAGTTTTAAGCAGTGGGCTGAAGAGGACACTGGAGCAGTAAAGGACACCCACCCAAAGATTGCATCAGGCTCCCAATCAACCTAGCTACAAGGAAACTTTGTGAAGAGGAGTTCAAACAAACTGTGAGAGTTTAAAGCAAATTAACTATTCCCGATTAGCTCCCTGTGTGGACTGCTCTGACTCTGAATTAGTTTAAACAACTCCCGGTGTTTCAATCTGATACAGCAGCCCCTCCCTGTAGCAATGACAGCAGGAACTCACTGCAGCTGAGAGGGGAGCAGGTAGAGATAGGTGCTAGTTCTGCTCCAGACAGGGTGACCAGATGTCCCGATTTTATAGGGACAGTCCTGATTTTAGGGTCTTTTTCTTATACAGGCTCCTATTACTCCCCACCCCCAGTCTCAATTTTTCACACTCGCTGTCTGGTCACCCTAGCTGCAGATAACACACTAAAAGGAGCTGCATGGCCGGGGCCATCTAGGCAGTAGTTTGGGCTAGCGGCCTGAGTACAAATCACCCAACCCCTTGGGTGCCTAACCTGAGTGGCTGCCCACGCAGCCTCAGCCATGTGGCTACTTTTAGCACAGTCGGTAGATGACTGTCTACCCGTGCCGGGAAGCACACTCCCAGTGGCAGCGTACACAAACTCTCAGCGAGTCAGGGCAGACTGACATTAATTCACTTAGTTACAAGCTCATAGTTACCTTTATCTCCCGTGGAAAGATTGTATTTGTCAATCATGGCTGATTACACCTAGCAGGTCGCTCACTGTATTTTTCTAACATCTGCCTTTCTTTTTTCCTCCTCTTCTTTTCTATTCCTCCTGCTTCTGTGAAGTCTCTCTAGAAGGATCCCTCACCCTGCCACTCGTCTCCTCTAGACCTCTCTCTTTCTATCCATCTTCGTTCCTACAATAGAAAGACACAAGGATTTTTTTGTAATTTCATTTAACATAAGGTTGGGATGACCCATTTGTATTCCCTTCCCATCTGCATTACTAGAACTGATCGGAAAAAAAACAATGACATTTTCCCCTCGAGGAACTTCAGACAAGAAAGTCTTTACATAGTTTCACAGATTCTAAGGCCAGAAGAAACCATTAGATCAACCAGCTCAGTTATTTTCACCGATACCATCTATTAAGCTCAAACATTTCAGTTAGACTAGTCTCCTGAGGACTGAAATGCTTTAAAGGCAGTTTGTGTGCTTGTGTGTGGTGGAATCTGTCTACCTACGTGACGTTCCGAACCAATTCAAAATAAACATTTGCGTGTCAACTTCCATTTTTGTTGGTTTTTAAAAGAGAAGATTTTGGCCACCCTTTTCAGCATACTCAGAGGAGGATGGCACCCCAGCCAACAAACCAGAATCTTTGGCCATGGTCTTTGATTATTAACCAGATTCATAATGTATGATGTGAGCATATTAATGCTGAATTGTAACTTTGCCTTAATAAAAAGTTATATGCAGACTAACATTTTAAGTCAACATGAAAAAAATCCTATTGCTAGTTACCATTTTGATTACAGCATCATTTCATTTTTGGGGAGGTTTCAGCAAAAACCCCCAAACATTTTAAGTCCAAATTATTTTCTCTACTTGACATTTCAACCAGATAGTGTCATATTGTCCTGGGAGGATTTTTCATGGAAAAATGAAACGACATTTTAAGTCAAAATTTGTACTATAAATGATTTTGTTTCAGAGTTGCTGCTGCTGGGTTTTGGTTTTTTGGGGTTGTTTGTTGGTTGGTGTTTTAGTTTCTCAACTATAATGACATTTTACATCAAAAAAACTTGTTTCTAATCAACAGTTCGATTAAAGTGCATTTCAAGGGTTTGCGGATTTTAAAAACAAACACACCTAAATTGAACTTAAGTCAAAACAAAATAACAATTCTCATTTCAACTGAAGTGTAACACTTTCATTTGCTTTTAATTAACATTTTTAAAAAACAAAATGGCAAAATTAATGTTTTTCTTTTCATATCTTGACTTGTTTGGTTTCCCCCTGTGGGGGGAAATTCCCTGTGGGGAATTTCATTTATTTTTTTATTCAAATTGACATTTCCTGTGAAAAGTGTCCAGTTTCGATTGTTCAGCAAAAAAGCTTTCCGCAAGAAAAAACTCTGATTAAATTCTTTCTTTCTCTTTCCTGGTAATGCAGTGTGATTCTTTGTCTCCCTCTAGTGGCCACAGTATGTATAGTGGCGACAGCCTCCGAACTAATGGAGCTGGTGTTTGACTAAGTGACTCTTAACTCTTTCCAGACTGCAAGTCCTTTTTTCCACGCCATGGGTTTATCCAACCAAGACTCTCTCCTTTTTGAGGGCACAACCCACAGGTTTTAAATCTATATTTTAAAATCCAACTCATGATTTAAGATCCAGTGGTCCCAGATTCTCTCAACCGGGGCATTGCTACAATGGGTTCTTTTTTTTCTTCCATATAATTATCACCCCCAGAGAACTGGCAGCTCCCTTCCCTTGTCACTTTCAGTGGGTTTGTACAGGAGTCCCTGTTTGGCCCTCTAATAGGAAGTTGGTGAACTATTCTGATGCAGGAGCTAGAATAGACTCCAGCTCACTGTGCCACAGTTTAATGGTACAGAGAAACTTCAGTGCTCAAACCAGCACAGCTGACACCAATGCATCCTTCCACATCATTTTCAAGAGTAGGCTGCCCCTTTAAACTCACAGCAGTTGTAACTTGGGCTTCTCATGCTCTCATTCTCCTCTATGGGTCAGGCTCCCTGACCAGACTATCCCCGGCCCCCATGACGCCCCATGGCTATGGACTCCCATGATGTAGTGCCTCCCCTCTTCAAGAGGGGGAACCACGGTACATCATGGGAGATGTAGTCTGACCAGAGTGCTCAGCCTATAGAGAAGAACTAGAACATGAGACATGTGAACTACAGCTCCCATAAGGCACTGTGGCAATATTTCAAGAGAGATTTCCAGTCTTAGAATTTTCACCCAAAAAGAGGAGAATTTCCCACAGGACTCCCCACCCCCTTGCCAATTTTCCTAGTCTCTTCACTGGCTCAAGGGACAGGCCCATATTAGGAGCATTGGATCAAGCTAAGCACGGCTCTGCTGAGCTTAGAAGGGCCTGGGAAAGGTCCCAGATACCCTAGTGAGTGAACACAGGTTGCCTTGCTGGATGGCTGTATGAAATGGGAGGAGCTTTCCTGCCCTGCAAACTGGACAAGGAGTCACTAAGCTACCCCTTGGCCCTTAGCACTGGAAAAGATGAAAGGGGGGGTAACCCTTGACCTTTGCTTACTGGGTCAAACCCAGCAGGTGGCTTGAACCAGATCTCTGGCAACTGACTGTTGCCAAGATTCCCTGCTCGCCAGACTCTTTCACCAAGCTGTCATCTGCAGTTGCACCAGAGCAGGGGCATTCAGCATCCCCTCCCTCCCTGTCCACTTCCTGCAGCGAGTCCCCCCAGATGGGGCTCCTGGGGAAGCCAGAGGGCCCTGCACCCCCACTCCTGCAGTCAGCAGTGACTCTCAGCCAGCACGTGGACCAGAAGGGTTTATCTGGAGACAGGAACACAGTGTAGAACAAAGTCTGGCTATCACAGAAATCCGTGACATTCAGCCAAGTCCATCTTGGGGAATCCTGGGCCAGATGGCCTGGACTCCCCTTCTTCCTGTCCCCACAAGCAGACTGCCCAGCTTCCAGCAATCTGACCTCCGACACATAGAATATCAGGGTTGGAAGGGACCTCAGGAGGCCATCTAGTCCAACCTCCTGCTCAAAGCAGGACCAATCCCCAATTAAATCACCCCTTGCTCCTCCTCCTCCTCTTTGTCCTGCTTCCCTGGCAAAAGGTGTCACCTGGTCGCACCCCCCTGCCCGGGTCTCACGTTATGAAGGGCACTGCCATAGCATATATGCAGACCGCTGAGCAGCCTCACCTGCCCCGAGGGCCTCAGCAAAAATCACACCCCCAATTCCCACCACTGAAATATTGGTGCAGTACACAGGGACACGGAGGTACACACGGTATTAGTACAGGACAGTAAGACTCACATACAACGTAAGATAATAAAACCCACTTCCTCCCAACCTGCATAGTTACACCAGGATCACTGTGTCAGCAAAGCCCCGTAGCGGAGATGCAGCGTAAGGTGATAGGAGTTCTGCCAGCATAGTAATGTCACCTCCCTGGGTGTTATCTAGGCTAACAGATGCCCTCTTTGGACCGTATAGATGGGTCTGCCCCGGAGAGTTTTCCAGATAGCTATGATGGCTAAGGGGAGGGCAATCGTTTCACACTCCTAGCTGACATAACTATGCCAGCAAACCTTTGTAGCACTGACTAAGCCCACGTGACCTGCCCACACCCAAAAGCTGGACCCCTGTACTGGTACAGGTAAACCAGTACAATCCTCCAGCTCCGGTGTGTGGACTCAGTTTACAAGTATGAAAGTGCTGACGACGGTACAGCTCACTTCAGGATGGGAAGGGAAGTAAGTCACTTTATACCACTCTCTGGAGTTCATGGTTGTGAGGGAGGTGTTAATATTAGGGATGTAAAATGTTAAACAGTTAACTAGTCAACCGTTAACCAATCTTAACAGTTAACCCCAGAGGGACGCCAGCTGCCCCGCCCCAGCTGGAGCAACCTCAGTTAACCGGCTAACCAATATCATTGTAATCATTTAAACAGTTTACTTCAGAAATGATTTTTACATCCTTAGTCTATATTGCTTTGCCTAGAGACTGATGCAGAGGTGAGCCTGCAGAGAGAGGTGTGACCTATCCCCAGTCATCTCTGTGAACCAGGTGCAGGAGTCAGCAATTATAAAGCCAGAAGGGACCATGTGATCATCTAGTCCAGTGGCTCTCACACTTTTCTACTGGTGACCCCTTTCACACAGCAAGCCTCTGAGTGCGGCCCTCCTCCCCTGGTATAAATTAAAAACAGTTTTTAATATATTTAACACCATTATAAATGCTGCAGGCAAAGTGGGGTTTGGGGTGGAGGCTGACAGCTTGAGACTGCCCCACGTAATAACCTTGTGACCCCCTGAGGGGTCCCGACCCCCCAGTTTGAGAACCCCTGATCTACTCTGACCTCTTATATAAACACAGGCCATAGGAATTCCTGGAATTCACAGCGGGTTGAACTAGAGCCGATCTTTTAGAAAAACATCCAGTCTTGATTTTAAAAATGCCAGGGATGGTGAACACACCACAGCTCTTGGTAAATTGTGCCATTGGTTAGTTACCCTCATTGTTATGCAGAGATGAGTCTGCAGAGGATCAGAGCAAGGAGAGGTGTGAACTGCCCCATTCATCTCGGTGAAAGGTCAGCTCAGCTGCGCAGTGACTACAGTAAGTGCCCAAGTCAAACAAGCTGATATGTTCCATCCCAGAAACAGACGCATGTCAGCAGCAGCTGAAGCAATGGCGGTATAGCTTGTATTCCAGTTACCCATTCCCAAAGTGCCCAGAGGAAATCAAGCAAGATGAAAGGAAGTTTATGAGATACATGGTTGTTATTGTAATAAGAAGTTTGTTGTGAACTCCCACTGGGTGTGTTGGAAGTGCTACAGATGGAAGCAAAATTAGGTGAGTGGCCTGGGCTAAACTGAATCTACTGTTTTCTTTCCAACCTCGTTTCCTTTGTTTCTTCAAAAAGCCTGATTACTGAGCATTTTTTCGCTGCAGAGGGACACTAACGGGGCCATTGTGTGCTGTATATTTATTGTCTCTGACTACAGCCAATTTGCTCAGTTTGCAAATAAAAAAAATATCAGCCCCAACTGCTAGCTCTGCACATTTAGCTCAAACGCCGAACAGTCCTGCATGAAGTCCTGGGATCTAGATCCAAGACATGAGGCTTCTGTTCCTGATTCTGTCACTGACCTGCTGTGAGAGTCTGGGCAGGGCCTTTCCCCTCGCCATGCCTTGGCTTCCCCACCATGTCTATTTAGATTATAATCTTGTGGGGGCAGGGATGGTCTCTCGAGGCATGTCAAGGCAATGCCCTGCTGGACAGGGCCCTGATCTTGGCTGGGGACTTTATGTGCTATCGTAGAACTAGAAGGAGGTGTGTGGTCAAATACTTAGAGCAGAGGGACAACAGGAAGTCAGGACTTCTGGGTTCTAGTCCCACCTCTGGGAGTGTAGTCAAAACAGAGGCTTCAAATCCAGGCTGCTAATTTCCAATCCACTTATGTGCTTAGAAAGCATGGTAAGCCCTGAATAAAGAGAGACTCCCTTTGTGACCATGGTCATGTCACGTCGCTCCGAGACTCAGTTTCCCCTGTCTGTAAAATGAGGAGGATAGGGACCTACCACACTGTAAGGGAAATGCCACATTATGAAAATATGCTTATGATATGAATATGATGTAACTGAGATATACTTTATGCAAGATGGCTCATGTAAGATATCATTGGAAAGGCTGTGATTTACTGAATGGGATTACCCTATATGTATGCCTGTATCATTTCTGTATCTGAATTTAGGAATATTGACAATGTGTCTGTATTTCTAGACGCCCACTGCTAACACTGCAGGTACAACAATGGAAAAGCCAGACAGTGCTGATGGCCCATCAGCGAGGACAATGGACTGTAAAAAGAGCTTAGTCTTCCTGTGGGTCAGCCTATGAGGAATGGCTATTACTCATCCGCGGGTGAGCAGCCATGCTGCAAAGCTATACATGAGTTACTGTGTCCTTAACTTACTTAACTTAGCCCTTGTGTGTGGTTAGCACTTCTCTGGGGGCACATGCCAAGGTTCTCTGTGCACTAGCGAGCTGAGCCACTCTGAATTCTTGCCTGGTGAATTGCAGGAGAACGTGTCTGTCTTTCTGAGTGGATGGGGGAATTGTGGGTAGGGCCCTACAGAGGCATGTGACCATGTCACCTGATACTGGGACCCATCTTGAATTCTGTACCATGAGAAGAGGGGTGGGGTGGGGGGGTGTGAGGAGTGGGGAGGGTGTAGACACACACACAGGGTTAGGGGGAATGAGGTAATCCAGGTCATCAGTTCTTCCCTGCTACCCCACCCAAGATGACTGCTGGAAACAACTAAGACTGAACTGGGGGGAAGAAGTGGACCCAGGCTGGAAGGGCGTTTGGCCAGTCGCTCCGGGTGCCGTACCCACCCTCACTGATATCATCACACTGGGCGTTGGAGACAGACCCTGCCCTGAGGAGCTCACCGTTTCTGTTTATAAGAACAAGCTACATCAGAAGAAGGCACCTTTACACCAGAGTCATAGCTTCTGCACAACGGAGGTTGGACCAATGCTGTTCACGAGGTACTGAATCTGTGTCCTACAGCCACGTGTTCACGTGTGGGGCATGGGATCATTTCACTGGTTCAAATACATCTCACGGCTAAAGGAATAAGAGCATAAAAACGGGATAAAGCCCGAATCAGTACTCTGCAACAATGATCTCATTCTTTGAAATCTCCCAGGGTTGTGCCTGGCTGAGCCGGAGCACAAGAATTCTTGCATCATTTGAAAGCGAGATGAAAGTAGGAGAACGTTTTTCCAGATACAAGGCATGGCCAGAACACCACTGTATTTAAGCGGAATAAAAAGCTCAGCTGTACAAACGACATAAACGGAGCCCTGCTGCTCCCAGAAATATATGCAGTCCAATTCATCCTGCTCTAGCGAGCTGCCTACTCAGTTGCCTCTGATCCGCTCTCTGTCGCAGTGCCCCAGGACAGAGCTTTCTGCTGCTTCTCTTTGGGGATTTCCCCCTTTTTCAGAAAGCACCGAGCACTTGCTCTTGGGAAAACCGGCCCTTTTAAGGAGGCTGAGAGTGAACAAAGCCCTGAGATTGAGATACTCTAAAATCGCTAGTCATGTCTGAAAACCCTGCCCTCTCTCTCCAGGAGTTTAGCGGCAGCTCCCCATCAGTTCAGGTGGAAGCCTCACTGATACTGGATCAAGGATGGCTGTCTATTATTAGCAGTATAGCAGCACCTAAGGCCCTGACCAAAATGGGGGCCCTGTTCCTCTAACCACTGAATACCACTTCTGTTCTGAGCTCTGGAAGAGAAGAGGGGTTAAGTGGTTAGATCAGTGGCTAGCAGTCAGGACTCCTGGGTTCTATTCCCAGTTCTGAGATGAGTGGTCAGAATAGGAGTGACTAGGAGTCCAAGACTTACAATAAATAGATTAAAAGCCCTTTGGGGCCGAGATCATTTTTTGTTTGAGCAGCCCCTAGCACTGTGGGTGCCTGGTCCATGATTACAGCATGTAGGCACCACAGTAATACAAATAATAATAGGACTCCTGGGTTCTATTTCAAAGTCTGGGGGTTAGTGGGTTCCCGTGGTTAGAGCAGGGGACCTGAGGGTCCAGGATTCCTGGGTTCAACGCTTGGCTCTAGAAATAGGAGTGGGGTCTAGTGGTTAGAGGGTTAGGACTCTCACCTCTGACAGTCAGAGAATTTGGACAGCACAAGTCACTGCTCTGAGAATTGAGTGGAAAGCTCCTGCTCCATAATTCAAGGCATTCGGAGTCCTCTGGCCAAGAGGAGCTAGACAGCATGGGCCAAGACTTGCTCCTTCCTTGCGGCTTTCAGTCTCCCCCCACCACCCACAGCAGCTCCTCTTTGGGGGGAAGCACATGACCAATCACAGTTAATACAGCCCCAGTCGGTCTTCAAATTAATTTCTTGAATTCATGTAGTAAAGAGTCAATGAAATGGCTGTCCCCAAGCCAGCCACGGGCTGCAGCTAAGCAGGGTTTGAGCATGGGCGGCATGTGAATGGGAGACCATGATTGCTTGCTCTCCGACACCGGGCTGTCCGCAGTGTCACCATGCAGCCAGTGCTCAGTGGGGAACACTCTCTCCTGAGATGGTGCTGATTGTCTCTAGGCTGTAGTTTTAACCCTCCCCCGGTAATTAAGCAAGATCAGCATTATAACCCCCTGCCTGGGGGAGACTTCGCCCAGTGTGGACACAGCTTATATCAGCAAAACTGAAATAAGATTTAGCAGCAAAAGTGCCGCAGTGCTGGTATAATTGCATCTGGGCTAGTGGCTTTTCCTGGTATGGCTCCACTAATCACAAATCAGCTCGCCACACCCTCACCCAGTGGGATACTGGAGGGACTCCTGGGGAGGTTATGTAGGGACGAGGTGCCCCCCCCCCCCCAAAGTGTGGTTACGGGCTGTTCCAGCAGAATGTAGTGTAGACCTGACCTAAGACTACCAGTGTCTTGCCTACTCCCTGTTCTGCAAACAGGAAAACGACCCTGTATTAGTCATCCCACAGTGAAGCACAATGGGCTTGGGTTTTTTACGCAGTGAAGACAAAGTGTAAGGCGTTTAAGGGCATGTCTACACTACAAACCTAAGTTGACATATATTAGGTCTACTTGCAGCCATCGCAGGAACTACTGCAGCGGCACATGTCCACACGACTCTCCTTCTGTCATGGGTGCAGGTCCTCACCGGGGCACTTCACTGATCTAAGAGGGGCAGTGTGGGGAGCTGAGTGCTTGGTCTCTCAGCTCTGCTGGCAGCTCCCTGCCAGGAGCCTGGCTGCTCCAGAGGTTCCCCGCTTCCCTCCCCTGCCTCTCCCCATTCCCCACCAGGAGTAGTGGAAAGCCACCCGTGGCCTCTTCCCTTTCCCACCTCCCCATTCCACACTGGGAGCCCAGGGAAGCTGCCTAGAGCTTTTCATCCCCAGGGAGCAGAGTCCAGCTGCCTCGAATTCTCCTCCCTCCCAGGCAACCTTAGAATTTCAGGGCTCACCCAGCTGTGAAATTGTCACAGCTGCCTGGCTCCTGGCAGGGAGCAGGCTGCTCCAGTGTCTCATCCCGGCTCCCATCCCAGAGCTGCCCAGCTGTCTAGGGGAGCTGAGCTCTAGCTGCCCACTTTCTTGTCAATTTCACAGCTCCTGCCATGAAATTGACAAGACAGCCGATGTCAGGGACACAGCATCTACACAAACACTGCACAGACACTGTCACAGCATCTACACAAACACTGCACAGACACTGTCACAGCATCTACACAAACACTGCACAGACACTGTCGTCCTAACTACATCGACATCAGTTATCACGTCGGCGTAGTAGGGCATTTACATCGGAGGGAGGAAGGCTGTAGTGTAGACACTGACATTATTAGCTTGACATAAGGCTGCCTTATGTTGACCTAATTGTATAAGGCCTGGTCTACACTGGGGGGACGGGGATCGACCCAAGATACACAACTTCAGCTACGTGAATAACGTAGCTGAAGTCGGCGCACGTTAGGTCGACTTACCTGGCATCCTCACAGCGGCGCGCTCCCCCGTCGACTCCACTTGTGCCTCTCGGGGAGCTGGAGTTCCGGAGTCGAGGGGGAGCACCTTTGGGGATCGATTTATCGCGTCTAGATGAGACGCAATAAATCGATCCCCGATAGATCGATCACTACCCGCCAATCCGGCGGGCAGTGAAGACATACCCTAAGATAGGTGAGGCTTAGGGCTGGTCTTTGTTCCTTCGCAAGGCTGAGCTGCTGGAAATCTAAAAGCTCAGGAGAGCTAAGTGGGCTGAAAAAGACCACAAGCGTATTTCCTTTTCATTCAATATGCGCTTCCATTGCACGCAACAAGCCAAATTTCCATGAAAGCTTAAAAGTCCAGGGGATTTCCAGGGATCAGGCCAATTAACCACTGGAGCAGCTTGCTAAGGGAAGTGGTGGAACTGTCTCACTATTTCCTTGTGCTCCCCTGTGGGTCCATATGCATCTGCGGTCTCTTGTAAGCCCTTTGGGGCAGGGACTCTCTCTCACGGTGTATCTGGTCAGCACCCAGCACACTGGGGGTCCTAGCATGGCCAGAGTCCATGCAGCGCCTGGCATGATAGAGGCTCTCCAATCTGTTGAGTACTCTGCAGTGCCCAGCCTGACAGGACCCCCGATCTCACAACAACAGCCAACCATACACCAATCAGACTCTGTGGAGCACCCGGCATAACAGGGCCCCCAGTTCATTGGTCCAGGCCTCTAAACACTACCCTAATTCAATAACAACTCCTTCACAGCTCTGATTCTTCAAGGTTGTGTATTTTTCCCATTGACTCCAGACTCCTCCAAGACTGTCACTCTGGGCAAGCTTGATTCAAACTGCCTAATACAGGGCCCGATTCTGCTAGGCACTGCATACCAGCAGCTGCTAGGGGAGAGATGTGGGAGAAAGTCTGAGGTTGTGTAGTGATTTACAGGGTTCAAGCCCAAGCCTCTGAGGATTCAGCTGTATGTTCTGATTTATCCTTTTAAATGCCACTTCATTTCTAATTGCAGCAATTGACATACCTTTTGTTCTGAGGGGGGTGTGGGTGTGGGTGTGGGTGGGTAGGTGGGTGTGGGTCCTGCAAATACACTGGTTTAAAGCTGCAAGTCTTATCTTATTCAAGACAATCCACTCCTGGCCCAGTATATTCTTGCAGCCTTCATATCTCTGGAAGTCCATGGGGAGAGATACGAGCTTGGAGTGAAAAACACAGGCATGAATCATACAGCTGCTGGAAATATCAGTTTAGAGATGAGTAGCCCCCAGAGTCCATTCATTGCATGTTTGTTATACCAGCTACTTTTAGGGAGGTTTCCAAAAGTATTCGCTACAAGGCAATGTGGGGCAGTGCATAGCCCTGGTGCTGAGCACTACACAGATACCCCTACTCTGCAAACAAGATCAGGGAAGCCCCCCTGCCCTCATGCTAGGTGCCACACAGACCCATCCCTCTGACCGTGAGCAGGGGGAGCCCCTCCCCGTTGTGCTGGGTGCTACACAGACACATAATGAGACAGGCCTTACATACCCCAAAGATCTTACAGTCTAAATAAAAGAGAGAGGGGAAACTGAGGCCCCAGAAGGGGTTTTTCCAAGGTCAGTGGCAGACACATTGTCAGGAATAGAACCAAAGTGTCCGTACTCCCAGTTTTGGGCCCTAGCTACTAGATCACAGTCACCAAGGAGGAGTTTTGAGCTCCGATTTTAGGCCACATGTGCATGTAAAGAAATGACAACACCACTAACCATGCTCCATAAATCTACGTTACACGGAAGTGACACCCAACACTAACTCAAGCCTTGTAGCAATGTGAACTGACTCATTCGTGGTGTCACTGAGTACAGGAATGAATGGCAAGTGTCCATCTGTCACCGCTGGCACCAAACCACTAACTGCGCCTTTGGCATCTCTTTATGTGCTTAGATTCACACAGGGCCTCTCCAGCACCAGGCTCTCTCTAGACTCGAATGTGAGGTTGAGCTGAAGTGTGCCATGATTTACTGCTGGTTAACATGCATCACCCAGAGCTGTACAAATAAATGAGTTTTCAATTCAGTGGCTAAACCAGAAAAAAAATAGTTTGAGGTTGGTCAGAATGACACTTTTTTTAAAAAAGAAAAAAAAAATTAGTGAATGGAAAAAAGAAAAAAGAAAAAAAGTTGAAAGCCAAGTGTTTTGTTCAGTTTGAGGTGTTTTTTGAAACACTTTTTTTAAACAAAACTGAATAAAAAATTGAAATAGTCATTTTGAATAAAAAAAATCAAAACTTTTTTTTAATATATTTTCCAACTGAAACAATTTGGTTCGGCACAAATTCGTTAAACGTTTCAGTCAACAACAAACGTGCATTTTATGGTAAAAACAAGTTTCACCTGAAAAATTCTGTCCATCTCTATTAAACAGCACAACTGGAAATTCTAATGGGGACACTTCAAACGGCTTATTCCAAGGCTCCAACGAACCTCATTGTGACGCATAATAAAGACACATGACAAAGGATTGTTCCCAGTCCCGGCATGACAAACAGGACAACCCAAGATTTGTTATGACTGGCTAGAGATTGTGGCACTGGAGTTAATTCACGTTAATTAACATTTTTGCAAACGCTATTAATAATAATACCACCTGGCTCTCATCTAGCGCTTCTCTTCAGTAGATCTCAAAGCACTTCAAAAGGGTCAACATCATTACTGGTAGCTGAAAGCCTGGGCTGTCTCTCAGGTGTAATTCAGGAATCATGTGGATAAAAAAAAAGCCAAAAAAGGCTGAGAACTTAAACATTGACTGGTGACACACCACGAATCCCAGCGATGATTCGTGGTGTGATGAACCTGGTGATATTCTGAACAGAGAGCTCTCAGCCAAGCTTGTCGTTACTTCCATCACTTCACGCTGACTCAAGACATTCTACACTTCACAGTGACACACACAGACACAATCCTGGAAATCTTATTTTGAAGATTCCCATTTTACAGATGAGGAAATTGAGTTACTGAGCAGGAAAGTAACTTACCTAAGGTCATCCAACAGACTGGTGGTGAAACCAGAAAAAAACCTGATTCTCAGTCCAGGGCTTTATCCTCTATACTAGCCTACACTACCCCTATAAAGCTAGACCATACAAGCTTGAAGCAGTATGGTCTAGTGGTTAAGGCCCCAGACTAGGAGGCAGGGACTCCCAGGATCTAGCTCTAGCTCTGCCACTGATCTACTGGTCTACCTTGGATAAGACACTACCCTTCCTTTTGCCTCAGTTTTTCCTCCCAAGCTTTGCCTATTTAGAATGTGATTTTGGGGGAAACTGGGACTGTCTCTTGCAGTACCCAGCATGATAGGGCCCTGATCTTTGTTGGGACCTCTAGGTGCTACCCTAAGGCAAAGGAGTTTGGTTTTGTGCCAGGTACCACAGAGACCCATAACAAGAGACAACTCCTCCCCTGCAAAACATACACTCGTAGAACCCAGGAGTCCTGAGTTCCAGAACAGTGTTGTATCCAGTAGGTCACATGGTCTCATTTGGTTTTGTAATTTGTTTGTCAAGGGAACTGTGTCTTTTTAAGCAACATAAAAACCAAATCAGATCATTCAGAGAAGAGATTCCACTTCCCAGACGTCAGAGGGGGAATGGGACAGAGGAACAAAGCTGAGCAGCCTTAGAAGTCAAACAAACATGTCCCCATGAAGAGAGCTTTAGTAGGAAAGCCAAAGAGACCTACGTTCAGGGAGCCAGCACCTCACTTCTAGTGCATTGGGCTCGCGGGTGAGAAACACGGCCTGGTTTCCAATCCGAGCTGGGTTTCCAGGAGGGGAAACGCTTTATCCTGCAGAGACAAAAGAGGAAAGTTAAGGGAAGCAAAACAATAATAAAAACGAGGCAGAGATAGTTGTGCTGAGAATAGCAATTGGAGCAGAGTTGCAACTGGTGAGGGAATAGAAAACCCTGGGAAAAAACCCTCCCGAGTCAGTGAGTCCAGTCCCTGCTGTCGCAGGCAGCCATGTCACTGGTTGCTGGTCAGAAACTTGCTTCTCTGCTCCTCCAGAATCTCCCTCCTCTGGCGGATAGAAACCTCCTTCTCGGTTCTAGCTAAAACTGATTCCTGGCCAGTTTATTCCCATTTGTTCTTGTGCCGATATTGTCCTTGAGCTTCAACAGCTCTTCTCTCCCCCTGGGATTTGTGCCTGAGTGCATTTCTAGAGAGCAATCCCCTCTGAGCTTCAAGGGGGACAGACAGACATCAGCTCAAGTCCAAGTGGTTGGCTCATCTAGAGAGGATGGAGGGTCCAGGGGTCAGGGTGTTAGCCTGTAGCCTGTTAGACCTACACCACCACAGGCTCCATGTATGACATCAGGCAAGTCACTCTGGCACACACAGATCGGGATAACTATTCCAGTGAGAGCCGTTTCCCCTCCCACCCTTTGTCTGCTTAGGCCTGGTCTAGATACAGATTTTGCACCAGGACAACCATTTCAATTATCGGGTCTGATTTTTTTCATTGATTTATATTTCTATTATGGTCGTGTCCATGAGCCCTAGTTATGAATCTCAGTGCTAGGAGCTGGACAAACACAGAACAAAAAGATGGTATCTGCCCCCAAAGAGCTTCCGTCAGAGGCTTGTGCACACAGCAAAATTGATGGGCATTAGAGATGTCAGAATAACTATTCCACAGTAGTTATTCCACAGTAGCTCCCCACGTGGACACTCTTATTCTGGAACCCACCCCGGAGTTATTCATTCCGGAATAAACTCAAATGATAAAACTAGACACGACCACTATGATCATCTAATCTGACCTCCTGTATGACACAGGCCCACAGGACTGCCTGGAATTCATTCCTTGCTGAACTTGCACAGACCTTTCAGAAAGATCATCCAGTCTGGATTTAAAAATTGCCGGTGATGAAGAATCTGCCCCAGCCCTTGGTAAATGGTTTCAATGGTTAATAACCCTCACTGGGAAGTTTTTTTGCCTTATTTCCAGTCTGAATTGTCGAGCTGCAGCTTCCAGCCGCTGGATCTTGCTAGACCTTTTCTACTGGATTGAAGGGCCTAGTATCAGTTCTAGCATTTTAAAATGTATTCTCGCTTTTTCCAGCATATTGCCCTGCACAGACAAACCCTGCACCGAAACAGGTGGCTAGAGACAGACAAATGGCCAGTATAAAGGTGTCTTACACCAGTATAGCGGATTCTTCTTCCCACATGGGAATAGCATTAGCAGAATAAACACTTTTACCCCAGTCTAACTGCATCTGCATTAGGGGTTCTGTGAGGCGCCCAGTCTAACAGGTCCCCCAGTCTCAGTTGTAGCCTCTAATCACCCCCACAATATAACTGAGCAGCGTGCTGTCCCATGGGAATGATGAACAAGGCCCAGGCAGTTGATATACCCTATTTCAGTATTGAACAAGACACGGCATCTGTTACAAAGCGTGGGGGGTGGGGAGGACAGGGGGAGGTTGGAGTTGAAAAGTTAAAGAATCCTGACAGGAAGAGCAGGATTTAACTGAGCATCAGCTGGGGCCTTTCCTCACAGCTGACTCAGTCACTGAGCTCGGGCTGAGGTGTTTTGACAGCTAGAGATCGGATTGGCATCAACCGCATCAGACAAGCTGGCAATCAGATGCAACAAGAGGCAGATGCAATAATTCAAGAGATGCTCTAGTAGGCACCCAGTAGCGTAGCTGTTGGGGGGAAGTCAGGGGGAGTGGCCAATCCCCCGGAGCCCATAATTCCAGAAGTGGCACCTTGCCGCACCCGATCCCCCCACCGCAGATGAAGCGGCAAAGCACTGATGGGGGCTCGGCGCTGGAGCTCCCGGAAGCGATCGCGGCCATCAGCCGATGATTGCGGGAGATCAGCGCCTCCTTCTCCAGCGCTGGGGAGTCGCTCATTCTGTGCCCGGAGCACCTCGGCGGCAGCTGCCTGCTCCCCGGGGCTGTGCTCTCATCCTGCTGCCCAGCCGCCTTCATGGACTGGCGAGCGGGGCAAAAGTTGGTCCAAGTTTGGGTGCAATCAGTGCCCCATGGCAGGGACGGGAGGGGAGTCGCTGCGGAGCGGAGCCCTGGGAGGCGCCGTTTGAAGGGCTGGAGCCACCTGGCGCTGGGTGCTAACTTTGTCCATGCAAGTCTCGTGTGTGAAGGGACGCCTTTTTAACATCCCCCTGATTTAAAACCTGGCTACGCCACTGTAGGCACCTCGAGTCTATGTGAAAGCAGGAAGCAGCCACCGCTACTGTCCACTAGGCTAACGATCATGGGAGTAATAGTGGGACTGCCAGATTGGATCAGACAAGGGATCCGTCTCATACTAGTGCACTACGGTGCCAGTGTAGACACCCTGGTCAATTACAGCACTTTGGTTGGCCTTTGGGATGAGTCCCACAACGCCGGTCCTTGCCTCTGTGGTCATTGGTGTGAACTCCACTGTCCTGCCCTCAAGTGACCAGCTGTGCACGCAGCCAGGAGCGCGTCTCTACCCCGGAGGAGTCTAGCCAGTCACAGCAGCCGGAGCTTGGCGAAGCACAAGCAGGAGATGCGCGTACCACCACAAGGCTAGTTGGAGCGGCAGAACAGGGTGTTCACTGACTCCCTCACTTCATGGGCATCTGCCTCAGAGATCTCCAGAAACTCTCATGGAGATCCTGGGCAATCCGCGGCCACAGGCTGTTTGGCAGAGCTGCTTTGTTTCTTGCCCAGTTAAGGGTAACTTTCCCGCCTCACTCTGCCATCACTGGGGAAGGGGGACCCTTGCTGCACACAGGCGAGCCGCATAAGGTCCAGGGTGGAAGCCGCAGTCTTGGAGAAGACCCTCCCTCACCCTCAGCAGCAAGACACCTGCCATAATGAACACAGCCTGTGGAAAATTTGGGGACAGGAATGATTATAAGGCCCCTCCCTACAGTGCTGGCTCTTCCCAAGAGCCACGTGCCCAGTGTACAGTACCGTCCCAGAACACTGATTTCTCCCACCCCTGCGGTTACTCTTCATTTCGGGGGTCTTGTGGCTCATGTGGGCTTTCCTGGGGTCAGCCAATGAGTGGCAGGTATGTGAATAGTGGCTGTGTTTTGAATCAGTGGCCTGTGTGTTGCAAACCATACTGCTTCTTTCCCCTGTGCCCCCCCAGACACCGCCAACAAACTCTTATCAGCCTCATGGCTCCATTCCACTCCTGCCCCGTCACAGTCTGGCACTGCGGACTCCCAGTACCCACTGCACTCAACACCCGTCCCTCTGCAGTTTAGCCCTGCTCAAATACAGTACCTGCTGACTCTACTCCAAAGGACAAGGGTGCATATGATACCGGGACACACACAAATCTTTAATCATCCCGGGACCCCACTTCCCCCTAGGGCCCACAATGTCACGCATGGTGCCCAGAGTCACGGTCTTTCGGAGCAGGATGAGATTAATGGCCCTGCACACTTCCGTCAACACGAGTCCAACAGTCAACTTTCCCACTCTGAACTGGTTAGTGACCAATCAGTAGCTGTCTGGAGTAGCCAGCTTCCACGGTGCTATCGCCATGCACTTCTCCAATGGCAGGGCAGCTCTCAACCTTGTGTCCTTGCGCTGCAGGGCTGCGGCAAGCTCATCACACAGTCCCACGAATGTGGCTTTCTTCATGCGAAAGTTCTGTGGCCCCTCCGAAAGTTCGTCATCTCAGACGTGCAGGATGATGTGATCCCACCACTCCGTGCTTGTTTCCCAAAGGCACCATTCCACTGTGGTCAGCACCTCTGCGAATGCCACAAGCAATCTCTTGTCATAGCTACTATGCGTGGCGAGATCAATGTCGCACTCCTCTTGCCTTTGTAGTTTAAGGAATAACTCCCTGCCACTTGTGACAGTGTTAGTGAGAGCGAGCAGCATATCGGTCAACAATTCGGGATCCATTCCTGCAGACCGAAGAAGCAGAGTGCACAGTACACAAACCGTTCAAAGATGGCACCAAATGTGGATGGAAGTGCAGGGATTGCTGGGATGTGAAGCGATGCATCGTGGGGCATTGGGACAGGAGCCAAGACATCCTGTGACCCTCCGGCCTTCCCACAACTCTTAGCAGCAGAAGAAGAAGAGATGCTCTGTAGGATAGCTTCAGAGTGCACTGCTCCAAATACCGCTGCAAGTGTGAACACGCTATGGCACAGGCAGCTGACAGTGTGAACACACAACAGCGGTTTCCCTTCAGCGCTGTCCAAGTGACAACGTAATGTCGGTGATGGAACTCTGCCCATGTAGACATACCTTAGAATCAAAGTCAACAGACCCTATCAACCCACATTCTCTCGGCTCTAAGGAGCTTGCTGATGAGTTTTCATTCCATGTTGCTCAGCCTGATTTCTCTGTAACAGCTCCATTGGCCCTAACTGCCCTCACAGTGCTTTGACTCTTTCCACTATCTTCAACAACACACACAGTCCTGTCCTTATCCTGGGAGACATGTTAATTCCTTTCTCCTTTAATCTCCCCTGCATCTCGCCCTTGCAATTTTGAAATGCTTCACAACAACTCAGCAGAGCTGCTGAACAATATGTTTACTGCAAAGGCTGCTACAGAGTAACCCCTTCTTGAAAACTAGAGAGCCCCTGGCAATTTTCACAAGGCAGCCACTCAGCGATAAACCCGGAGCAGCCGTTGAGAGTGTATCAAGCTAGGAACAGGACTCACTGACCTAGGAGGTCCCTTCCAGTCCTATGTACCCCCCTGCCTCCCAATGGCAACACAAATTGAGTGCAATAGATCTGTTCCGGTGGCAGATCCCCTTTAGACATTGTGGTCCAGTGGAAAGGGCACTAGCTTGGAAGTCAAAGAAGCCTGTTTTCTCCTCTCAGTTCTACTACTGTGAGATCAGCCAAGACCTGGTTTACACCTAAAACTGATAGTAGGCATAGCAAGATTGTTTTAGTTTAATTTCCTTTTACTGACATAATTGTTGGTTAAGATCTAGCATAGGCACAGTTATACCAGCAGACATTCTTCTTTTGTTAGTAACAGCTGTGTCTACATTCCTAGCTCATAAGGGACCACTATGATCGTCTAGTCTGACCTTCTGCATAACACAGGACATAGGGCTTTCCTGAATTAATTTCTGGTATAACTCTCCCAGCAAATCCTAAAAAGACACAGCTTCTATCTGCAAAACAAAGTGGTTTTGCCAGTAGAGATTATACCATCCCCAAGTGAAATAAGCAATGCCAGCAAAAGGACTTTTATGCCAGTACCATTGCACATACACCATGAATTTTGCCGGTACAAAAAGGTAAGAGACTCTCTCACTCTCTCCCTAGAAGACATCATGGGCAATTTTTCAATTAAACTGAATTTCACAATTCCCTCCTGCTGCCCGCCACCCCAAATATCTGCTTTAGCTCAAACAGGAATTAATTCAGGGCAGGTTTACAGCCTGTGCTTTGCAAGCAGACTAGAGGATCACAGTTGGCCCTCTGGCCTTAGAATCTATTTGTTCTAGGACATTACTGTACCAGCAAAAGTTTCTAGTGTAGATCTGAGGTTTTAAGCTTCACAGATGTGCCCACGATAAGAAAAAAAAGAAATGTTCTGACCACATTAGCAAAAGATGTGTGAAGTCCCCGTGAAGAGAAAGGCAGTTTGTAACTTTCATGTTAGCTGATCAAGACAAATGTTAGTGGGGAGCCTAGGGTTTTGCCTCTTGTTTGCCACCTCGACAACAGAGAGGTGATTTCACCTCTGTTTAGGGCACTAGGGAGACGGATACTGGATTACTATATCTAGTTCTGGTGTCCACATTTTAGAAAGGATTTTGAAAAATGGGAGAGGGTGCAGAGAAGAGCCATAAAAATGATCCAAGGGCTGGAAAAATGCCTTACAGTGAGAGACATCAGAGTGTTTAAGGCCAAAGGGGACCATTATATCATCTAGCCTTTACAGACCCTTAAATTTCACCCAGCTGCCCCTGTTCTGAGCACAGTGACTTATGAAGTTCAATCTGTTCAGCTTAATAAAAAAATATCAAGGGGTGACTTGATCCCAGTACATCAGAACCGCTGCAGGAAGAAAATAAAAGGCTTTTCAGTCTAGTGAAGAAAGGCAGAACAAGAACTACTGGCTAGACGCTAAAGCCAGACAAATACAAAATTAGGTAAAGAACCCAAGTGTTTAATAACGAGGGCTATCAAACACAACAGGAACACACTCCCAAGTGGTGGATTCCACATCTCTTGTTGTTGTCTGCGAATCCAAACTGGATCACTTTCTGGAAGACACATTAGTCAAACACGTTATTGCACTCAATATAGGGGTAAACAGATGACGGTCTCTGGTCAACGACACACATGGAGGGCAGAGTGGATGATCCAATGATGATTTATGGCCATACAAATCTATGAATGATTTTTTCCTACTGAAGACAAGGCTTTAGCGAAGTTAGCTGCTTGTGTTCTAGCACAGGCACTGAAACGCAACCTGATGGCGTTCTCCTGCATTTGCACCTGCATCTCTGATGCCCAAGGTTAAGAACAACCCTGGGCAGCCTGGGAAAAGTAAGTGGCATGCATCCATACTAGTCCTAGTAACTCCCTATCTTGACCTGCTAACAAACACACATAAAAACTGCAAACCATGTTAGTTAACAAGTAAGAACATACCTCTTTGCCTAGTGAACAGTCTGCAAAGCATTCAGTCAAGAGAGTTCTCACAATTCACCTTGGGGGAGGTTAGAGAAAAATGTAAACCTGAATGTTTGCTTTGGAGTTCTTGAGATTGATAATCTGACCACTCAAATCATGTGGAACAAAGGAGGGAGCGGGGAACAAGATTGTCTTGAGCTGCCAGGGTCTTGTGCAAAGTCCAAAGAATTCAAAGCATTTGTAAGTAGTTCCTTCCTACATGCATGCAAAAGCATTGTCGTCCTTTGTGGAAGGAGATGTATCTGGGGGGGGGGGGGGGGGGGAAATACAAACAGACAACATTTTTGAAGTGCACAGTAAGAAACATGACAATAAGATGGGCAAAGAAATGATTCTTTCGCAGCCGCACTTAGTGTTTCTTCAAGTCCTATCTTCTGCCTGTGATCACGAAATCCAAGGCCAACATTTTCACAGATTTTTAAGTCCAGAAGGGCTCATCCTGAATCCCAATCACCTACTCTGACCTCCTACATAGCACATGCCAGGGAATCTCATCAAGTAACTGCATCAAGCTCCTAACTTCTGTTTGAGTTCCTTGGGAAAGGGACTGTCTTTTTGTTCTGTTTGCCTAGTGTACACAATGGGGTTCCCTGTTCCACAACTGAGGCTCCCAGGTGCTACTCTAATAATAATAATAATCTTATGGAAAGATACGCACTCTTGATTTACAGACACCAAGGGACACCCCGTCCTTAGGTCAGTTGTTCCAATGGTTAACACCCCTCCCAGTTGAAAACATGTGGCTAATTTCTCATGTGCATTTGTCCAGCTTCAGCTTCTAACCATTCAAACTTGTTCTGCTTCTTTCCTCACAGACTAAAGAGCCCTCTATTGTCACAAGCCTTCTCCCTACACAGGTCCTTATGGGCAAGTCACCTCTTAGCCTTCTCTTGGATAAAATAAATAGATTGAGCTTCATAAGTCTCTCACTATAAAAATGGAGCACAGATCATTCTGTAGCACATTTTCCAAAGCTGACTAATGTGACGGAATAGAAATTTCCTGTAACATTTTGTATGACTACTGTGTGCATCCCAGTTTCCCCTATATACTGCATTAATTGTATACCCCTGGGAAAACCCATAGAGGGTGTACCAAAGGGGGTGGAAACAGGCTGTTTACTCTCGGGCAGGGTATCACACAGGTGTGGCTGACACCTAGCTGTCTTGAGTTTGGGGCCTATCTCATAGGAGAGGCCAGGGAGGCAACAGCAAAGCCAACCCTCCAGCACATTTGCTATCTAGCAACTAACATGACCATGGATATCCCACCTTCTGCAGGAAGCCAGCTGGGTTTGACCAGCTGGACAATAAAGGACCGAGGAGGGGTCAGGTGGGACTGACCTGGGAACCTGGACAAATGGGGGCAGAACAGGAGCTAAGAGGGGGATACATTGCTTAGCTAAGGCTCTGGGTTAACCTAGATGGACCATGCTGTAACTTCCTTCTCTCTATGCTAACCAAGGATTCTCTGTGCTGTGTTCCAGGTGATATAATAAACCCTTCTGGTTTGGAAACTGCAGATGAATGTCACTGCAGAGGCTGGCTGAGGTGCAGTGCTTCCTGAGATTGTACAAGTCTCCCTCTGGGGACTGCCTCAGGGGGACTCCCTGAACAGGGCTCAACGTGGAAAGCAGGAGTGCTGAAGGAAGAGTGAGACCCCTCGGGAGTCTGGCTCACTCAGGGGTCCCCCCAGAGGCTGTTCTAAAGATGGGGTCATAGCAGCAAGTCTGTGGATCCATAACAACTAGTAGTTTGGGGCCCGAGTTTAGACACTTCAGAAAGTGCAAACCAACTGCCTGCTGCTGTGCCCTCTCTCAAACCAGAAGACAAATGAAAATGTTTTAAACCTCATGATTTTTGAGGCAATCATGATTTTTTGGTGCCCGACTCATGATTTGTTTAATCTTTGGAGTTGGCAGTACTGAGTCTTGGGGCTTTTCTAGAAGGGGAAATTGACTGGAACAGCTAGATCGTTAAATTCACACCCTACCTTATTCCAAAATAACTTCCCCATGTAGCCCTTGTACTTGGACTGTAAACTGTCTGGGGCCAGGGCTGTCCCTGTGTTGTGTGTCTGCACAGTGCCTAGCACAGTGGGGCCTTGAGCCATGACAGGGGTTCCTAGGCGCTACCCCCATACAAATATATGATAATAAATCATTCTGGGTGGCTGAGCATTGTGGGATAAGTACCCAGAAGTCACCACATTTCAGGATAGCACAAACACATGGCAAAACTTAGGCCGATTCACTCTTCAATACTTACACAGCCCTCATTACAATAGCAGCTCAGCACCTGGAAATCTTTACTGTATTTACCCTCCCACCACCACTGTAAAGTACGATTATCCACATTTTACACACAAGGATCTGAGGCACAGAGAGGTTAAAGCCCAGATCTTCAAACCTCTTTAGGCACCTAAATCCATCTGAGGAGCTGGATCTAAGTGACATGTCCAAGGTGGCACAGGAAGCCTGTAGCAAAGTGGGGACTTCAACCCAGGTCTCCCAACTGTGGGCTAATACGCTAACCACTGGGCCACCCTTCCCCCATTAAGCTGGCCACTGCAGTTGAACCAAACTGTTTTGTGCTCCAAAACAGTTCAGCTCTCCAGAGCAGAGAAGGCTTAAAAAGAGAGATCGCAGCAGCAGGACAAGTCAGCGAGGTTCTGTTTCTAAATGGAATTTGCAATGCTGGCAGGGCTGGGCTTGCAAAGAGACAGCAGGGCAGTAGAAACCCTCAGCACTGAGTCTCACAGCCCAGGTCAGCTGACTCGGGCTTGGGCTTGGGCTTCAGGGCTATGAAATTGCAGCGTAGACACTCAGGCTGGAGTCCAGGCCCGGAGACCCCATGAGAGGAGAATCTCAGAGCCTGGGCTCCAGCCTCAGCCCAAACGTCTATGCTGCAATTCTACAGCTCTGCAGACTAAGTCCAAGTCAGCTGACCTGGCCATGCTGTGGATCTTTTATCACAGTGTGGACGTACCCTGAGAGAGATGATAAATACACAACCCTGTGCTACCAGGATTTGCAAAAGACCTTCTGTGGCCCAGAGAGAGAGATGCCCTGCCTGGGACCTGAGAGACTCTGGAACTGCCAGGGTTCCCATGTGGAAGATGGGCAACCCCATCTAAGCCCGGCCTGCATATGAACTGTTTATTGTTTTCAAGTTCTGTTTTCTCCCGAAGGCTTTGGTTCTGACTAAACCGTACTTTGTGTTGGGAAGGCTGGCTGGTCAGCCCCGTCACTACTCCTGGGAGAACGGGACTGCAGGCGCTCAGACCTGTGAGATAACCACAGTGTGTTGCACTAGTCTGCAGCCAAGGTCCCTTGTTTGGAGGGAGAGGATCTCACCCTACGAAAGGTGACAGCTAGAGGCCCGAGGCCTAAGCGTGGTGCCTTGAAGAAGGACAGAGATGCAGTTACCTCAGGAACTGTGACTCCTCCACTAGCCACTAACTAGACTGCCAGACTATATCCCTTCATCCCTACCAAGCCATTACAGACACACTGACAGGGCCTATTTGGAAAGAAAACCTGTTAAAAAGAGTCAGATCTATTCAAATTCTGTACCAAAGCTAAGACAGCTGCCGAAAGAGTCCCTATGAAGTCATCAAGACTCATTGAAGAGAATCTGGCTTATTAAGTAGATTTGCTCCAGTGGAAAGCCAGGCTGCTCTGAACACTCCTTTTAAGCAGGGGAAAAGAAACATCTAGTCTTGACCTTTGCTGATTAGTGCTAAGCTAATCATAGAGGACTCCTGTTAAATTCCAGCTGCCAACTCCACACACGGACAATTCAGGCCAAAATAACAGCAAAAACGGGGAAATGATTTTCAAAAATTAAATCTAGCAGAAATGGAAGGAGGTCTAGAGTAGGGTAATGACCATCATTAGAAGCAGGAAATTTGAGTCTGAGGAGAGATTGCAAGAGAGTAGGGTTTGATGTGTGAGAGCAGGATACGAGAGAGGTATATAAAATAATGAATAGCATATCTATTTAATGAACTTAGACAGTCCTCACTGAGTGTCTCATGATATTCTAATGGCGTTCTCCTCACAGGCATGTTCTGAGGCTAAGGGAACACTACTGGAAGGTTGGACACTTCATAACTGGTGTTGTCCAAGATCACTGCATCCACCAGAGCTCCTTACATCCCTCCATTCCCACCTAAAGATCCCTGGGTGAAACTCTCTTTCTTCCCTAGGTCAGGGATGCCCCACAACTGCCCCCCCGACCCCAATAGCCTTCCTGCCCCCCACCAAGGGTTCTGTGTCTTGCCCCATTCCCAATCTCCTCGCCTCCACCAAGGACTCTGAGTGCCCCTCAATCCTCCATACCAGGGTGCCCTATTTCCCGCCCCGTGTCAGAGGCTTTGCACTCCCCACCCCCATCAGCTTGATGGTATTTCTCTCTGCCAACCAGGGAAATTGAGCACAGAGAGACTAAGTGACTTGCCCAGAGTCACGCAGGCAGGTCTCTGGCAGAGCATGGAACTGAATCCAGATCTCCCCAAGTCGCAGGCTAATGCACTAACCATTGGACCATCCTTCCTGTCCTGTAAGGGATTGTCTTTCAACGTGCCGGAACTCAGGCAAAACCAATTCAATTGGAAGAGGTGACAATTAAAAACAGACCCAAAACCTCACTTATAATTTTAGCCTGTGGAAGTCCCTGAGACTGGATGCTGAGGCCAATAAATTAACAGGCTCCAGAAGCACATTACACAATGATATGACTATTGATTCACATGGCAATAAGTGGGAAAAGTCTGCACACCCTCACCTGGAATACCGGGTTTAGCTGTGGTTCTACCACCATCTCAAAAAGCAATATTGTCATCTTAGAACTGAACACTGCAAAGGTAAAGATCCCAGCCAGATGTGGAAGATGCCCACTTTATTTGGGAGCTGTTTCATGAGAGGGAGTGTCCAGTGAGTCACTCCTCCGCACTGGCTTTCCCTTCTCTGTCGTTACAAACATAAGCTGCTGGTCTTCCCTTTCATGGCCCTTCGCAGCCATTCCTCACCTACCTATCATCTCTCATTCACCATCAAGCTGTCGATGCCTGCATGCTGTCAGCCCATGGTGCCAGCCTCCATTGCCCACTTGTTACATTTGCAAACAAGCCCATGAAGGTATTTTCAAATGTTGCCCCTCCCACTTGGAAGGATCACTGAATGATTCCCTGTTCTGTCCATTCCCTCTGGGGCACCTGGCATTAGCACTATCCTGTCTGACCAAGTACGGCCGTTCTTACGAGGAGCTCCCTGTAAACACCTGCAAAGCCAGCTCATTAACCTCCTCCAAAAAACTCTCCTTTGTCATGATGTCTACCACACACTCAACAATGGTTAGGCCAGTGGGGCACTGAGACCACTGCCTACCATGCCAATTCCTTAGACTCCCCCATCTGTCTGTCTCCAGCTGTTGTCTTTTGGTTTATACTTAGATTGGAAGCTCTTTGGGGCAGGGACCATCTTTGCAGTACAACCACGGAGCACCTTGCTCAATGGGATCCTGGTCCATGACTAGGGCTCCTGGGTGCGATGGTAATACAAATGATAATAAATGCCAACGAACATGGGAGAGACCAGAGCATGGCTTGGTAAGCTAATCAAAGAAAGTGCCCTTTATTTAAAGAGAGAGGATCCCCTAGTTTCTAGGGCTGTTACTCTCGCTGCAGATGGTTAGTTGGTTCCCACCTGGACTGATGACCTGTGTGCACTCAACAGCTCTGGGGTCATCTGAAGTTCTATTTAAATGCCACTGGCAGATGCTCAAGACTGACGGAAGCTGGCAGCAAACTCTGCCAGCAAAACACAGATCTAAACTCTATGGAGAAAATCCTGGGGATTGAAGAGCTCTTTTATCTAGCAGAGAGGGAGGACAAGTTAAAAGCCAGACACATTCAAACAAGAAACGAAGCACAGTCTTAACAGAGCAGGGGATTAAACAATGGAACAATCTCCAAGGGGAAATGGTGGATTCTTCATCTGTTGAGGTCTTCAAGTTCAAATTAGAGGTCTTTCTGAACGATAGTTAGTCAAACATAAGCAACTGGGCTCAATATAGGATAACTGGGTGAAATTCTCTGACCTGGGCTATACAGTTAGGTTATTATTATTAGTATTATCGTTGTGCCTAGGAGTCTGAGTCATGAATAGGACCCAGTTGTGCTAGGCGCTGCACAAACACAGAGCAAAACATAACCTAATGGTCTCTTCTAGCCTTGAAGTCTATGAGGGGGCAGAAGAAAGTCTAGATGACCTAAATGGAGAGAGAAAGAGACCCCCCTCTGATTTGTATCATTCTACAGCTGTTGTATCTTTAGGCTCTGTTTTGTCATGGACACGGCTGGATTTCAAATAACTGTGTTTACTAGCTAGGCTTTTTACGTTTGCATATAGCTACTTATATACACGGCTGCTGCATTAGGGTCTGGTGGCTTCTACAACAGAGGACAGGGAGGCCAACTAGAGGGGTCCTGATCTATTTAAAGGGTATTACTCAAATCCTAGACACTACCCTGTCCCTTTGTAACCACACCCCAGATGGACGATCTGTCTTTGAGAAGTGCCCATGGGACTATGTATCTGCACAGATTTTTAAAAAGAAAATGAATTCTGCATGCACGCTACCTATTAAAGATCACGTCTATCCAAGCTCTAACTTAAGCCACGTAGGTCATGTGACTACAAAAGCAATCTGTTTAGTAAAAAAAATAAAATAAAAGAGCCCAAACAATCATCATGTGTTCCCTTTCAAAACCGAACCAGCCACAGGAGTTGAGACTCTGGCAACTTGGCAAGCAGTCAGCTGGCACGATCCATGAGAACCAACACAGCCCTTCCCACTCTAACCTTGCACAAAACCCTGCTCAGACAGAGCACTGCGGAGTTCTGCCAGTGTTTTGCTATCAGTGAAATCTGCATCCTCATACCTAGTAGAGGCATCACGACATGGAGTGGAAGCTTTTTAGTTTTCAAAGCATCTTTATTGAGAGGGTGGGTGGAAGCGGGGGAGGAAGTGGACAGAGGTTTTCCTCCAAAATGAGTTTTAGGTTAAAAGTTGTACTTTTTAATTAGCACCATGGTAGCAGCTAGAGACCTGACTGAGATCAGGGCCCCCATTGTACTAGATTCTGTGCAGTCCCTGACTCAGATGGGGGGCGGGGTTCACACTAGGCACTGAGGAGACACAGCAAGAGTGAATCATTGTGTACAAAGACACACCAGTTTAAGTTAATTTAGTTAACCCTCAACAGGATGCATGCAGACACTTCAAATCGATTTAGCTTGTATTGATTTAGCTTAATTTAGTAAGGAAACAATTTTTGCTAAAAATCTACATAAATCAGGTTTAAATCAAATGATGAGTTTTCTATTAGTTTACATGCATAGATTTTTTAAACCAATATGTATTAGACCAAAGTAACTTTACATTATCAGGCTCCTATCTGTGTCCAAGAGAATTTACAAGCTAAGATCTAATAAGGCAACATATTTTTGTGTAGATGGGGATATATTAATGCCATTGGACAAGGCACCGGGAAGACCTCACCTGGAATACTGTGTGCAGAGCCGCCTCTCCCTCCCCACCCCCGGGCCTTTTGGATTAAAAAATAGTGGGAGTAAAACCCTTTGCCCCTTAAATGCAGTGAGACGTCTTCCATGACTCCCAGGTGCAGAAGGCCCTACACCTCCTGTGCTAGTAGATGCTCATGAGAAGAGTCCCTGAAGAGGGACAAGGAAAAGAAAGTGAGGGATAGAAATAGACTGGGAGGGTATCTCCCCCTGCTACTGGGCTGAGGACTCACTGGTCTGATGTTAGAGGCCCAGGCAGGGAGGAAGGGGGACAGGAAGTTGGAAAGTAACAGGGGAGCAGGATCCAGGATACAAGCTGGAAGGTCACCCTCAAGCACACCGTCAAAATGCCCACTTACCACCCTGTTGGCTATGGGTGGAGCTCAAATGAGAAGAGGACGCTGGCTGGTGGCCTTGCCGGTGCTTATAGGCCTTGCCCTTCTTACGGTAGGGCTCCAACCGAGGTTGACTTCCAAACCTCTAGGTCTGTTGTGGCTTGAATCGTTTCCTTGCCGGGCCTGGGGTATACAGACCTGGTGGCTGGCCACTCGAAATTGGAGGCTGGAAGTTGAATAACATTTTCTTCCAAAGAGATCGAGCCTCTTTGGTTTCGCGCCTGGTTGGTCCTGTCTGTCACGCTCATGGCTGAGGACTGAACCAGAGAGCATGGAGCGGGATGCGTGTACAAATAGCCGTACTCCTTAGCAGGGACGTAGTATTTACGCAATGCCCGCTTAGAAATGGGGGGCAGTGACAAAGGCATCGGCCACAGAGTCTTAGTAATTTTTGCCACTCCCTCATGCACGGGCAATGCCACCCAGGCAGGGGCCACCGAACTTAGCACATCAAAGAGGAGAACTGAGGGCTGCGCCAACTCCTCAGCTTCAAGCCCCAGGTGTGAGGCGACCCTCTTTAAGAGCTCTTGATGAGCCTTGGCATCATCCTGAGAGACTGGGAGAGAGGGCCCCACAATCAGCTCCTCAGGCGAGGATGAAGAGGCAGCTGACACGAGCGGTTCTACCACCTCCGTCACCTCCTGCATAGGCACCTCCACTGCGGCCGGGTGACTCTGAGGGGTCTGTTCTAGGGTGTCATGTGTGTCAGGGGGTGGGTGGGAGACCGTCGCTGACCGCTTGTCCAATGCCCCTGAGACCAACATATTCTCCTGTGAGGGCTGTGGAAACCCCCAAGGATTCCAGAGGTGCCAGGGGGCAGGACACTGGCCCTTAGGCCACGCTGCACAGGGAGGTGTCGCGGGGAAAGCCGGTGCCTCTGACTGGCACAGGTTTTCTGCAGCAGTCACAGGGGTTGCCCTGATCGGCTGGTAGAGACTCCTCTTCACTATCAGAGCCTGAGAAGGAAGATCCACGTCCGGGGGACCAGGAGGATGCCAAGGCCATCTGTCTACCCTGTGCCAGTCAGTGCCAACCCTGGAGCTCTGCTGAGGATTTGCACCAGCATGGTGACCCTTGGTGCCGCGATCCTGGCAACCGGTGATGGCGGTGTTCAGCAGATCATCAACGGTAACCTGGCGATCTACACCTGATGCTTAGCGAGCAGTCCATCGAGCAGGCACAGGAGCAAGTAGGCTGCTACGCCAGGGGTCATTAGCACGCCCACAGTGAACCATACCTGCATTCTGGTGACTGGTAACAAGGCTCCCTGGACCAGCGGGTCGAACCGCTGGAGCAGTGCCGCACACCGGGAGAGTGGCTTGGACGTTCCCAGCACCAGGACCTCTGCGGGTCTGCGCCATTCCACTGACGATCGTCTCCTCGAGCCCCAGGAGTGCTGCCCAGGAGCCGGGGACCAGCGGCAGGGACTCTGACGGGTGGGCCAACCTGCGTCTGGGGCATGGTGGCTCTGCGCAGGCAAGTGCTGGCGGGGCACTCCCTGTGGTGAGAAGTGGTGCCGCACTGATGAGGACAGTTGGAAGGGTCTCAAGGCAGATTTTCCCCTGGAGCAGGGCACCTCCATGGCCAGTGTGGGTGGCACCGGTAGGGACAGAATGTCCTTTGCGCCTGAAAGGCCCCGAATGTGGACAGCAACGCCAGGTGCCGAATGCCTCTGTTGCTTCCCAAGATGGGAGGTCCTGGAGTGGGCTAGCCTGCTCAGCGGGAGCTGGGGCCTAACCTCCATCTGAGGTGAAGAGTTGCCCCTCACAGGTCTTTGCTCTCCTCCCCTTTACGGGACACAGGAGAATGTGCCCTCCTCGCCTTTCTTTGCTTTCTAGCCAGTACCAGGGAGAAGGATCGATGCTGGATCACACTCCCCACCGAAGCCACGGTGCTGGAAGCGGAGTCCGATCTGGATGGCTCTGGGGCCCATGTAAGTGCTGACTCCATAAGGAGCGCTCAGAGGTGAACATACTGCTCCTTTTTGGTCCAAGGTTTAAAATGTTTACAAATCTGACACTTGTCATTAACGTGGGTTTTCCTCAAACAGCTATGGGAGTATGCCCCATCCCCAGGCTAAGGCCTATCAGGGACTACAAACTAACACTAAACTACACTAAGGGAACTAAACCATCAACTTTTCAACAACTATATACAACAAAGTTTGCAACGAGCAGTTGTTGAGAGGAGAAAGCTTGCCGAGGCAAGGAGACATTCCAGCACCGTCACTGGTGGTAAGAAGCAACAGAGGGTAGAGGGAGCCAGTAGTGCCCCTTATACCGCAGCACACACACACCACCCCAGAGGGCACCAGAGTCAGTCCCCTACAGATAGCACTGAGGGAAAAACTTCCAGCACTGGTGCATGTGGCGAGCACATGCACCTACAATGGAAGGGACACGAGCAAGCTCTCAAAGAACAAGAACTGATGACTGGGAATAAAAGCCAGAGAAACTCAAATTAGAAAGGCAGCATGTGTTTAACAGAGCAGCTGATTAACCAGTGGAACAAACTCCCCAGGGAAGGGATGGAGTCTCCATCTCATTAGGTCTTCAAATCAAGATCTGGTTGCCTTTCTGTAACAAAATGCTGGGCTCAGTGCTGGGTGACTTTCTCTGGCCTGTGCTATACTAGATGCTCTAATGGTGCCCTCTGTTCTTAAAAATCCTAGGACTCTACATTGGTTTAAAAACAGATGTAGGTTAACTTAGCCTCTTTGTGCCTCATCTTCCCATCCGTGAAATGGGAATAATTCCCTACCACATGGAGTGTTGTGAGGCTAAATATAATAAAAACTTATGAGGCACATAGCAAGGTGGGCTCTAGAAAGTAAAACTGGTATAAGTTTCCATACTAGCCTAAATAGTTTTCAATGGCAATGACCTCTGGGCACCTCTCCCACAATGCTCAGCTCCCCAGAATCATTGCCAGTAATTTGTACTGGGATAGTAAATAGGGATTTTAAACACGGATCACCTCCCACTTTGCTAGGTACTGCACAAACACAGAATACAAAGATAGTCCCTGCTCTACAGGAGCAAGGTCTCATGGGATCTTTGTGGAGAAAAATCCTCATGATCAGACCACCAAAGAGAGAGTGAAATATCCTCCAGCTACTATCCCTACAATCCCTACTTGGGATTTCTGATGCCCAATTCTTATTCATTTTAAATGGGAACGGGGTTTCCGAATTCCTGTGGCAGCTTCTAAAGCGATCAGCCCTGTGTGTGTTAAGACAGAATTCAAGTCCTGGAGCGATTGCTAATCATTGTGAGGAAGAAAGAGGAACCAAGTGCATGTAGCTTAACTAAATGATGACTAATGGGGATATAGCCATCTATTTTTGAAGCATGTTAACCCTAAAGGAAGGGAAGGATCCGGGTGCAGTGCAAGAATCAGTGGGTGAAATTCTCTGGTCTGTGTGATGCAATCTAGAGTACAGTGTTTCCTCAGCCTTTGCAAATTGATGGTCTTATTCCAATTTAAAAAAAAAAAAAAAAGTCACGATACTTACTTTACCTTCATAGTAAGTGTATTGATGATAACCCTTAACATAGTGGGGGGCGGGGGGACTTCAAAAGGTTTAATAGAGTTTAAGGTCAGAAGGGACCATTAAATCTATTCTGAATTCTACAGAACAGGCAAGTACATTTCACCCACATACACCTATATTAAGCCCAAAAACTGAAGTGAGGTTACATTAAAGTATTGCAGCCCTCAGGAGGCTAGACTGCTGTGAGCTCCAAGCAGGGAACAGGACAGACCGAGAGGCCATCAATGCCCAAAGCCCCTGCAATGGCAGGGAATTCTGAGGTGAGCCAGGCCTATGGGATCCCAGCAGGCGACCCGCACCCCATGCTGCACAGGAAGGGGAAAACCCCCAAGCTCGAGCAATGAAGCCATCCCAGAAAGAGCACTAGTGTCCCATGATTGCTGCACCTATCCCAAGGCTTTTGCTGGCACAGGAATGTTGCCCAAACACAGAAAGCACAAGCCAACCTCCCCCCAAGAGGCACAGCTGTGCCCCCAGAACCCTCTCGTGCAGGACTCGCTTAACAGCTTACCTTGAAGGATCAGAAAGAGACCATGCCAGAGCGACTATATCTATCTTGCTCTCCTGGGGGAAAGCCCAGACGTGTCTGAACGGGAAGGGTCGGACTGGAAGAACTAGACTGAGAGGCAGCGGATCTGGGCTTTGCTTGGAGAATATAAACTGGTTCTGTTCCTGTAACTTAAGACAGGCCTTCCCTACGTACTCCTGCCAGTGGTCAAGGGAGTGGTCTGACTGAGTAGCGCCAGTGAAAGCCCATTGTGTAGAATAAGGTAGAGCACAACAGCTATTCCAGAATAGCCCCCATGTGGACACTTATTCTGAAAAGATGTTCCTTTTTCCAGTTTAGCTGAATCCAAATTCTAAGTGGATTATATAAGAAGGGACCTCCTAGATTATCAAATCCAGTTCCTGCTATCACAGCCAACTCCTGCCCAGAATCCTGGCAGAAATCTATCCAGCTCCATCTTTAAACGGTTTGTTCTCAACTGTTCCTATGGGGAGGCTGCTCCAGAACCTCCCTCCTCTAATGGCTAAAACCCTCTTTAACAGCCTGAGCTGATTCCTGACCGGTTTAACCCCACTGGCTCTTGTGCCAACATTGTCCCTTAGCTTCAATAGCTCTTCTCCCACCCTGGAGTTCTCCCCCCAGGTATTTAGAGAAGGAGCAACCAGATCCACTCTCTAAACAAGCCCATCTCTTTCAGTCTCCTCTCATAAGATCAGTTCCCCATTCCCCTGATCAGCCTCAGAACCGTTCTCTGCCCCTAGTCCGCTACACTAAACCAGATAAAGGCACTCTTAAATCAGTGTCCATAGAGGAAGCTATTCCGCAACAGCTATTGCAGTCAATTTCCCTGAATAGATCTAAACGCTGACACTATTGCAGCATCACCAACCCCTGTGATTTTATCAAGAGTCTCGCAATATTTGTCATTTTTCATAAAGCCTCAGGCTCCCGGCATATATGATGGTGTTAGAATCTCAACTATATTTTTTGGAATGAAAAAATAAGATACCACCCTTCACAGCTCCAAGATAAAGCTTGAAACGGTGATGTGACTGCGCCCTAAAGACTCAGAAAACAGAAGACACAGACCCCAACATTGGTTAAAATCTCCTGATTTTTAAGCCAGTCTCACACTATGGTAGTGCGCGACCGCTGATTTTTTTAAACACATTGCTAGAGCCCTTCATGGATACAAAATTTATACCTGCATCTGATCTGCAGACATGGCCCACGGATATCAGCAGATCTGCAGGGCTCTACACACCGGCAATATTGATGTCCTCACTGGAGACCTGCTGAATATTCATTGCGTTGCCAGATTACCTGTGTAGATCTGCAATAATTTTCAAGCCCTTGACCCCTTACCAGTACAGTGTCTCAAGTCTTGTTGGCTTGATCAACAGCCCTCTCCCAATCACAGGGGCCTTTCTTTACACTGCCAAGTAGCACACGCTGTTTTCCATGCTCAGTCATGCAGGCAACCCAATTAGTACCCAAAAAATTGCCAGCTATTCAAAGAAACGAGAGTTCTAAAATGAAACAGATCTCAGCTTGTCTGGGACGGCAGATAACCTGAGCCAAACTGTTCGGGAGTGAGGGGAGGAGGAGTTCAACTGCCCTTTGTGTAACCAACGCAGCAACACCTACACAGAGCCTGAGCCAATCGCTCCAGGAGTTGGTGGGGGAGGGAGATGCCTCTTGCATAACAGATATAGTTATCTACCTAAGGAACTTACTCAGCCTTCATTACTGTAGTATCTGAACACCTGACAGTCTTTAATGTATTTATTCTTGCTGCCCATGAGGTAAGGCAGTGCTGTTATCCCCATTTTACAGATGGGGAAACTGAGGCATAGAGCAGCTACATGATTTGTCCCAGGTCACAAAGGAGGTCTGTGGTGGAGCAGGAACCTGGATCTCCCAAGTCAGAAGCTAGTGCCCTAACCACTGGGCCATCCTTCCCCCCTTGGAGGATTGCCCCTTTGGACCTGAGCAGCTGCCAAGAGCTTGAATGCTGAGATCAGTGGGCTCCATGGCTTGGACCTTCGAACACAATGCAAAGGTGTCTACATCGTGGAATTGTGGGCAGCATTTATCTAGTGGTTAGAGCAGGGGGTGGGCAAACTGGCCCACCAGCCATTTTTATCTGGCCCGCGAGCTCCTGCTGGGGGAGTGGGACCAGTGGTCCCGCTTTCCTCAGCGGAGCGCCCCGGAGAGCGCGGCCGGCTGCTGGCCTGGCACGCCACCCCGAGAACGAGGCTGGCGCACCGCCTGGGAAAGTGGGCCCGCGGCCGGCCGGCAGCGCCACCCAGGGAGCGGGACTAGTGCGCTGCCCAGACAGCGGGCCCGTAGCCGGCCGCTGCGCAGAGCCGGGGAAAACGAGCCCACGGCTGGCTTTCTGCACTGCCCAGAGCCCGGGACAGTGGGCCCGCGGCTGGCTGCGGGGCCCCGCGCTCCTGGCCAGGGCTGGGCCGACTGAGGCAAGCCGCAGAGCACCACGCTCCCGAGCAGGGGGCCGGGCCAATTGCGGCGCCGTAGGGCCCTGCGCTCCCAGCCCGGGGGCCGAGCGGAGCGCTGTGAGCCGCGGGGCCCAGCGCCCGGCTTAGCAGGTAAGCAAGTTGTGGGGGAGGGCTTAGGTGGTGGGGTTCCAGTGGTGGTGATTAGGGTGGATGGGTGGGTCGGGGGCTCTCGGGAGGGGGTAGTCAGGGAACTGAGAGCAGGGGGGCTATATAGGGGATGGGTTTCTGGGGAGACAGTTACAGTGGGGGGGGTCTCTGGAGGGGGCGATCAGGGGACAAGGAAAGGCGGGTTGGATGGGTCAGAGGTTCTGAGGGGGGCATTCCAGGAGCGGGAAGTGGGTGGGGGTCAGAGAAGGGGCATGGCCTTCCCTACCTGGCCCTCTGCACAATTTTGAACTCCTGTGTGGCCCTTGGGCCAAAACGTTTGCCCACCCCTGGGTTAGAGCAAGGGCCCGGGTTCTCCTCTGGTTTCTGAGAGGGGAATCTTGTGGTTAGTGGACAGGTGAAGCTGGGACTCAGAATTCCTGGGCTCTATCCATAGTAAGGCAAGGGAAAGGCTATGAGTAGAGAAGGGTGGTGCTGATAAGACACTTGAACTGTATTCATAGTTCTGCCACCGATTCACTGCGTGACCTTCACCAAGACCTTTCCTCCTCTCTGTGCCTCACTTTCTCCTTCTGTAAAATGGTGATAATGCTACTGGAGTACATAATGACCCTAAGATCCATCAGGGCCTACTCTCTGATCAAACTCTAGCTCAGCTTCCCCCATTCTCCTTCTATCCAGTCTGAACCACAAGGAAAACCAAGCTGGGCTGTCAAGGACTCGAATGCTGTGAAGAGCTCAGGTCACCCATGTTATGTAGAAAGATGAATCAGACAGGCCCGGTGCAGAGAAGGGCTCCCAGGCTGATGAGGGGAAAGGAGAACTGATCTTACAAGAGGACACTGAACGAGTTGGGCCTGTTTAGCCTGGCTGGGTGAAGTCTAAGAAGGTATTTTCAGAGACCAGATCCACTGGGGGGATAACCCCAGGGAGGGCGAAGAGCTGCTAATGCTAATGGACAGTGTTGGCACAAGAACAAATGAGGACAAACTGGCTGGGAATCAATTGAGGTTGGAGAGGAGAAGGTCTGTGCTCAGCAGAGGAGAGAGGTTCTGGAGCAGTACTAGGAGTGGGGGGCAAACACCCCACTTTCTGACTGGGATTCTATCAGAGGGTTGGCTGCGATAACTCAGATCAGTCTCAATGACCCAGGAGGCTCCTTCCAGTCCTAGGATAAGCCCATTTTACACAAACTTATTTCTCTCCCTCGCATCCAGGAAGCTTCCTTCAATGGTTGCTCTTCGCCACACAGCTAATTCGAGTCACTCTAGCTCAAGCGACAGCAGCCCCATTGTGAAATAACCCTTGAGTGGTTGAGTTCACACTACACTCCTCCTGTGAGCTGCTAAGGGCACTTCCCATAGTTCTTAGCATGGCAATAACCTGAGCCACACTGAGTTCTTTCCTAGTCATCTTCTTAGTATATGCACAGTGTGCCCCCTGACCAGGATTCATCACTGAATTTGGTCTGCTGGTTGCATCATTAGCTTCCCCAGCCCAGGCCTGGTACTGAAGGGGAGTGAGACAAAACACTGATCCATGCCCCCCCCCACTTTCCCAGTGAATTGTGGGAAAGCTTGTCTGGACACTCAGAAGGGGGAAGACCCTGGAGGACTAGTTGCACTCAGATGGCGCTAGCCTGTATCCACACTACAGAAAGGTCACATGAAATAACCCCTAGGTCTTCTACAGCACTTTTCATCCCTACCCCTCAAAGTGCTTTACAGAGGAGGTCAGCATCTTTATCAAACTTGAGGCACAGAGAGGGGAAGTGACTTGCTCAATCACCCAGGAGGGAGGGGCAGAGCTGGGAAGAATAACTTAGGTCTCCCGAGTTCCAGTCTAGTGCTCTAGCCACTAGGCTACACTGCATACAAGTTACAATCCCCTGTGTTCTAGCCCATCACCCACCTGGCACCAGCCATCTCGAGTTAAAATCACCACCACATAGGAGCTAAGAGTTTGCGCACGTGTATGCAAGACTTTATTTATGTTACACTCAACCTTTCAGTGAGGACAGGCCCCTAGGGAAGCCAATCATAAAAAGAAAGATCATTAGGATCCTTCATTCCCACACACCACAATGCTGAAGGCCACATTTCTGTGCAAGGACCTGAACTACAGAGCAACCACCCACTTCACCAGCCTCGCTGCAAGAGATGCATTTCAGGGTTACTCAGCTGCTGCTGTTCTCGCAAGGACATGAATCAAGACAGTGCCAGTGGAAAGATCAAAAACATTCCCTGCCAACGCCCATGGAACAGGATGTTCCTACTGGGTGTGAAAGCTAAGAGCAGTGTCTCCCCACTGGGGAGAGTGGGGGCACTGGATTAAACAAGCTGGGGCAAGACAGAACAGTGGAGGAAGGTGTAGGACTCAAAATCATGCGAGTAGAGCAGCAAGCAGCTTTACGGAAGAGGCCCACCTCTAATGTCCGCTGCAGCCTGTCGGACTGCCATTCCGGTTCTCCTGGAAAAGCATTAAGCAAATAGTAAGGCTAGGGCAGCATTTCCTGAAGGAGATCACACTCTGGATTTCTACTATTTCCCCAGAAGCTCTTTACCCAGCCAGATCCCCTAGAACTCTTGTTCACCATGTCTCCCACAGCTAGATCATAACAGAGGCGAGTGGCTGTCTTGGCAGTTAAATAAATTCATAGATTTTTAAGGCCAAAAGGGACCATTAGACAATCTAATCTAGTCTGACCTCCTATTATAGCACAAGACCCAGTTACCTTGTATGGAGCCCAATATCCTGTGTTTCCCTAAAGCATCTTCCAGAAAAGCATCCGGTCTCGATTTGCAGATATCAAGAGATGGAGAATCCATCCCTTCCCTTAGGAGTTTGTTCCAGTGGTAAGTCACATGCACTGTTAAAAATGAGGCATTTTTTTTTGTCTTTTGATTGATTATGGCTTTGACTTTCAGTCATTATTATTGTTATTTGTATTACATCATGCCAGTCATGAACCAGGACCTCACTGTGCTAAGTGCTGGGTGAACACAGATTTATTGGTTCCTGTTCTGCCTCTCTCTGCTAGGCTATGGAGGGAGCCCTTTAGTACACAGTATTTTCTCCCGGTGAAGCTACTTAAACATCATAATCAAGTCACCCCTTGATCTTCTTTTTGAGAAGCTAAATAGCCTGAGCTCCTGGAGTCTCTCACTGCAAGACATTTTTCCAGCCTTCAAATCACCTTTGTTGCTCTTCTCTGCACCCTGCATGGAGCTCTCTTCAAGGTTCATGTTGGTTTCATTTGCTCCAAATTTAATGTGCTCAGTTTACAAGATGGTGTTCTTTTGTTTGTTTTTGAACTGAAAATTAACCCCAGGATCTGAGTCACTCACACGTCATGCCCAGGAAGAGAGAAATTGAGCAGCCTAGACTCTGCCCTCAGTGACCTCCTTCCCATCGCCTGCACACTATGGCCTTGGCAACAACCAGAGCACTCCCACCGAGGGAGGGAATTTGAATCAGCAATTGGTTGCTGATGCCAGAGCCAGAATGGAATCCAGCTCTCAAAGAGGCATCCAGGAAGCAGATCTGTTGAGCAAGAAGAGTGCTATTTAAATAGTCACTTTCCAAAGTTGCAGCTGGTTAAAAGACAAGGAACAAAGGGTAGGAATAAATGGTAAATTTTCAGAATGGGGAGGGGTAACTAGTGGTGTTCCCCAAGGGTCAGTCCTAGGACCAATCCTATTCAACTTATTCATCAATGATTTGGAGGAAGGGGTAAATAGTGAGGTGGCAAAGTTTGCAGATGATACTAAACTGCTCAAAATAGTTAAGACCCAAGCAGACTGTGAAGAACCTCAAAGAGATCTCACAAAACTAAGTGATTGGGTAACAAAATGGCAAATGAAATTTAACGTGGATAAAATGTAAAGTAATGCACTTTGGAAAAAATAACCCCAACTATACGTACAATATGATGGGGGCTAATTTAGCTACAACTAATCAGGAAAAAGATCTTGGAGTCATCGTGGATAGTTCTCTGAAGATGTCCATGCAGTGTGCAGCGGTGGTCAAAAAAGCAAACAGGATGTTAGGAATCATTAACAAAGGGATAGAAAATAAGACGGAGAATATCTTATTGCCCTTATACAAATCCATGGTGCGCCCTCATCTTGAATACTGTGTACAAATGTGGTCTCCTCATCTCAAAAAGGATAGACTGGCATTAGAAAAGGTTCAGAGAAGGGCAACTAAAATGATTAGGGGATTGGAACGGGTCCCATAAGAGAAGAGATTAAAGAGGCTAGGACTTTTTAGCTTGGAAAAGAGGAGACTAAGGGGGGATATGATAGAGGTATATAAAATTATGAATGGCATGAAGGAAGTAAATAAGGAAAAGTTATTTACTTGTTCCCATAATAGCAGAACTAGGGGCCACCCATTGAAATTAGTGGGCAGCAGGTTTAAAACAAATAAAAGGAAGTTCTTCACACAGCGCACAGTCAACCTGTGGAACTCCTTGTCTGAGGAGGCTGTGAAGGCTAGGACTATAACAGGGTTTAAAAGAGATGCGGATAAATTAACGGAGGCTAAGTCCATTAATGGCTATTAGCCAGGCTGGGTAAGGAACAGTGTCCCTAGCCTCTGTTTGTCAGAGGGGGGTGATGGATGGCAGGAGAGAGATCACTTGATCTTTACCTGTTAAGTTCACTCACTTCGGGGCACCTGGCATTGGCCACTGTCGGTAGACAGGATACTGGGCTAAATGGACCTTTGGTCTGACCCAGTACGGCCCTTCTTATGTTCTTATATTTTTCATGCAGTTGGCAACACCCAAATCCAGCGCTCTTGGAAGGAGAAATGAATTGCCTCAACAGAGCATCTGGTGCTACCACAATGTGGAATCTCTCTTGCAATCGGAAATCAAACTTGCCTACCAGCCATAACAGTCTCTTTGCGGAGGACTGTGTGCTCAGAGCCACCTGGCTCGATCGATGCCTTGATCCTGTTTTTGTAAGTGGAGAGAGTAAGTTGAAGCCCACATCTTCCACAGAGCTCAAGCTACAGGTGAAACAGGTGTGCTTACCATCTCAAAATAGGCTGAGATTCTCCATGAGTAATGCTTTCTACCATCTCTGGTTAACTAGGAGATTCCATCCTGGACTCAGTTATCCCCCCCTTTTTGTCACTTCTCAGTTGGACTCCTGAAATGCAACATACCTGGACACGAAACCTCCAGGGCTTAGGAAACTCCAAGCACAGAAAACTGCCCGTGCACATGTCGCCATCCATTCAGGCCACCACACGCACATCAGCCCATCCTCCACACCCTCCACTGGCTCCTATAGCATTTCGAACCAAGAGCAAAGTCTCAGTTTTTATCTGCAAGGCACTCCGTGGTCTGGGCCCAAGGTATTTCAAGGAGCCACGACGAAGATCACAGTTAACAAATTTACTCCTCTGGCATGAAGGAGCTCTTGACAAGAAGGATAAAAGTCGCCTGTGCGGAAGACAGAGCTCAGAGACAGGTCTGTTGCTGTGCAACGAACTTCTCCAGGACTAAGGGCCATCACAAACCTCCCCACCTTCCAGGCACAGTTCTTTGACTTTGCTTTCTCTAACAAACACATATAGTTCAAAAATCCAAGACTCCTCCCCTACTAAAACAAGACACTCCTCGGGGCACCAGGAGAAAGGAAGAGAAAACACACCCGACAGGTGTGTGGTTGCAGTCACTTAATGCTCTGCTGTAAGGCACTCACATCCTACAGCGGTTCTGGCCACCGCTTTCTGCAGCCCCCATTGGACCGCAGCGGCGAACCGTGGCCAGTGGGAGCTGCGATCGGCCGAAACTGCAGACGCGGCAAGTAAACGAACCGGCTGGGCCCGCCAAGGGGGCTTACCCTGCGAGGCTGCGTGCCAAGGTTGCCGATCCCTGCTTTAAACCATGATTTGAGGACTTCAGTAACTCAGCTGGAGGTTAGGGGTCTATTATGGGCATGGGTGGGGAGGCTCTATGGCCTGTGATGTGCAAGAGATCAGACTAGATGATCATGAATATCCCATCCGGACTTAAAGTCTACGAGTCTATAAACATGTTCAAAGGGGACAGGAGGTTTCCCGGGCACTACAGCAATACGTGGGCCAAGTAAATAGAGAAGCTGATGAGACAAACTGGCAGATAGGATAACTGGCAGATATTACAGTGATGGCGAGGGGAGCGGGGGATATCAGAAAGACAGACAGAGACTTCTTAAGCAGTAAGGAGCTGCAACTGCAATACCCAGCATGACTGGGCTTGCGATCACAACACAGCGACTGCAACACCGCTACGCCAGAGGAACCCAAAAGCAGCCTTTGCAGATGGAGTCCCTCCCATTTTTGTTTACTGCATGTCCTTGCTGAGTTGCACAGCTCACAGTTGTGCTGGTATGCGACCCTCTGCTCCCCTTCACTATTGGGCAGGAGCTTAATTCTGAAAGCCAGCTGGGTTTGGCTACCGAGCACTGAACCCCACGTTATCTCATCCTCCGCCCATTTTCACACAAGGAATGATGCAGCAAAAGCAGCCAGATGCAGACATGGAGGAGGAATCCTCACCCTGGTCCCCTGTGGAGGAATCCAAGGCTCAGCTGATCAGGGACAGTTGCAGCACAGCAGAAGTTACCTGTGATTTCAAAGTGCTCCCTCTCATATGGGAGAGTGCACATGGGGACTGCCTGGAGCATTCTGCAGACACACAGTCCGCCCCCACCCCTCCACACACACACTTAAATATGTGCCTGCAAAGTGCTTCCCCCTACACGTGTGCGCAGAGCACTCTCCCTGCACTCCCATGTGAGCACCTGCAAACTGCTCCCCACTACACACACAGGTATGCAAACTGCTCCCCTGTGCACACACCTGTACCTGCATTAAGGTGATCAGATAGCAAGCATGAAAAATCGGGATGGGGGTGGAGGTAATCGACGCCTATATGAAACAAAGCCCTGAATATCAGGACTGTCCCTATAAAATCGAGACATCGAGTCATCCTACCCTGCAAAGCACTCCTCCTACATCTGCGCACGTGCGCACACACACAGTCACTCACGCACACCTGCAAACTGCACCCCACTGTACATGTACACTCATGTGTGTGCCTGCAAAGTACGTCCACCTGGCATGTGCAAATTGCTCCCCTGGACGCACGTGTCTGCAACCTTCTCCCCCTATAAATATCTTCCACCGTCCACTTAAAATCCTCCCTTCCACAGCACCTGGTGCAAGGGGGTGTATTAGCAGATTCCAAAAATCAGCTGATTGTTATGATCCTGGCTCAGAATTGCTCCGGCTTCACCCTGGAAGTCAAAGATGGGAGATCTACTGCCTGTCTACCCACTCCAGTGCAGAGCAACTGATGACCAAAACCCCAAGTTATCCCAAAGAATAAAGAGGGGAATTTCACAGGGGGTGGGCTACAAGGTTGCTGGCCAGTGGCTCAGGATGACATTTGGCCACCACATGGAAGACACAAATATAGAAGCAAACTTAGCATGGGAGAACGCTGCTGAGGAAACGGGCTTTCTACTCTACAGACATGAAGGAAGCCGCAAAGTCTCTGGGTGAGGTTGGCCTTATCCGACCTTTTTACAGATGGGGAAACTGAGGCACAGGCCAGCCATGCCCAAGGTCACACAACAAGTCAGTGGCACACATGGGAACAGAACACAGGAGTCGCACTTGATTCCCACTCCCCTCAAGGACGTGGGAACAAAAACTAGGCCTCCTGATTCCTGTTCTTCCCATTCTCTCCTCTAACTACTAGACCTACCTCCTCCTTCCAGAGCTGGGAACAGAAACCAGGAGTCCTGAGGGCCCCAGCCCATTGAATTAGTTACAGTGTCAACACTTAACTCAGAGGTGGGCAAAATACGGCCTGTGGGCCATATGCGGCCCGCCGGCCCTTTTTATCCAGCCCACGAGCTCAGCCTGGGGCCAAGCCGAGCAACGCCTGCTGTCGGGCCGAGCGACGCCTGTTGCGGGGCCCCATGCTCCCGAGCCGGGGCGCCGGGGGCCGGGCATAGCGCTGCCTGAGCTGGTGCGCTTGGAGCGTCGCCAGCTACGGGGCGCCAGGGGCAGGGCCAAGCACCGCCCAAGCCGGGGCGCCGGGGTCACCGCCAGCCACAAGGCCCCACACCCGGCTGAGCACGGTAAGCGCAGGGGAGCTTAGGTGGTGGGATGCCTAGGGTGGTGGTTGAGGTGGGGGGGTCTTGGGAGGGGACAGTCAGGGAACAAAGAGCAGAGGGGCTTAGATAGGGGGTTGGGTCCTGGGGGGGGCAGCTAGAGTTGGGAGGGCTGTGGAGAGGGCGATCAGTGGCCCAGGAATGGGAGGGTTGGATGGTTCTGAGGGGGGCAGTCAGGGGGTGGGAAGTGGGTAGGGGTCGGATAGGGGGCGGGGCCAGGCTACCCAGCCCTCCGCACAATTATGAAACCCCATGTGGCCCTCGGGCCAAAAAGTTTGCCCACCCCTGACCTAGCTAGATATCCCCAGAGATTAAATCACTACCATTTCTTCCAACTTTTACTACCCTGGTAAATCATTTGTTAGCATGGCCCTTTAATAGCTCTACTAAAGGCTTACACAACCTCCTGCCCCACAATCATTAACTGATCCATGTTTAAATAATTAGCTAATTAGCCTTTGACTGAAACAAAAAACTTCCATCAGACATGTCATGAAGACAAACTACATTGTATTACAAGCCACACGGACAAGCCAGTAAAGGGAGAGTGGCATATCAGGCCCAGTTGCCCATACACTGCTCTACAGTGATCCCTGCAGCCAGGATAAGCTGTCTGGATCCTGAAGCCAGGGACATTGCAGACACATTATGTCTTAAAGGAGAATCCATTATGGTTTGACACAAAATCTACGAGGTCAGATTCTTTGCCCTGGGTTATACAGAGCTGGTGAGATAATAAAATTATTTTCCACTGAACATCCGGATCCCCCCGCACTGAAATTTAGATACCAAAAATATCAGCCAAAATCAGAAATAATTTAATTTGAAAGTCACATCATGGTGCCTCACGCTCCCATTCTCCTCTATAGGCCAGCCTCCCTGGTCAGAGTATGTCTCCCATGATGCAGCAGTCTGCCCTCTTGCAGAAGGCCTGAGGTACATATATCATGGTAACGCCACAGTGCATCTTGGGAGATGTAGTTCAGCTGCCTCATGCTCCCATTCCCCTCTCCTGGCTGAGTTCCATGGTCAGACTACATCTCCCATGATGCAACACAAAGTCTCTTCTTGAAGAGCGGAGGCAGCGTATCATGGGAGTCCACAACCATGATGCATCATGGGAGATGAAGTCCAGTCAGGGAGCCTAGCAAACTGAGAATGGGGGCATGAGGCAACCAAACTACAACTCCCAAGAGACACTGCAGCTGCATTTCCAAATCAAAACATTTTAGTTTTGGGGTATTTGGTTTTTTTACAACAAAAATCAAAGTGTTCCATGGAAAGCAGACAATTTTCAACAAAAAATATGTCTAGCCAAAAACTCACTTCTCCATTAATAAAAGAAAAGTTTTGACGACAAAATTTCAGTCAGCCCTAGTGTTTTGTAAGAGGCCATACTAGATGATCAGAATGGTCCCTTCTAGCCTTAAAAACTATAAAGCCCACTATAGAAATAAAACTGGGTCTGTTCTCTCTTTACAATTCAGCATGAAAGGATCTTTGCCAAACACTTTTTCTGCTTAAAATATCAGATCTTAAAACACAGCTTCTGTTTTGCCAGAGGTCATTTTGGAAGATGAAGCTGGTCTCTTTGAAAGACCATTCAGGGTGGGAGCTCTCTCAGCCCTTATCTGAGGAACTGGGTTGACCGAACTAAAATTAACTTAATTTTTTTAAAAAAGTCTTCATCTCGAACCAAAAGAGAGTACAGATCCTCATTTCCCTCTTAAGTAGGAGTGGACGGAAACAGTCATGTGGTCTAATGGGTAGAGCACTGGACTGGGATTCAGGATTCTGTTCCCAGCTCTGCCATTGGCCTGCTGGGTGATTGTGGGCAAGTCGCTTCCCTGTCCCGTGCCTCAGTTTCCCCATCTGTAAAATGAGGCTAGAGTACCTCTTTTGTGAGGTACTTTAATGTCTACTGATGAAAAGTACTATAGAATCCAGGATCTCTATGGTGGCATTCTCAGAAATGCTTCCAGCTCCACGCGCAGGGCCAGCTAGGCAGGCAGAGCTTCAGAGTCTCAATGTGTGGATGAGATGATGGTGTAGAGAGGAGGGGTTTAGATTTATTAGGAACTGGGGAAACTTTTGGGATGGGGGAGCCTATACAGGAAGGATGGGCTCCACCTAAACCAAAGTGGAACCAGACTGCTGGCACTTAACATTAAAAAGGTTGCAGAACAGTTTTTAAACTAAGAGATGGGGGAAAGCCGATTGCTGCAGAGAAGCACGTGGATCGGATAGAGACTTCTCTTACAGGAGGGTCTACTGATAGAGATTCTCTAGGTTTTAGTCAGAAGGAGAGGATGGTAAAGAATAAAGGAGAGGCCAGATCAGATGACAAACTTTCACATAAAGAATGTGACACATCAGAAAAGGGCAGACAAATAAACAGTGACCAGTTTTTAAAGTGCTTGTACACTAATGCTAGAAGTCTAAATAATAAGATGGGTGAACTAGAGTGCCTCGTGTTAAAGGAGAGTATTGACATAATAGGCACCACAGAAACATGGTGGAGTGAGGACAATCAATGGGACAGAATCATTCCGGGGTCTAAAATATATGGGAAGGACAGAACAGGACGTGGGGGTGGGGGAGTGGCACTATATGTGAAAGAAAATGTAGAATCAAATGAATTAAAAATCTTAAATGAATCCAGATGCTCCATAGAATCTCTATGGATAGTAATTCCATGCTCTAATAAGAATATAACAATAGGGATCTATTATCGACCACCTGATCAGGACAGTGATAGTGATGATGAAATGCTAAGAGAGATTAGAGAGGCTGTCAAAATAAATAACTCAGTAATAATGGGGGATTTCAATTATCCCCATATTGACTGGATACATGTCACCTCAGGACGAAATGCAGAGACCAAATTTCTCAATACTTTAAATGACTGCTTCTTGGAGCACCTGGTACAGGAACCCACAAGGGGAGAGGCAACTCTTGATTTAGTTCTGAGTGGAGCGCAAGAGCTAGTCCAAGAGATAACTATAACAGGACCAGTTGGGAATAGTGATCATAGTATAATAACATTTAACATTCCAGTGCTGGGAACTAAACCTCAGCAGCCCAAAACTGTGACATTTAATTTCAGGAAGGGGAACTATGAAAAAATGAGGGGGTTAGTTAAATGGAAATTAATAGGTAAAGTGACTAAAGTGAAATCCCTGCAAGCTGCATGGACACATTTCAAAGACACCATAATAGAGGCCCAACTTAAATGTATACCCCAAATTAAAAAACAAAGTCAAAGAACTAAAAAAGAGCCACCGTGGCTTAAAAAAAAGAAGCAGTGAGAGACAAAAAGGCATCTTTTAAAAAATGGAAGTCAAATCCTACTGACATAACTAGAGAGGAGCATAAACACTGCCAAATTAAGTGTAAAAATGTAATAAGAAAAGCCAAAATGGAATTTGAAGAACAGCTAGCCAGAAACTCAAAAGGTAATAATAAAATGTTTTTTAAATATATCAGAAGCAGGAAGCCAGCTAAACAACCAGTGGGGCCCCTGGATGATAGAGATACAAAATGAGCACTTAAAGATGATAAAGTCATTGTGGAGAAACTAAATGAATTCTTTGCTTCGGTCTTCACGGCTGAGGACGTTAGGGAGATTCCCAAACCTGAGCCGTCTTTTGTAGGTGACAAATCTGAGGAATTGTCACAGATTGAAGTGTCACTAGAGGAGGTTTTGGAACTAGTTGATAAGCTTAACTGTAACAAGTCACCGGGACCAGATGGCATTCACCCAAGAGTTCTGAAAGAACTCAAATGTGAAATTGCAGAACTATTAACTAGGGTATGTAACCTGTCCTTTAAATCGGCTTCTGTACCCAGTGACTGGAAGATAGCTAATGTAATGCCAATATTTAAAAAAGGGCTCTAGAGGTGATCCCTGCAATTACAGACCGGTAAGTCTAACGTCTGTACCGGGCAAATTAGTTGAAACGATAGTTAAGAATAAAATTGTCAGGCACATAGAAGAACATAAATTGTTGGGCAAAAGTCAGCATGGTTTCTGTAAAGGGAAATCATGTCTTACTAATCTATTAGAGTTCTTTGAAGGGGTCAACAAACATGTGGACAAGGGGGATTTGGTGGACGTAGTGTACTTAGATTTCCAGAAAGCCTTTGACAAGGTCCCTTATCAAAGGCTCTTATGTAAATTAAGTTGCCATGGGATAAGAGGGAAGATCCTTTCATGGATTGAGAACTGGTTAAAAGACAAGGAACAAAGGGTAGGAATAAATGGTAAATTTTCAGAATGGGGAGGGGTAACTAGTGGTGTTCCCCAAGGGTCAGTCCTAGGACCAATCCTATTCAACTTATTCATCAATGATTTGGAGGAAGGGGTAAACAGTGAGGTGGCAAAGTTTGCAGATGATACTCAACTGCTCAAAGTAGTTAAGACCCAAGCAGACTGTGAAGAACTTCAAATAGATCTCACAAAACTAAATGATTGGGCAACAAAATGAAAAATGAAATTTAATGTGGATAAATGTAAAGTAATGCACTTTGGAAAAAATAATAATTGGACACGGCTGATTTAGACCGTGAGTGTCTCTTCAGGGCAGAGACTGTCTTTCACTATGTGCCGGTGGGGTGCGTAGCCTGATGGACAGGATCCACATCTTGCTTAAAGGGTCTGTGCAACGCCTAGCACAACAGAACCCTCCCCTGATCTTGTCTGGGACCTTCAGTCGCTACCATTATACTAATTAGTAACATGTCACAGCAGGAAGATCAGTAAGAACATGATCTGGCGACTTCAACACGCTGGATCAATGTTCCATTCACACAGCGCCAAGCTGCCAACTTCAGAGCTAAACACAGAGACCTTGCCCCACAAGCTAAATCTCCATCACAGGGGGCAGATCCTGTCCTCCCCGCATCTGCTTAGATGGCAGCATCCTCTCCAGTTAGAGACCACTGTGAAAACCAGGCCCACAAGCCCACCCAGCTGATGGCCATCATGGCCCCACTACAAACCATGCCCTTCTGTCTCAAAAGACGGAACAGTTTTCCCACTGTAGTGGTGCATCTTTTCCCCTCATCCCATGAAGTCCGTCCCCGTTTGCCGCTACCCGAATCAGATCCTAAGCTCCAATCACAGAGTAGAAAGCCAGACACATCGTACCCCTACAGACAGAAGTTAGCACAGAAAATAGGGCCCTAGAGATGACCCCCTCCCAATACATACCAGCACTAGGCTCCCTTATAACCCTGAAGGCCACTTCCAGACCTTTCCTCCCTTCCCATTACAGACAGTGCCTGAGAGAGGACACAACCAGAATGATCAATGGCCTCAACCATTCTGAGTGGTCCATGGGATCAGAGAAGGGGTCCCATTGGAGAGAATAGTCTGTATCATGGAGTTTGTGAGGAGAGACCAATCCAAAGCTGCCAGGCAGCACATCACGAGAGATCTTTCAAGACGATCTTTTCAATCGAAAAAGATGCCTGGTGTGGCATCAGCAACACCGGCGTGATAATTACCAGGCAATGAATCTTCACTAACTTGAGAGTTATGCCTGAGATTGTATCACACGTGTACAAAGACAGCCCTCAGGAATGCTGTAGGTGAAGGTTTTGTTGGTATTAACCTTAACTCTGCCCACCTCTGCATCCCCAAGCCCTCACAAATATGCCCTAACAGAAAATCATGCCTGCTTGTCTAGTCGAGTATGGGATGATAGAAGCCCACACACCTTCTTCCCGAGGCAGAATCCTGTACTGGTATACCCTTATTATTATATTAAGCCTTCAGCCTTACAGACCAATTAACCCCAGCCCTGCACTAAAAACTGTGCCACCTCAATAGACACCAGTGCAGGTCTTTACACTACATACTACAGCCCCATTTCCCCAACACAGACCATTACCCAAATACCACAGACTTATCCATCCTTCCCAATATAGCCCAGTCTGTCCCCTCTCATTACAACAGCAGAAGACCCACACCCAGTCCATACTGAGGAATATATACTGGTCCACACTGAGGCAACAAGAACTAAGGATGACTTCTTATTACGGGGATATAATCCAGAATTGCTCCATAGTGTCAGAAGGCCAAGGACAGGTCTACACCGAGATAGATACTAGTCCATATTAAGGGGTAGAGAATCTAAGTCTGTGTCCATATCACAGAGTTACAGACCAATCTCAATTGGGGAAGGAACCTGGGCCACAAACTTCTCTATTTTCTAAGGGAGGTGCAATTTATGAGAGAGGGAACTAAGCCAATTCCCACCAGAGGTTGTTCCAGTCCCTAATGGAAGACAGAGACAAGTTCATAATTTGAGGAAAAGGAGATGCAGACCAATCTCCCACAATGCTCCTTGCCACACAGTACCCCAAAGGGCATTAGGGTGGTCACATCCAAACCTTATAGGGGGAGAAGAGAGAAAGGTCTGTATTGGGCATCTGGGACTGGTCCATATGGCATAATACAGGCTAGTCTCCAAAAGAAGCATGGTCTGAAAGCCTGGCATTCCAGAGGAACCCCAACTCCGCTCCTGCCAAGGACTGTCTCATATAGGACAATACAATCCATTCCACACCTGAGTGTGAAGGCCTCAGCCTGGTTTGTAATGTGAGGAGGAGCAGATCCATAAAGGTGGCAATCCAGGCCAGTCCCCAAGAAAATTCCATATCAGCAAAGAGTTGCAGTTCAATCACTGGTACACGTGGCAATTCAGCCCAGTTCATACAGGGATGACAAGAGAATCTGGTCAATACAGAGAAGAAGGGACTAGTCCATATGGAGCCATACAACCTAATAGATGCCAGGGAGGGGGAATCCCCGCCCCAGCTATAACAGGTGTGGTTCATACAGCTGATACAGCCTGGTTCAGGGGTGCGGGAGGGAGAAGACTGGACCAAACAAGGAGGATGGAGAGTCCAACACTGGTACATATGAGGGGATACAGCCAAATCCATATAGGGAAGGAAGAGAGGAGCTGTCCCATACCGTGCAATAAAGCCCAGTCTATACAGGATGGAGGGCAACTAGAATATACAGTGAGGAGAAGCCTAGTCCTGGTCCATATGGGACCATATAACTTGGTCCATGGGGAAGGAGCAGGAGATGGTTCATACAGGAGGGAGCCCTCATCAACACAAGGGATGGAGAGAGTTCATCCCTGGTCTATGCAGGAGGGCAGGTCAGCTGGTCCAAATTCTGGGGGTTCAGCCCTGATCCATACAAGACAATAAAGCCCAGTCCATAGGGGAAGGAACTAGGCCATATGCAGGGATAGGCCATATGCAGAGAGGAAGGGCTGCAAGGGGGACGGGTGTTTAGCCCTGGTCCCTGTGTGGGAGGGCTGGTCCATACAAGGGAGGGGGGCTCCAGTCCTGGCTTATGAAGTGGGAGGGGCTGGTCCATGTTGGGGAGGGGATGTGGCTGGTCCTCCTTCATGCAGGGCAGACAGGCTGGTCCATGCAGGGCAGAGAGGGGAGGTCCAACCCTAGTCAATGCAGGGGAAGAGGGTGTCCAGCCCTGGTCCCTGCAAGGGGAGAGACTAGTCCATACAGGGGAAAGGGGATCCAGCCCTGGTCTATGAAATGGGAGGGGCCAGTCCATACAGGTGTGTAGGGGTGTGTGTGTGTAGGGGGGTGTCCAGTCCTGGTCCATGCAGGACAGAGGGGCTGGCCCATACAAGGGAGAAGGGGTCCAGCCCTGGTCCACGGAGGGGCTGGTCCATACAGGGTCCAGCCCTGGTCTATAGACGGCGGAAGGGCTGGTCCATACTGGGGAGAAGGAGTCCAGTCCTGGCCGATGCTGGGGGAGGGGCTGGTCCATACAGGGGTGCCGGGGCCCCAGCCCGCCCTATCCCAGCGGGTCCCTCTTACCCCGCGGCGCGTCAGCCGCTTGCTCCCCAGCTGTCAGGTACCAGCCACCGCAACTTCCCTCAGTCACCTCCACCCCCTCCTATCCTCCCCGCCCACCTGTCTTCTCATTGGCTATTCCGTTGCGAAACCACCTCCCATTGGTCGCTTTTGCCACACCCTCCATCTCCCTTCGGTCGCGCCCCCAGAGCCCGCTCTGTGGCCGAGCGGACCTGTCACTCACCGGTTCAAGCCTGGCGCCGTCCCGCCCCCCTGTGACTTGGCCACCTCTCTATTGGCCGCCCCTGGGATTTGATGCCTGGCATTGGACAAAAATCTTTCATTCCTTTTTTCTATTGGACAATTTACTTGTCAATCGGCGTCTCAGAGCCCCGCCCCGTGGCTGTATCATGGTGAACCCGCCTCCACTTAGGTACGGCCATTGGCTGTCGGACTAAGACCTCTCCTGCCGCGATTGGTTGGAGGAAGGAAGGGGCGGGCCCAAGTAGTGAGCGGGGCTGAGTGACTCATTCAGCCAGCCGGGCAGGGAACACGTGACCGTAACACGGTGAGGGCGCGAGTCCCCTGGCCGGGAGGCGAGGCGCCTGCTGGACGAGTGTGGGGACAGGACGGCTCGAGGCTGCACCGCTGGCTGGGTGCCCCTGAGGGGAGGGGCGGAACAATCTCCCCCCCCCAGGGTCCGCAGCAGCCAATCAGCGAGCGGGGGGGCGGGGGGTTGGACTGTGCCCCCAGCACCGCCCTCCTGACTTACCCTGAGCTGCCCTCTGGGGCCTCCCGCCATCCACGTTGCACCTCTGCCTTGCAAGGCCCCGTCGGGGTCCAGCGCTCTGCGAGGCAGGCAAAATAACCCGAAGTGACTCCCGAATATAATCAGGGCAGGGGAGAGTCTGATCCTGGGGGAATCCACCTTCACTGTGCCTAGCGTAGGGCTTATACCGCACAGAGGACTTGTTCTGATCCCATGTACCCGCATTTCTCTGTCCCAGCCCCCCAACCCTTGCTCTCTCTCACACACACACAAATGTCCTTAGACTCAAGTCCCTGGTGGGGAGCCCTTCTGCTGCAAGGTGACTGGGAGGGGACAGTGGCATTATTGGTAGCTGCTCCTCCACACATCATAAACCTGGAGTGGGTGGTGGAAATGAACCAGCAAATTGGAAAGAGAAAGGAGATGCTGAGGGGATGTCCCAGGGAGCAATCCCTGCTGGGAGCACTGTAGCTCTGCAAATGGACGCATCATCTCTGTGCCCGTTTTCTGCAGTTCATGCTTTTACAGATCCTCCCTGAAAGGTTTTAGCATGGCACAGTCCTCTCTCTTGAGGCAGGTTGAGCTTTCCATGGCTTGCAAAGCTAAAAGCGGGACAGGGCCTACAGAAAACCCTGCTGCTGCAGGAAACAGAGGATCTGGGCTTAGCAAGAGACACTCACCCTGGTGAGTCAGTGCTGACCCCAGCATGCTGCTATGGGTTGCCTGAGGCAGGGTGCTCAGCAGGGGACACACTCCCCAGTGCAACAGTAGAGGGTGCTACTGCACTTTGGAGAGGGACATATAGCCAAGCTCTTCCCCTTACAACACAGCTCCACTGAGGGTCTCTTTCTGGACCGTAGCCCCAGAGGTCACTGCAGTTAAACACCAGAAAGAGAAGCTCTGATCTCCTCAGCAGCCTCTGCGGTTCAGGGCTCCCTTTCCATGCATTTGCTGCTCCCCTTTTCAGCACCATCAGAGATCTGATTCTCCACTGAATTTACAAATACTCAGGAGTCACACAGAAGAAGCATTAGCATGGGGACAGGACTACATCAACTCATTTCAGGGGGTAGTTGCTTTCCTGGAGGGACCATTTATTCAGGACTCAAGATGTTATTCCACTGTATGAGTTGTAGACTGGTTCCCATTGCTGCTGCACCAATGATGCAAGCCCTGGAGCAGATTTAATCCTTAGTAGGTACTGTATTTATATTACAGCATCATAACAGGCACTACACAGACAGCCCCAGCTCAGATCAGGTCCCACATTGCACAGATGCCAGCTGAGATCAAGGCCCTTGTTGACCAGGCATTGCACAGACCCTACCTGCCACAGGGGCCCCTGTCGTGCTGGGAACTGCACGAATCTCAGCCAGGATCAGGGCCCCCATCGTGCCAGGCGCTGCACAGACATGGTCCCTGCCCCACAGAGCTCAGGGCAAGGGTTGGAGGAGAAGCAGCTGCAGAGTAGGGAAGGGCCTTGCTTGTGGTCACCCAGCAGGTCAGTGGCAGAGGTGGGACTAGAACCCACGTGACCTGAGTCCTAGCTTCTTAGCCATTGGGCCTGCTGTGCTGCTGCTGGCCCTGGAGGCCGAGGTACAGGAAGCAAGGGTAGCAGCTTTTTGACCTCTCCTGCTGTGCTGCTTTTTTTAAGCAACATGTCGATGTTAAAACAACTCTGGGCATGTGCCCATGGACTCTGATGTGTGTTGAGGGCGGGATGCTGCAGGGGCTTACCAGGGTCTTGCCAGTCACGTGACTGGGAGATGCTGGGATCAGCTGGAGTATGAGAGCAATAGGATATGGGGAGCAGCTGGGATCTTAGTGCCGTGGAAACCCAGGGCCTGCCCCTAGTCAAACTGCTTCGCCAGCAGATAGAGGGAAGTGGTTTGGGTGGGTGGGAGCAGGCTCATGCTTCATTTCCCACAGGCACCCTGTGACAGGCTAGTCCCCGTGGCCCATGAGCACACAGTCAGCTGGGTCAGTGTCAACGGACCAGCCCCACCCCATACAGTCACCAGGCCCCTCTTCTCTCCCTCCTCGTCAGCCTCTCATGGGCTAGACTCACAGTCAATGTGACAACCAGCTTCCTTCAGGCACCCGGCTCCCTCTCCCCCAGCCTGGAGTTGGCCTGGGCCCATTTCTCCCTGCTCCTAGAGGGGAAGAAGCATCCCCCTCTGGCTACTTCCCTTCCCAGGGGTGCAGCAGGGCTCTAATATTTCCCCTCTGAAATGCTGAGCTCCCACCTCACCCTTCCCTCAGGAGGGACTGGGAGAGATTGGGATTTGAGAGCAGCAGAGATAGGAGCAGCTAGGAAACCAGGGCTAAGAGACACTGGGACTGGAAGAGATGGGGGTCTCCAGGTACGCTGCCCACTAGATGCCCCTTACTCTGCAGCATCATGTCCCTCAGTCAGCCCCAGCATCAGCTGCTCTGAACCGCCCTGTGCCAAACTTTAATCACTCAAACAAAGGGTTAATCAGGGAGGGTAGGGACCTGAAAGTTTTGAGGGGAGGTTTGGAGCCGAACTCCAGTTTTCTTCCCAGTCCAGACAGGATCTGATTATAGCACCTAGCTCTTACCCAGTGCTTCCAAAGAATGTTACTGAGGCAATAAGTATAATTACCCTATGTGACAGATGGGGAAGGCACTGAAAAGGGATATGACTTGCCCAAGGTCACTGGGGTGGCACTCAGGAGCCCCAGTCAGATGCCAGAACCTCATGTGCCAGGCACTGCCCAGATCTTGCGAGACCAGCCAGCTGCAGCGATAAGGCATCAGGATCCAGGCCAGGGGCTCTAAGCTGCTAAAACTGTTCGTGCTCTCTGCACCAATAGACCTTCACTGATTGTACTACTACAGCAGCAACATTTGACCCCACGGGGCAACGTGGAGGGACTTTTGATGAGTAGCAGCATCTACCTTTGACCCCATGGGCTGAGATTTCCGGGGGTGGGGGAGGACTTTGTGATAAGGCAGCCAGAGCAGGGACCTTTGGCCCTGTGGGACTGGAGGGGGAAGGGGAATTTCCATGAGGCCTGATTGGATGGGGTGGCACCCAGAGGTGCCACACCCACCTCAACTGGTGAATCAACCAGAACAAAAAGGGGAAGCTAGAGCCACTTGCTCTTGGGCATCTGGCCACTGCAGGTCAGCAGAGACAGGATCAGACTTGGTGCCAGCTCCAGATCAGACCACCCCCACTCCAGAGATGGCCCATGGCAGGAGCTTTCGGAGAGCCTACTCCCTCCGCACCCCCAAATCCCCCCGCCTCCTGGATTCCACCTATGGTCAGCTGGAGGACACCACCCTGCCCCACGTATGGGGGGACAAGACAGAGAGCTCGGACAAGGCTAAGCAAAGGGGAAAGAGGAGAGCTGTGAGCCTGAGAGGGCCGAAGAGGTGGGTGGAAGAGTCCCCAGCTGAGAGGACCCTCACCCCAGGCGAGATGCCCTACTCACTAAGCCCCGATGACGGGGAGCTGCTGATCGGAGAGGCTCAGAGCAAGGGCTCTCACAGGATGAAGCAGTGCAAGGAGGTAACAGCTTGGAAACCCAGGGGGTTGACACGGGATGGGCTTGGGGGTGCACTGACTGGAGCCCCCAATGTTTTCCTGGCCTCCCCACCAACCCTATCCCAGCCTAGTTTTTTCCCCAGCAGCCCTTGGGGGTTTCCATTCCCTCTGATGCCCCTCCTTCCAATCTCCCCCAGTGGTGGCATTTTCTGCCCCTTAACCCCACCCGACCCAGTTACCTCCTGTACCCATCTCCAGTCCTAACCCCTCTTCCTCCCCTCTTATCCAGTGATGTCATTACCCTCTCTGCCTTTACCAACCCCCAGCTCCACTCTCTTCTAGGGTATTTTCTACCCCTCACCTCAAGGGGAGCTAATTTTTTTTACTGTCCTCTCATGGCTGGTGGCAGAGGAATCTGCAGGGCCCCAACTCCTGGAAGGCTGATAATGGTTTATGCTAGGGTTCGGTTGCTAATGAGTTAATACGTGACAGCTGACCATTCAAGTGTGTGACAGGCAGAAGGTTATAAACCCTGCCAGGAAAGAGCATTATACATTGTTATAAGCCTTTTGATCTGTCAGCTCTAACCATTTATTTAGACCTCTGTTAACCCTTTATCCATGAAAGGGAAAGGTGACCCAGTGTTCTGGGTATTAGCCTGCAACTCAGACTGGGTTAAATTCCCTGGTCCCCCACCCAACTTAGACAAGTTTTAGTTTTACAGTTGGGGAAACTGAGTCGGGGCTGACAACAGTAGCCTTGCACTGCCTTGCTAGCATTGTTGTGAAGATAACTACACTAATTGTTGAGAGGCCCTCAGGTAACGGTGGCGTGAGATGGTCTTCTCCAACTCTGGGGCCAGATCAGAGCCAGCACCTCCTGAAAGGGAAGGTCTCTTCTTCCCCACAGCCAGCCCGTTTCCCTCCCTGGATGGAAGTCAGCATCTGCTAGAGGAGAAAGGCCCCATATTCCACTCCCTGCCCCCATAAGCCAGACAGTAGTGGGGTGCTGTTAAGCCTTTGGAAGTGGGGAGAATTTGTCCTGCTTCAGGGAATGTGGGGGAAGGAGGAAAGAAAGATAGCCTTCTAAGCAGGACTGAGTGGGAAATGGTTGTCCCATCCTACGACAATTTAAGATTTCAAAAGCTCTTCCCCCCTGCCCATCCCCCAAACACACCAGGATGTTGATGAACCCAACTGAAAACAGCTTTGAGTCACATCTATTGAAACAAAATATTCCAGTATTAAAGTCTAAATGAAGTTACATTTCAAAGAAAAAAATAGCTTCAAACCAAAATACCAGAAGTTAGTTTATCAAATATCAAGACAGGACATTCCAGGCCCCCCCTCCCACGATGTTTTATCAGGGCAGGAAATGAATCAAACTGACCCTTTTCACAACAGGTTTGGTTTCAACAAATCAGCATTTTTTGACCACAAATGTTTTGTTGACTAGCTCCCAAGCATCTGTAACAGAACCGCCCCTTAGCAGAGGGCAGCCCACTGTAGTTCAAGTTGAGACTTGCTTTCTGCTTAACATATGGTTTTTGTAAGTCCTCTAAAATCCATCAGCTGACTCAAATGGTCTTGAAAACTTGCCATGCCTCATGGGGGCCTTGGCTAGAATCAGCACTACAGCTATGGGTTCTTTGAACAGGGATTTACAAGATCGAGCCCCCTAAGATATCCCATGGTGCATAAACCTCCTGGTTCTTATTAGGGAGTGTTTTGATCACAATAGTGCCTAGGAATCCCCCCCTCTCACTAGCTATATTGGGGTGGCATTTACAGACCAGGGTCCCATTGGCCCCAGATGCCATAGTAAACTTGAACCAAGCAGCAGTCACTGCCCTGAGGTGCTTACAGTCCCAGTGCCCCGTGGCATCTAGCCCTCTTGGAAGTTTAATAGCTTAGTTATCTCAAAGCCTCAGGAGCCTGGTGAAATGGGTGAGCCAGGCCCATCAGCCTCAAGATGCCAGTAGCCTAGGGATCCGCTGCTGCTCACAGGACACTTGGGATTATAACAGGGCAAAAAGCTCCGAGGTGGAAACAGGCTGTAACCCAGCTCCTGACTGGGCTGAGCACTCTCTAGAGGGGAAAAGGCCACAGCCCCTTTACCATGTCTCAGACCCAACCCTGCTTCAAGCACATAAAAGGTTGAGGTCTCCTCACAGCCAGGTCCTGCCAGTCACACCACAGACACTCGCAGTAACAAACCACCCTTGCTCAGGGTTCCATTGGGTACATACAAGCTCTAGACCCACCCCACCATAGTCTTAAATATAGGTCCAGATGTCACTGTTTATAGGTTTTCCCAGGACTCTTGTCCTTCACCAACCAGACAGATCCTTCTCCCATCTCCTAGATTCCCCAGGTTTCCCCCCTAAAAATGAAGCTTAAAACAGCTTTCCCAGTTGTGGGGTTACCCCCTCAATCCCAGGTGTTTAGAATCTACACCACAGGGCTCCTATCTGTAATCCCACCTTGGGCTTCCCCAGGATCCTGTCCCTTAGCCAGGACAGCGGCCTCCAGGGCCAGTCCCCAGAGCCTTTCATTTCTCAGCAGTACATCTCTGCTCCCCAGACCAGCAATCACCCAGTAGTTTGCCCCTGCTGCCCTCATCCAGGAATTCTCATAGCCACAACCCCCAACTACTCTAAGCTAGGCCTGCAGAGATCATTTTATTAGAAGCTCCCAGCCCCTCCTCAGCTGGGACTGAGCTGGCCCCAGGTGGAATTAGGTGAGCTGCTAAACAGTCCCTGCTGGGAAGCATCTCATTAGTCACAGGGGCCTGCACCCCTTCCCTCTTAAAGGGGCCTAGCAGCCGGTGACAGGCTGGATGGGAGCCTTTCCCTAGAGGGGAAGGTCCTGTATCCAACCTTCTGCCTCCCTGAGCCAGCCAGTGTCCCTGTTCCCAACACCCTGGACCAGCCAGTCCCCTGGCTTGGTGGGTACCACTTCCTCCAGCCTGTCTCCATAGAAGCAATTCTCAGCTCAGCCAGAGGGAATCGTGGCCTACATCCTGCTGGAATCCCAGCTGTGACTTTGTACCCAGCTTCCGGCAGGCAACCCCTTGGCCAGCCCCCCCGATACCTACTGTCATGGCCTTTGCACCTGCCTTGAGGCTTGTGAGGGGAGGCAAATCATGGAGAGGTCCCCTCAGCGCACGCCTTTCCTTGGCCTTTCACCCTGTTCTCTACCCTCCAGCAGGTGGACCGAGCCCTCCGCAGAGGCTGGGAGACCTTCATGGCTAACCTGTACAGTGTGACGCTGAGCCGCCCAGCTCCGCCCTCTGAGGCTGCCCCGTCACCGGTGAGAACACGTTGAGGAACCAGAAGAAAAGACAGTGACTCTGGGTGGCTGGGCCACTCCCAGAGACATGAACTTCCTAGAGCAGCATCAGCCACTGATTTGCATATTGGCTGCGTCGGGGACGGGATGCTTTTTTATAATGACTAGAGGTGGGCCTGGGCCACCCATCTGGATCTGGAGCAACTGATCCTTCCCCTGCACATTGATCCATCATCCATCCATCCCCATTTCTCTGTCTGCCCTCATATACGCTTAGCTAGCCATCCATCCATCCCCATAGACACCTCTCTGGCTATCCCCACAGACACCTGTCCATTCATCCATCCCCACAGACACCTGTCTAGCCATCCATCCTCATAGACATCTGTGTGTCTATCCCCATATACAACCTATCTATACATGCCCCTCTATCTATCCCCCATTTGTCTATCCCCACATATGTCCATCCATCCCCATGCACCCCTCTCTCTATATATATCCATACTTGTATATCTCTTGATCTACCTGCACATGCATTCTCCTTCCTACCTTCATACACACCCCTCTCTCTGGGTTTCTCTCCCATGGTCCAGGTTGGGTGGGGTCCAGGTTCCCAGCCTGGCCCCCTTGCTGGTAACCTGGGAACAGAAATCTCAGCTTTGATTGTCTCTCTCACTAGGCCCCCCATCCAAACCCATAACCATCAGTGCTACTCCCCAGCCCTTTCTGCTGCTCACCTATCCAGAGCTGTAATGCCCAGGTTGTTTCCCCCTGCATGACAGCAACCGGGAGTGTGTGTGTTGGCCACACTTGTAAATAGTCTCCAATTCACAGGAACTCCCCTTACTATCCCCACCCCTCGTTAATCTGCCCTAACACAGCAGTCCAACCTGGCAGGCCTGCCCCAGGAGTATTGCACTAAGGGACTCAGACTGTCTCCTGATGGGGGACATGGGAGGGGAAGGGAACTGAGTGATTTTTCAGGGGGGGTTGATTATTCACTAGGCAGAGCACTTTAGTGGCCCCCCCTTCCCAGTGTCGAAGGCACAGGGGCATCAAACTGGCTACTGCTGGGCAGGACCAGACATGCCTGCAAAAGGAACATCTGGGGTTCCCCTGGAAAGCCAGAGGGTGCTGGAGGGGGTGCACTGCCAGGCCCAGAGGTGCCACAACCACAGCAGGCAGTGGGCAGTGCCAGGCCCAGATAGGGCAAAGGGTGTCTGGTGGCAGGCAAAGCAGTGATTCTGGAACCTGTCTGCCCCCACCCCTCCCATCTCCAGGCTTACACACTTGGGAGCCTTGGGGGGTCATGTGCTCTCATTAGTAGGGGAGGATACAAGTTGCCCCCTGACAGGTCTTCAGCAATGGGGAGCAAACCAGTGCCCTATGGATCTAAATGCACGAGCCGCTCTTGCCTGAGTTCAAAGCCAGGGCTCTGCCAGGCTCCTCAACCTGGGTATGTGGCCCAGCCCTCTGTGGCCCTGGTGGAATGAAGGGTTGCCAGCATTGTTGTTCAGCATTGTATGAACGGTCCTTGTAACCTGATGTGCAGCACGCTATGTGCTAATAAACCCTGAACACCCCCCAGAACCTGAGCCTGCTTTCATTGCCACCCCAGCCGTGGCCCCTTCTGCCATGAAGTAAGTCAGAGGGATGGGGTAGCATGGCTGAAGGGAGGGGGTGGCACGGGCCATCACCACTGTCCAACTGAGATCCCACACACACTGAGCCATGGGCCCTAAGGAGGCAGAATGCTCCTTGGCACAGGCCGTGTGATCGTGAGCTAGGACTCCTGGATTCTCTGCTTGGATCTAGTAGAGAAGTGGTGTCCAATGGTTAGAGCAGGGAAGCAGTGTCAGAACTCTCAGGTTTTATTTCAGAGGAGGAGGTGGGGGGGGGGGGTCTAATGGATACAAGCAGAAATTGGGGGCCAGGACACCTGGGTTCCATCCCTGGGCTTAGCAAGGGAGTGGGGTCTGGTGGTTAGAGTGGGGAAACTGGGAGTGAGGACTCCTGGGTTAAGTTCCTGAATCTGAGAGAACATGGGCTCTAGCGGTTAGAAAAAAGAATTGGACTGCAGGAGTCCCAGCTTTCCTTCCTGTTTGCCCCACACTAATGATATGTACCACTGCTGTGAGGTCCGCAGGTGGGAAAGTGCACTGTGTTCTCTGAGAGCAAGTTGTAAATAACACAACTCCCAAAGAGCCAAAGCCCACTGCTCAGGCCTGTCAGCCCAAAGGTGGCAAGCTCTGAAAAGGCACTAACACAAATCTCCCCCAAGCCACATTAGGAGCTGTTTGCCTTGGACCAGCCAGGCCTCCAGGGGTGAAGGAAAAAGCCAGAATCTCCCACTGTCACCCGCTGCTAGTTATATACGGATTGTTGCCTCTTTGGCCGGAGCAGTTCACAAACAATCAGGGCTTTGTAGGGATGTTTTCAGTCCCAGAAAAAATGTGAGATATGAGTCAGGTCTATTCTAGGGATAGTTTTGTTTAGACATTAATAAAATGGACCCAGAGTACTGTTGCCCTTGACACCGTAAAGCCCCCTAAGAGATCAGGACAAATAAGAGAGGTTTTGATTTGCTGGAAAGTATTTGAAAAAACAAACACCCACCCACAGGGCCACTGAGTCTACTCCCAGTACTGCAGGCTGGGGCCTTCTGCTTTAGTCAGGGGCAGCATAACAGAGTTGGGGGGGAAACTCCCCCACACCAGCAGCCAAAGCAAGAAGTAAGGGAGGGGTGGAGTACAGTTCCTTCCCACAATACCTTGGGTAACCCCATTAACTCTCTCATGACCACTTTATTACAGTCAGAGCTCATCATTTTATTAGCAACGTGCCAGCCCTAGCTATGTACCCACTGCAGCTCAGGGGGTGCAGTGGGGATGTTGCAGCAGCTTGTCACTCCCAGAACACAGTGAGCACCTGAAGTGGACTCACACATTATTTAAATGGATTCCACCCTGTTCCTATGCACTCCACACTGGTCACAGCTGAGGCACAGCAGGATATGAATTTTCTCTGCAACTGAGGGAGACCCTGCAGATTTTAGAGTTACCCAAAGCAGCCAGTAGATGGTGCTTGGGCTCATTAGCCAAGTCTCTGGCAGAGTTATGGATTGTAAGGGCAGAGACCACCATTATTAGCAACTTTTTTGGGGGGTGGGGGTGTGTGTGAGGGATAGCACCCATCAGCCCCAGGCACAGACCAGGACCCTGTCCACTAGGCCCCATGCAGACACAGAACAAAAGCTGGGGCCTGCCCCAAGGAGCTTCCGGTCTAATCCAGCCTCCTGCCGAACAGTTCATAGCATCCACCCAACCTGCACCTAGCCCAGAATGACTCTTGGAACCAGAGCCGACTTTTAGCCCTTGGCCAATATTCAGGGTCCTGCTTCTGTTGTCTGCTCCTCCCCCTCCATCCTGAACCCCATCCCCACTCCCTGAGCCAGCCATTCCCCCACCTTCGGGCCACATCAGAGAAGGTGCCTCTAGGAGGGAAATGCCCCCACCCTGGGGTCCAGATGTAAATGTCAGTCCAGCTCCAAGCACTTTGGCTCAGTCCGAGTCAGGTCGCCATTCAGGTCAAGCCAGCACGGCCCTTAGCTTGGGAACCTGGCATTTCTTTATCACAACTCAAGATGGATCCAGCTCATGCTGTCTGTCCACCAGACCCACAAAGCTGCTTATTGTTTGCCATGTGTCTGTCCAGCCCACTGGGTTTTTAGACCTTATTAATCTTCCCTATAGTGCGAGCTAGCTGGGATCAGAACTCCTGGCTTAGCCCCATTCTCTGATAACCTGAGAACAGATGTAGAGCCTAGCTCTGTATAGAGTCCTGCTCCGACTGCTTCTAACTCATAGAAGACTGTGGGCATTCCCAGAGTACTTGAGATATTTAAAGGGATAGTCCACTTTTCCTATATAGGTCAGGAATTGAGTACAGAGTAATTAGGTGGATTAGACAGATATCCGGTCTTGATTTAAAGTTATGCTCTAGCTCAACTGCCAGATATGGGCTGGATGAGATTCTATGGCCTGTATCTCACAGGTCAGCAATGGTGAGCACAACTGCCTTGAAATCTATGCGGCATTCAGCAGAGAAGAGAGGGACGGAGGAACTGAGGGAAGAAAAACACCAGCCATTGAACCATGGTGAATCAATTTTATTCCCTATGTCATACAGGATGCCAAATCTTAGCTACGACTGAAAGCATCCAGGGGCTTCAGTTTGGTCATGAAGCAAGGCTGAACAATCAGACACTACAGGAGAAGAGGGGCCCAGCCATTTCCAAACCTGCTCTGATTCAAGATCCTGATCTTCCTCCACCTGGTGGGGAATATGGGGATTAGAGAGAAGAGGCCGCAATGGAAGAAGAGAGAGTCAGCATGACCCCCAGGCAGCATAGATCAACAGCAGATCGGATCACAGTCATCAGATGGGACGGGTTTCAGAGCAGTTCTGATACACTAACTGTGTCTGGTTCAGCCAGGGACGGGACCAGACGTGGAACTCACAGAGCAGTTTCTGCAGGTGGGGGGAAAGAAAGAGACACCCCACAATTAGATAATCAGGAAACACAGTGTGGCTGCTGTAATACCAGGATGAACTGGCTTACCCCCAGGTACATTGCAGTGCAAGAATCAGGCCTCAGGTTTTAGTGACAGTGACAGCATCCACTCACGCAGCGCTGGCATGCAACTGCAATATAGTTTATTGCTGGGAACTCAGTTTACAAATGTGATCCCAAACCAGTGTCCATGCAAAGCTTCAGATAATCCCAGCACTAATGGCAAGTCAGTTTATGCCCCAGTCTTTTCTTTCCAGTTTTATTTTTCCCAAAGGGAACCATCAGGTTTAAAGATGTGGGGCTTCTTTAGTTAAAATTCCTTACCTGAGTCACTACTGATAGGGTGGGGCATAAATAGGTTTCCCTTCCACAGAAGATTTCAGCTTTTGGGCAAAACTATCTAAACCCAAAAACATTTCAGCTAAAACCTGAGCTATTTTGATTTTAACATGACACATGATGCTTCGCAAGAGTTGTAATTCAAGTGCCTCATCTCCCATTCCCCTCTCTAGATCACACTCTCTGGCCAGACTCCATGTCTCAACACTCACCTCTTAGCCAGTCTGTGGTGGTGATACATCACTGGAGATGTAGGGTGGACAGGGAGCCTGGCTTACAGAGCATAAGAGGAGCACCAAGTCCCCAAACGACAACATGTCGGAGATGTTAAAGTGCCATTCTGAATGGAAATATTTCAGTTTAGGGCTGAAATATTGATATTTTCTGTGGCAAGAAGGCACTTTTTGCACACACACACACACACACACACACACACAAAGGTTTAGTTGGAAAGTTGGGATTTTGACAAAACTAAATTTTTCATTGAACAAAATTTCAGTGGGAAAAAAAAAACTTTTGACCAGCCCATTATGAACATCTTAAACCATAAAGCTGCACTTTTCCAGAGAGCCTAAAAAATCTGATTTCTTGTTATCCTAACTAAATGCCTCCTCTTACTATTACCATTCCTCTTAGTAGGGATGGTGAAATGGAAATACTGTAGTCAGTTTCACTTCTGTTTACATTCTGGGGCAAGTCAGTTTCATACTCTGGTTACATTCAGTCTCAGTCTTTGGATTGCTGGCCCCTCAGCAGCTTGTTTTAAATTAGAAACATTTTTATTATTTTAAATTACTATGAAGCTTTGAAACATTGTTAAACACAAAACTTATCATCATGTATCCACTTTAAGACTGAGATACTCCCTACATTTATATTACACTAGCACCCATAGACCTTACCTGTGATCATGGCCCCACTGTGCCAGGTTCTGACAATCCCTACTCCACAGGATTTGTAATCCAAATAGATGAAGAGTGAGCAGGGGAAACTGAGGCATGGTGAAGGGGGAGGGACTTGCCCGAAGTAAGAGCAGCACCCAGTACTCTAAGCTGTACAAAATAATCTGAGTCCAGCTATAGGTGTTGCTTTCCAGATGTTTCAAGATGCTGTCCCTCCTGCTTGGGAGAAGCTCCCCATACACATGTGCAAAGCTATCGCATTATCCTCCTTCAAATACTTCCTTAAAGTTCTCCTCTACCATGATGCCTACAAAAAAAAATTCAACAGCCAGAGTGCTGGGGTGCTGAGGCTACTGCCCAACTGGGTCTCATTGTTTCCTTTGGCTCCCCAGCCTGTCTGCCAACTCATCTTATACCTAGATTGGAAGCTCTCGGAGGCTCATTTTTTTTGTACAGCACCGAGCACAATGGGGTCCTGGCCCACAACTGGAGCTTGTAGGTGCTACGGTTATACAAATAAGTTCCGTGCCAGGCAGTGATCCCGGACCTCGTAAGACAGAACTGAACCCACACAAAGTTACGTCTCAGCTAGACGCCATGCAGTTTTCTCTGCTCACCTGCTGCTCTGATGCTGGCGGCAAGGGGCATGCGCTGATGTCCCCGTTTCCAAGGCCTGCCCCATTTTTCTGGCACAGTGTTGTCACCAGCTGTACGATTAGGTAGTATTTCATGCCAGCCACCACCTGGAACAAGAGCACAGATCCCAGAGTGAGGAAGATTCTGGACATTTCCCACTTTCGATCAATGGCAGGAAATGGAGGAATCAAGCGTTTCAGCTCCACATACTGCAATTGTTCCATTTGCCGATAGCAGTGCTTGGAGACCACAACTAGGATTGGGAATCCTTCATCATGCCAACTTCTCCCCTGCCATCCCCCGAACTGAGATCAGGGCCCACATTATGCCATGTGCTGTGCAGAAACCACCCCCGGACTGAGCTTGGGATCCCATTTGTGCCAGGCACTGCATAGATTCCTCCCCCTGCCCTCCCATAAAAACCTACACAGCCCCCATGCCAGGTACTGTGGCTGATCCAAAGTTCATGACATCAGTGGAAGACTGTCCCAGACCTTTAGAGCCAAGACAATAGACAAAGGATGGGAGAGGAAACTACCACATGGGGAGTGGGAAGGGCCTTCCCTAAGATCAGTAACAGAGCCAAGAATAAAACCCAGGTCTCCTGAGTCCCATTACAGTGCACTCATCCATCACTATTTAGAGCACTATCTGTTCCTCAGAGTCGGCTGAAGAATAAAAATACCAGATCCAAGAGCAGCAGTGGTGTGGCCCTGGGTTGCCCCCCACTCCCAGAAGCAGAGGCAGCTGCTGGAGCTCCTCCCCTCCCCAGCACCTATGATTTAGCTAGGGGTATTTTTAGTAAAAGTCACAGACAGGTCACTGGCCCTGACTTTTTGGTTATTGCCAGTGACCTGTTCTTGATTTTTACTAAAAACACTTGGGCCTAAATCGCAGCCTTAGCTAGGACATCTCTTGATCTGTTTAAGAAGGTAAACACATTGAGCTCATTACATTTCTCACCATTAGGCATTTTTTCTGGCCCTCTGATCATTTCTCTGGCTCTTCTCTGCACCCTCTTCAATTTTTCAACTTTGGCAAATGGGGCCGTCAGAACTGGATGCAGCATTCCAGTATCGCTCCCGCCAATGCTGTATGCAGAAGTAAAACCCCCTCCCAGCTCCTAATCCCCTGTTTACATGTGTGAGGATCACATTGGGAGCTCATGCTAAATACTACTCAGGGTCAGTGCTTGCCAGGACAGAGTCCCCCAGTCCGTAGGCACAGCCCACATTTCTTGTTCGTAGATGTATAACTTTGCATTTGGCTGCATTACAATGCATTGTGTTGGAACAGGCTCGGCTTCCCAAGAGATGCATATCGCTCTGTAAGACTGCCCTGTCCTCAGCACTAGGTACCACTCCACTAACCCTTCCTCATCCTCTGTGGATGGCTGGAAGATACAGATTGTTATGGCTAGGTCCATCTGGCATCAGTGACAATAAAGAGCTGGAGCTTTATAAAGGGAGAGCAAGAAATGTGGCCCAGGAGACAGATGACTGGGCTGGCAGCCAGGTCACTGGGTTCTAGTCCCCACTCTGCCACTGATCTCAGACAAGTTCCTTCCCTTCTTCGCAACTCTACTTCCTCTCCCACCCTTTGTCTACTTCAGTTAGAAGTTTTTCCAGGCAGGGGCTGTCTCTCACTCAGACTGTGCAGCGTGTGGCACAACCAGGGCCCCCAAACTCAGCAGGAAAAGGGCTGTCTTGGCCAAGGCTTCTAGGTATTATTATGGGTATTACAGTAACTGCCTACTTAGCCTGGATCTCCCCTAACAAGAACCTGGTGGGATCAAGACACTCCCAGATCAGCTCAATTATCATGGCTTAGGGTAGACGTTCCATAGACAAGTGGGCGTTAAGACACAGACTAGGTGGAAACGGTGGGAAGAGAGGGTGTCACTAGAAAATAAAACCAGGAGGATACAAGAGGCACGATGCAAGCAGCAACCTGTTGTTCCAGCCCGTCCTTACTACAGCTCTTCCCTTCCAGTGGGATAGGTAGATGCTAGGTAGCCCAGCCACAAATGGGTGGTTTACATCCACTTGCCAATATGTAGCATGCCCCTGTATCTATGCCACCTCTTTAGAGGGCCCCACACTCTACTGCGTGCCTCTGCACAAGTCCTGCTAATATGGGGGAGCTTAGCACCAAAAGGGACTGTTCATTCAATGGGGAATTTCTGAAAGTGGTGGAGCAGGGAACCCTAGACTTTAAGGGCAGAAGGGACCATCCCGATCATCTCTGACCTTCTGGAGATCACAGGCCTGAGCATCTCCCCCAGCCATTTCCACACCCTTTGGTTGAGCAGTAGTGTGCCTTGTAGAAAGACTCCATGGGACAGAGAATCCACCCCACCCTATGTCAGCTGGTCCAATGGTTAATCCTGCTCCCTGTTAAAGATGTCCATCTTATTTCTAGTCTGAATTTGTCCAGCTTCAGCTCCCAGCTGCTGGGGCTCATTCTGCCTTTGTCTGCCAGATTTAAAGGTCCTCTCTCAGCCACCTCCTCCCCATGGAGGTACCTGTTCACCTTCTCCTAGAGAAACTAAATACTGGATTTTCCAGCCCGCAGATCACTTTTGTGGCTCTTCTCTGAGTTCTCTCCAATTATCGATACCCTTTCAAAGGGCAGGCACCAGAACCAGACAGTACTTGGTAGCGGTCTCACTGACACCGTCGGCAGAGGTAATGCATCGCCCTACTCCCACTTGCTTATTCCTCTGCTTTAATGTCCAAGGATGCATTAGCCCTATTAGCTATAGCATTGCACTGGGAACTCACGTTCCTATCCTTCTCAGTGTCTCTGTGTTCCAGGAACCCAGCCCTCTCCAGCTCCTCCTCTCACCCCTCCAAGAAACCAACGGTCGCTGAATCATACAAGCAGACCCATTCGCAGGCTAATGAGAAAAGGTGAAGAAAGCACAGAGACAATCCCAACAGGAACCTGGGCTTTTGTCCCCATACTGCAAGTTTTAGCACAGAGCAAGCCTTGGACAAAAGGCACCACAGAAGCCCAGAATAACCATTATAAAAAAGAGCGTTTACAGCTCCCCAGTGTGTAACAACATTCCATGGAGCGCAACATTCTATTGTGGGGGTCGGCAACCTTTCGGAAGTGGTGTGCCGAGTCTTCATTTATTCACTTTAATTTAAAGTTTCACATGCCGGTAATACATTTTAACGTTTTTTAGAAGGTCTCTCTCTCGCTAAGTCTACATATTATATAACTAAACCATTGTCATATTGTAAAATATTTTCAAAATATTTAAGAAGCTTCAATAAAATGCAGATCTTATCAGTTTAGCGTGATCCTTGCCCTTGTTTTTCCTGAGTTTTCCAATGTGGGCTACAGCAGGGGGTGGCTGAAGAGGCCAGAAGCAGAGCCCCAGGCTAGTTGCCAGAACCCCAAACCAGCAACAGGCTGAGCGGGGCCGGTGGCTGGAACCCCAGACCGGCAGCAGGCTGAGCCATTCAGCCTGCCACTGGCCCCGCTCAGTCCACTGCTGGTCTGTGGTTCAGGCAGGGGTGAAAGTAACTTAAATTTCTTACAGATACTGTCGTATTGCAACCCCCCTCGGAGGGAGGAGCTCAGGGGCTGGGAATGTATGAGTGTGTTGGGGAGCACTCAGGGCAGGGGGTTGGGGTGCGGGAGGCTCAGGGCAGGGAATGGGAACGTGGATAGTGCAGGAGTCAGGGCTGGGAGCATAGGGGGGCAAGTGCAGGAGTCAGGGCTGGGAGCATGCGGGGGCAGGTGCAGGAGTCAGGGTTTGGTGGTGTGAGGGGCTCAGGGCAGGGGACTGGGGGGAGGGGTGTAAGAGGAAGTCCCAGGGGGCCGGGGATGTCCTGGGACAGCCCCGGTTGTGGCCCAGTTACCTGGATGGTGGATGGGTCCCTGCCTCACGCTGTTCCTGCCAAGGGAGCTGTGGGCCAGCTGTGTGGGGGAAATGCATTTGCACGCAAATGGGGGAAGCGGCAGAAGACCCCCTGGCCTGCCAGTCCCTTCCCCTTCCCCCAACCAGAGGCCACGGCAATGCACACCACAGGGACAGCACCTGCCTGCAGTGCCCTGGTGTCCGGCCACAGTGGCCAGAGAGGGGCAGCAGGACAGGCTGGGACGCGGACACCTCCACCTACAGCGCGCATCCCACCAGCCCCTTTCACTTGCCTGACTGGACCTACAGGAGAGTTCTCGCAGCCAGCAGGACCTCACGCGCTGTGCCTCCACCCTCAGCGGAGTGCCCCATCATTAGCCGGCTCTGGGTTCTGGCTAGCAGTGCCAGCTCTGGCTTTTTTGCTGCCCCAAGTCGCAGGATGGCCTTGGAGCAGGGAGCCAAACCCTCCCACCCAGGGCGCAGGGCAACCAGAGCAGGGAGCCAACCCCACCCCCACCCCACCCATGGACGGACACAGGATGGCCTCGGAGCAGAGAGCCCCCTCCAAAAAACAACCTCCAATGGCGCAGGGGAGCTGGAGCGGGGAGCCAACCCCCTCCCGCAAGGTGCAGGGCAGCTGGAGCGGGGAGCCAACCCCCTCCCACCCTGCAGGACATCTGGAATGGGGAGCCAACCCCCCTGCCCCCCCCCACCAGGGCAGCTGCAGTGGGGAGCCAACCCCCTCCCACCCCCAGGGGCAACTCAAGGGGAAAAAAGAAAACTAATCGCGTGAACATCAGCTGCCCCAGGCTGAGTTCCGGTTCCGGCTGCGGTTGCAGCTGCCAGACCCTTGTCAGCTGGGGTCTCAGCCGCCGGCCCACTCAGCCCACTGCCAGCCTGGGGTTCTCTCCCAGGCTGTCAGCAGGTTGAGTGGGGCCAGCGGCTGGGACCTCGGCGTGCCATTAAAAATCAGCTTGCGTGCCAGCTTTGGCACGCATGCCGGGGGTTGCCAACCACTGTTCTATTGTGAGGTCACATCTGTCCAGTACAGGATGGATACAACCCAGCTCAATGAAAAACCAGCTTCCAAGAGGGCACAGGTTCAGCATCCACAAGTTCACAGGGAGAGACCGAGGACTGGCACTGGTCACGCTAGACCGGAGAAGAAAAAGAGGAGACAGGATGGAAGGATACAACCATGACAACAGAGAAAGGAGACGGGGAACTTCCCACCCCTACAAGCCTTCCCACCAATCTTGGGCGGGAACCCGCACGACATCTGACATGACAGGGGAACTCACCTCAGTCTCAGCTCAGGTTTCTAGGCACTAGTGCAGCGGCTCTCAAACTTTTTTTCTTACTGGTGACGTCTGAGTGTGACCCCCCCCCCCTTAATATATATAAAATAGTGTTTTTAAATTTGTAACACCATTATAAATACTGGAGGCAAAGCAGGGTTTGGGGTGGAGGCAGACATGTAATAACCCCGTGAGCCCCGAGGGGTCCTGACCCCCAGTTTGAGAACCCCTGCACTAGTGTAACACCAATAATAACTCTGACTTAGCCCTGACCTCCCCTAGAAGGAGAGCAATGAAATCAGACAGTCCTAGACCAGATCCATCATCATACACTAGACTCTCGATTATCCAGGATGATAGGCAAAAAATTAATCCTGGTTAATAAAATCCCAGATCATCATCATCATCCATAAGAAATGGGAGTGGGGGGTGGTTCACCAGTTACCTTGTGCCAGGGGGAAGGGGTGTTGGTTCGCTGGCTGCCCTGTGCCCTGGTGGGGTTTTTTTGTTTGTTTGTTTTTTGTGCTTGGGGCGGCAACAAAGCCAGAGGCAGCCCTGTGAGTTGTGTGTATTTTTTTGACATCCTGGTTAATCCACATCCTGGTTAACCCAATCTTGGATAACTGAGAGTCTACTGTACATGCCTTCTTCCTCCAGCAGTTAGATTTTCATGTACACAACCAGGAGCTGACACACTATGAGCAAATCCAGAGTGAGCCGAGGCAGTGAGAAGAGAGTGCACGGGACCCTGACCACCAGATCCCAACCAGGGTCCCACGCAGCACCCAGCAGATGGGGAGCCTCCCCTCCAGATCCCAGACAAGGTCTTGAACAGCTTCAGCAGGAGAGCACCCCACACACACACATACAATCCCAGACAGGGTCCCACCCAGCACCCAGCAGATGGGGAGCCTCCACAAAACCCCTGCTGCATTGGGTGCTTGCAGCAGTGGTGGAAGAGAACCAGACGCAATGCGAGTGAGCCTGCCTGTCCCAGCGAGGAGGAGACAGGTAGGGCAGGGTGTGGGTCTGGGCAAACATGGTGCTTGGGTAATGCTGGGAAGGGAGGATGCCCTGGCAGCAGAGCAGCATTCTTGTGGCAATAACCACCCTACGAGCCAATCCTGACTTCCCTCCCTCCTGTCCTGTGTTACACCCTAAACATCAGCAGCAAGGACGTCAGCAGCCAGGAGGCCTGGAGACAATTATTTTATTCTAGGTGAGAGCAGAGGCTCTGGCACTCAGGTGCATGGATGCCAACCAATGCCCTTCCTCACGGCCCTCTGCACGGGGACCTCCACAGTCCCACAGTGCTCACACCAGTAAGGGTCTCTCCACAGCCACAGGGGTCAGAGATGTAATTCAGTGGGAACTGGGATTATAGGCTCAGATACAAGGTCACACGTGTACAAAATAGTGGCACAGGGAAGCGGTGCCACCGGGGTCTGCCCCACTGGGGTCCTGCCTGCTTACGCTGCTCTTTGCCAGGTTTTCTCTGCAGCCTGTGGGCTACAGCTGGGTTTTGTTCCAGGAAGCTGAGACACTGGGGCTCAGAGGGAGGAGAAAGGGGGAGATGGGCACTTACAGGGTCCAGGGCTCCACCCCGTGGTTACCCAGGCTGCCAGGACACTGGGCTGCCACTGAGGAAGTTAGTACGAATCCTTGCCCGCCCCATGCCCCCCCACAGTGTGGGTGGGGGCAGAAGCTGCTCTCACTGGACACCTCTCTGCAAACTGCACCTCATAACCAGCATCTTTGCCCTCCACCTGGCCACAGGGGCCTCCCAAACCCCGCCCTCAGAGGCTGTGGGGCTTCCCCTACTCCTCCAGGGCCCAGACCCTGCTCCCTGCCTCTATCCAGCTCCACCCCCAGCTCCAGGGCTCCCCAAGGGGACCCAAATCCCACCCCGAATCCACCTCTCCAACCCAGCTACCTGCACCCCCAGCTGCAGCGCTGTCCCGCCCTGGCACTGCTGACCTGCCTGCGGGTACGCACCACCCGCTCTGCCCGGTAGTACTGCAGGCTATTGCTGGCCTGGTTATAAGCCTTCATCACGAACTGCGCGGCGTCCTGCACCCCGTCATCTGAGGGCAAAATCTCTCGAAGCCCCCTGATCAGGCCCTCCCCTCGCAGCCCTGACCCCGGCCGCACCAGGAGCAGGAACAACAGCCACAGCGCAGTCAGACACACACCTGCTTCTGGGCTCAGCATTGCTGCGAATGAGAGGCCTGAACCCTGCCTCTCCAACTAACTCTGCTTCTCCTTTTAGTCCTGCCTCTCCTCTTAGCTCCACCTCCCATTTAACCCCGCCTCTCCTTTTAGCCCCGCCTCCCAAGCTCACCTCACCCACGGGGAACCCTACTTGCCTTGTATACAGAGAGGATTCCTTCCTTCCTATCTGCCCCTAGCACTTGGGAGAAGCTCCCCATACACTTGTGGATGCTGCCTTCCAACCCCATGTCCTCACATCTCCCCCGGCTGTGGCACCTACAACATCCTTGGGCTACCAGCACTGGAGTTATGGAGGAAAAGCAGAGGGGACCTAATGAATGTGGCCAGGGCTAGAGGCAGCAAGGAGCAAGGTGCCAGGACACCCCTTAGCTGGCTGCTCAGCTGGCATCCTCCTCACTGCTGAGCTCAGCTACAACTAGACTGGCTCCTTCCCTCTGCTCTTACCCACCCAGCCACCTGCCTGTCTCGACCCCTACCTGTTACCCCAACTCCTCCCCTCTGCCTTTAGCCGTCCCACCTTCAGAATATTACACAAGAACAAAACTTGATGGCCTCGAGGACTGGAGTAATAGAAATGGGAATTTCCACTGTAAGCTCGTCAGTTGGAAATGAGAGTAGACATACAGGATGACTGTATGATGATGTGTATTTGTCCATCACAGGATAACTACGAGTTACCCATGTGATGTAGCCATGAAAAACAGGCAAATGCAGGCCTAGAGTATATTAGGCAAGAGATTTCCAGTGGAGATAGGGAAGTATTTTAATGTCATTGAAAGATGGGCACTGGGAAGATCTCATCTGGAATACTCCACGTAGCTCTAGTCACCTACGCCAGGAAAAAGGAATCCAAACTGGCCTAAGTGCAGAGAAAGGCTCCTAGGCTGATCAGAGGGATGGAGAACTGATCTTACAAGAGGAGACTGAAAAAGCTGGGTTTGTTTAGCCTAGAAAGGCTTTGTGAGTTCTGTCAGTCATCCAGTTCTTAATCCATTTCATGTATGCTTTATTGATACTATGTAGTGCTAATGTTTTAATCAGAGGATCATGGTATAAAGTCAAACACCTTACACAAGTCTAAATACATTCCATCTACACCAGCGGTCTCAAACTCAAATGACCATGATCGCATGAGGACTAGTTCATTGGCCTGAGGGCCGTATTACTGACATGCCCCCCTTCCCTGCCCCTGGCCTCGCCCCCACCCCCTCCATGAGGTCCCACCCCTGCCCCGCCTCCTTCTTTGAGCATGCAGCTCCCCACTCCTCCCCCCTCCCTCCTGGAAAGAGCTAAGCATCTGGAGGTAGGCAGGGAGGAGGCGGGGGGCGCAGGGAGCTTGTCTGGCCATAGAAAATAACCCCGCAGGTCACATGTTTGAGACCCCTGCCTTAGGTGAACTACTCCACCGCCTACCAAATCTGAGCCTCATACTCAGCCTAAGTGTTACACAAAACAACAACACAAAAATATAGTAAAAAATGAAGAGCAATATAATATGCTATTGAATTTATTAACTTCTTTAACTGTAATGTGAAATATAGTCCCTACTACAGCTCTTCCCTTCTGGTGGGATAGGTAGATGCTAGGTAGCCCAGCCACAACTGGGTGGTTTACATCCACTTGCCAATATGTAGCATGCCCCTGTATCTATGCCACCTCTTTAGAGGGCCCCACACTCTACTGCGTGCCTCTGCACATGTCCTGCTAATATGGGGGAGCTTAGCACCAAAATGGACCGTTCATTCAATGGGCAATTTCTGAAAGTGGTGGAGCAGAGAATCGTAGACTTTAAGGGCAGAAGGGACCATCCCGATCATCTCTGACTTTCTGGAGATCACAGGCCTGTGCATCTCCCCCAGCCATTTCCACACCCTTTGGTTGAGCAGTAGTGTGCCTTGTAGAAAGACTCCATGGGACAGACAATCCACCCCACCCTATGTCAGCTGGTCCAATGGTTAATCCCGCTCCCTGTTAAAGATGTCCATCTTATTTCTAGTCTGAATTTGTCCAGCTTCAGCTCCCAGCTGCTGGGGCTCATTCTGCCTTTGTCTGCCAGATTTAAAGGTCCTCTATCAGTCATCTCCTCCCCATGGAGGTACTTGCAGAGAATGATCAACTCACCTATTCACCTTCTCCTAGAGAAACTAAATACTGGGTTTTCTGGCCAAGTCACTTTGTGGCTCTTCTCTGAGTTCTCTCCAATTATCGATACCCTTTCAAAGGGCAGACACCAGAACCAGACAGTACTCAGTAGTGATCTCCCTGACACTGTCGAAAAAAGTCATAGCACCATCCTACTCTTGTTTGCTTGCTTATTCCTCTGCTTTAATGTCCAAGGATGCATTAGCCCTATTAGCTACAGCAGGCCTGCACAACATGTGGCTCGCACTGGCTCACTATGCCACCCGCAGGTGGTGAGTAGGGGTGGGGCAAGCCAAGCAGTGGGATGGGGGGAAGCGGATGGGGGGAAGCGGATGGGGGTGGGGTGAGGGCGGGGCTTTTCAGCCCACAGCTGTTTTTTTTGCAGTAATATGGCCCTCTCTGCTTTCCGAGTTACGCAGGCCTGAGCTATAGCATTGCTCTGGGAGCTCACGTTCCTATACTTCTCAGTGTCACTGTGTTCCAAGAACCCAGCCCTCCCCAGTTCCTCCTCTCACCTCTCCAAGAAATCAATCGTCACTGAATCAGATCAGCAGGTCCAGTCACAGGCTAATGAGAAAAGAAAGTACAGAGACAATCCCAATAGCAACCTGGGCTTTTGTCCCCATGCTGCAAGTCTTAGCACAGAGCAAGCCTTGGACAAAAGGCACCACAGAATCCCAGAGTAACTGTTATAAAAGAGTGATACGCGCTGGGGAGCTGTAAACAACATTCCATGGAGCGCAAAATTCTATTGTGAGGTCACATCTGTCCAGTACAGGATGGATACAACCCAGCTCAATGAAAACCAGCTTCCAAGAGGGCACAGGTTCAGCATCCACAAGTTCACAGCGAGAGACCCGAGGACTGGCACTGGTCACGCTAGACCGGAGAAGAAAAAGAGACAGAATGGAAGGATACAGCCATGACGACAGAGAGAAAGGAGATGGGGAACTTCCCACCAATCTTGGTCAGGAACCCGCACTGCATCCGACATGACAGGGGAACTCACCTCAGTCTCAGCTTTCTAGGCACTAGTGCAGCCGCTCTCCAACTTTTTTACTGGTAACCCTTTTCACATAGCAAGCCTCTGAGTGTGACCCCCCCTTAAATATATTAAAAAAAGTGTTTTTAATTTCTAACACTGTTATAAATGCTGGAGGCTAAGCAAGGTTTGGGGTGGAGGCTGACAGCTCACAATTCCCCCATGTAATAACCTTGTGAGCCCTGAGGGGTCCCGACCTCCAGTTTGAGAACCTCTGCACTAGTGTAACACGAATAACTCAGACTTAGCCCTGACCTCCCCTGGAAGGAGAGCAATGAGATCACATAGTCCTAGACCAGATCCATCATCATCCTTCTTCCTCCAGCACAGTTAAATTTTCATGTACATAACCAGGAGTTGACACACTATGAGCAAATCTATAGTGAGCCGAGGCAGTGAGAAGAGAATGCATGGCACCCTGACCACCAGATGCCAACCAGGGTCCCACGCAGCACCCAGCATGACAGGGGACCCCCCCCCTCACCCCAGACAGTCTTGAACAGCATCAGCAGGAGAGCACCCCCACACAAAATCCCAGACAAGGTTCCACTCAGCACCCAGCAGATGGGGAGCCTCCACAAAACCCCTGCTGCATTGGGTGCTTGCAGCAGTGGTGGAAGAGAACCAGACGCAATGCGAGTGAGCCTGCCTGTCCCAGCGAGGAGGAGACAGGCAGGGCAGGGTGTGGGTCTGAGCAAACATGGTGCTTGGGTAATGCTGGGAAGAGAGGATGCCCTGGCAGCAGAGCAGCATTCTTGTGGCAATAACCACCCTATGAGCCAATCCTGATTTCCCTCCCTCCTGTCCTGTGTTACACCCTAAACATCAGCAGCAAGGACGTCAGCAGCCAGGAGGCCTGGAGACAATTATTTTATTTTAGGTGAGAGCAGAGGCTCTGGCACTCAGGTGCATGGATGCCAACCAATGCCCTTCCTCACGACCCTCTGCACGGGGACCTCCACAGTCCCACAGTGCTCACACCAGTAAGGGTCTCTCCACAGCCACAGGGGTCAGAGATGTAATTCAGTGGGAACTGGGATTATAGGCTCAGATACAGGGTCACACGTGTACAAAATAGTGGCACAGGGAAGCGGTGCCACCGGGGTCTGCCCCACTGGGGTCCTGCCTGCTTACGCTGCTCTTTGCCAGGTTTTCTCCACAGCCTGTGGGCTACAGCTAGGTTTTGTTCCAGGAAGCTGAGACACTGGGGCTCAGAGGGAGGAGAAAGGGGGAGGTGGGCACTTACAGAGTCCAGGGTTCCACCCCGTGGTTACCCAGGCTGCCAGGACACTGGGCTGCCACTGAGGAAGTTAGTACGAATCCTTGCCCCCACCGCCCACCCCCGCAATGTGGGTGGGGGCAGAAGCCGCTCTTACTGGACACCTCCCTGCCACCTCATAACCAGCATCTTTGCCCCCCCCCCCGGCCACAGGGTCCTCCCAGCCCCCCAGAGGCTGTGGGGCTTCCCCTACTGCTCCAGGGCCCAGACCCTGCCCCCTGCCTCTACCCAGCTCCGCCCCACAGACTCCTGGCAGCGCCAGGGCTCCCCAAATCCCACCCCGAATCCACCAACCCGGACACCTGCATCCCCGGCTGCGGCGTTGCCCCGCAGCTGGCTCCAGCCCCGCCCCGGCCCTGCTGACCTGGCTCTGGGCACGTACTACCCGCTCCGCCCGGTAGTACTGCAGGCTGTTGCTGGCCCGGTTATAGGCCTCCACCGCGAACCGCGCGGCGTCCTGCACCCCGTCATCCGAGGGCGAAATCTCCTGCAGCCCCCCGACCAGGGTCTCCCCGCGCAGCCCCGGCCCCGCCAGGAACAACAGCCACAGCGCGGCCACACACACACCCGCTCCGGGGATCGACATTGCTGCGAATGAGAGGCCTGAACCCCGCCCACAGGAGAGCACCGCCTCCCCAGATAACCCCGCCTCCCCGGATAACCCCGCCTTCCCAGCGAATCTCGTCCTCGGGGAACCCCACCTGCCCTGTATACAGAGAGGATTCCTTCCCATCTATCTGTCCCTAGCACTTGGGAGAAGCTCCCCATACACTTTTGGATGGTGCCTCGCCAACCCCTTGTCCTCGCACCGGCTGCAGCACCTACAACATCCTTGGGCTACCAGCACTGGAGTTATGGGGGAAAAGCAGAGGGGACCTAATGAATGTGAGCAGGGCTGGAAGTAGCAAGGTGCCAGGACACCCCTTAGCTGGCTGCTCAGCTGGCATCCTCCTCGCTGCTGAGCTCAGCTGCAGCAAGACTGGCTCCTTCCCTCTGCTCTTACCCACCCAGCCACGTGCCTGTCTCGACCCCTACCTGTTACCCCAACTCCTCCCCTCTGCCTTTAGCTGTCCCACCTTCAGAATATTACACAAGAACAAAACTTGATGGCCTCGAGGACTGGAGTAATAGAAATGGGAATTTCCACTGTAAGCTCGTCAGTTGGAAATGAGAGTAGACATACAGGATGACTGTATGATGATGTGTATTTGTCCATCACAGGATAACTACGAGTCACTCATGTGATGTAGCCATGAAAGACAGGCAAATGCAGGCCTAGAGTATATTAGGCAAGAGATTTCCAGTGGAGATAGAGAAGTATTAATGTCATTGAAAGATGGGCACTGGGAGGATCTCATCTGGAATACTCCACATAGCTCTAGTCACCTACGCCAGGAAAAAGGAATCCAAACTGGCCTAGGTGCAGAGAAAGGCTCTTAGGCTGACCAGGGGGATGGAGAACTGATCTTACAAGAGGAGACTGAAAAAGCTGGGTTTGTTTAGCCTAGAAAGGCTTTGAGAGTTCTGTCAGTTATCCAGTTCTTAATCAATTTCATGTGTGCTTTATTGATACCATATAGCACTAATGTTTTAATCAGATGGTCATGGTGTAAAGTCAAACACCTTACACAAGTCTTAATACATTCCATCTACACCATTACCTCTGTCAACCAAATTTACAATCTCCTCAACAAATGAAATCAGCTCTGATGAGATCTATTTCCTACAGATAAGCCCTCTGCCAGGTGTTATCATCCAAAAGGGCTGGGTTCAGTTTTCCAGGGCTTCATTCTGAAAACTTGAACACTGTCTTGATCCTTCACCCAGGAAAGTTACCACCCCAGGGCACCCTTATACCTCCCCCATATGAGTACCAAGTGCAGGGTTTAAAATACAGAGATTAAAGGCTTTACTGGGAGTGGGGACATACAAGAAACTTGGGAAAGGCAGCAATTAGTGAATCAGCACCATCTGCTTGGGAAGACTCCCCACCTTTGGGTGCCTTAACTTCAGTCCTCTCTTGGTTGTGGGTGGTTAATGAGGTAATGCCATCTACATCTAGCATTAGTTGCTTCCCTTGTCCACTGCTCGTAGGGTGCCCAGACAACAAGTGTGAAAAATTGGGATTGGGGTGGGGGGGTAATAGGAGCCAATATAAGAAAAAGACCCAAAAATCTGGACTGTCCCTATAAAATTGAGACAACATCTGGTCACTCTAACTGCTCTCTATGGTTGTCCAGAGTTAGCAGAGACCAAGCTTCAGGAAGGTCCATCTCCAGCCCTCCAAGGAAAGGCTGTCTGCGATGCACTAGTGATTATTACTGCTTTGGCTCTGCTGGGGTGGAAGACGTACCAGACATGCAAATAAGGCCTGGCCTATTCGGTCATTACCCCACTCTTACCAACAGATGGCAGCAGAGAGCTATGAGCTTTCTAGACATGTGGCATTCTCAAGTAGCTCTTTCTGGTCCACTCTTCTCCCTGTTCACCACATCAGGGGTCAATGGAAATAGAAATGCAGAACTGGAAGAGCGGTCATTAGGTCATCCAGTCCTGACCCTTGCACTGAAGCAGGATTAAGTGTTGTCTATCCCATCCCTAATAAGGGTTTATATAGTCTGTTCTTAAAAACCTCCAAGGATGGAGATTCCACACCCTCTCTAGGTAATTGGTACCAGTGCTTCACTACTCCTATAGTTAGGAAGTTTTTCCTAATATCTAACCTAAATCTTCCTAGCTGAAATTTAACCCCATTACTCCTTGTCCTGACCTCAGTGGATAAGGAGAACAATCTTGTCACCCTCCTCTTTATAACAACCTTTTACATAAAGGTCCCCCCTCAGTCTTCTCTTCTCCAGACTAAACAAACTCATTTTTTTCAGTCTTTCCTCATAGGTCATGTACTCTAGACCTCTATCATTTTTGTTGCTCTCCTCCGGTCTTTCTCCGATTTGTCCACATTTTTTCTAACGTGTGGTGCCCAGTACTGGACACAGTTCTCCAGCTGAGGCCTTACTGAGGAATTACTTCTCCTGTCTTGCTTACAACACCCCTGCTAATACATCCTGCAATTATGTTTGCTTTCTTTTGCAACAATATTACATTGTTGACTCATATTTAGTTTGTGATCCAAAATAACCACAGATCCTTTTCTGCAGTACTCCTTCCTAGACAGTCATTTCCCATTTTGTATTTGTGCAATTCGTTATTCCTTCCTATGCACAATACTTTGCATTTGTTCATATTGAATTTCACCCTATTTATTTCAGGCCATTTCTGCAGTTTGTCAAGATCATTTTGAAATTCTAATCTGGACCTCCAAAGCTCTTACAACCAGTGTTCCCTGTAATTTTTTCCACCCATGTGTGGAATAAATTTTGTTATGTGCACCATTATAGTGCTGGAGGGGCTGGGGCCACAGGATAGGCATCCCTTCATGGGCCATCGCAGGTCCAGGTCGGGGCTGGGTTCAGGGAGGGGTGCCCCGGCTGCAACAGGTCCAGGTTGAGATGCCCAGGTTCAGGCTGGGTCGCCCTGGCTGCAGCTGGGTCTGGGCCAAGCCGCCGTGGCTGGACCTAGGTTGAGCCGTTTGGGCCAGGCTGCCCTGGCCACGGCTGGGTCAGGACCATGCCGCGCTGCCCCAGCTGAGGCCGGGTTTGGGCTGGGCCGCCGGGGTTCGGTGCCGGGCTGCCACAGCTGGGTCCTGACCAGGCTGCTTGGGTTTGGGCTGAGCTCCCCCTACTGCAGCTGAGGCCTGGCCATGCTGCACCACCCTAGCCAGGTTTGGGCCAGGGTAGGGGAGCCCTGGCCGCAGCATAGTTGGGATGGGGGGCCACCCCCGCTGTGGCAGGGTGGGGGCCAGTCTAGGTTGGGGTTGGGGCAAGGGTGCCCCTCCTCCGGCTGCAGCAGGTCCCCAAGCAGGTTCCCTGAACATCAGCACAGCGTTAAATAGGGTGTTACACTGTCACACAGCTTACAGGAAACTTGGCTTACAACCGCTCCCAGCATGTTATCATCCGCAAACTCTATAAGTGCACTCTCTCTGCCATTACCCAAATTCTTAATGAAAATATTAAATAGAATTGGACCAAGGGCAGATCCTTGTGGGACCCCACTTGATATACACGTATGGCTTGATTGTGAACTACTCTCTAAGTTTTTCCAAACAATTGTGCACCCAACTTATAGTAGGTTCATCTAGGTTATATTTCCCTAGTTTGCTTATGAGAAGGCCATGTGAGACAGTTTCAAAAGTCTTACTGAGAACTGGAACATAAGAACAGCCAAAATGGGTCAGAGCAGTGATCTATCTAGCCCAGTATCCTGTCTTCTGACAGTGGCTGGTACCCCAGAGGGAATGAACAGAACAGATAATCATCATGTGAGCCATCTGCTGTCATCCACTCCCAGCTTCTGGCAATCCTAGGTTTAGCCATCTTGGCTAATAGCCCATGATGGGCCTATCCTCCATGAACTTATCTAATTATTTTTTGAGACCAGTTGTACTTTTGGCCTTCTCAACATCTGCTGGCAAGAAGTTCCACAGGTTGACTGTTCATCTGGTGAGGAAGTACTTCCTTTTGTTGTTTTAAACCTGCTGCCTATTAATTTCATTTGGTGAAAGGAGAACAATCTTGTCACCTCATCCAGAAGGCTTGCTACCCTGGCAAAGAAGGATATTAGGTTGGTTTGACATGATTTGTTCTTGACAAATCCATGTTGACTATGGCTTACCACCTTAACAATTAATTATTTGTGTGACAAAGCTCCAAGTTTGTACTCGCAGGTCCTGCGCTTTCTGGCAGATTTAGGGGCCTCAGAAACTCATCTGGGCCCCAGAGTGACCTCCCTTTCTCAGTATAATTGGCAAGAGTCACCACCTAGTGAGTTACCTTCATCACAGGCCAGTATGGAAGGTGGAAAGAGCAGGGGGGAGCCCAGGCCCACCCTCTACTCCAGGCTCCAGCCCAGGGACCCTAATAGTATCAGCTAAGGTGGCTGACCTTTTATCCACAAAACACAATACAATTCCCTGGGCTACTTCCCCACAGCAGTCCCCGCTTCTTCAAACTCCACTTCACCCTTACCTCAGGGCCTCCTTCCTTCTGGATGATACGTTGTTCACCACCCAGTCTCACCAACAGCACATCCTCCTTCCACAGCTCCTGACCCCCACAGCCCACCTGACTAACTGGGAGGTTTTTATCTGGTTTCAGCCAGTCCCTGATTGGCTTCAGGTGTCCCAATCAGGCTAGCTGTTTCTACTCCTTTCTAGAAGGTTCTTAATTGGCCCCAGGTGTCTTGATTGTCCTGGAATGGCCTTTGTTTGGCTATCCAGGGAACAGGGACCAACACATCCTCTGGCTGATATACCTGCCTTCCAGCACTCTCCTTTACCCTTCTGGTCTGACTCCGTCACATTTGATTATTTGCTCCATTATTTTTCTGGGTATCAAAGTTAAGACGACTGGTCTATAATTCCCTGGGTTGTCCTTATTCCCCTTTTTATAGATAGGTACTACATTTGCCCTTTTCCAGTCCTCTGGGATCTCTCCTGTTGTGGGCTCCTTCTCCTGTAGGGGATCAGGCCATGGGGCTTATAAAACCATGTTGACTGGTACTAATTATAGTCCCATCCTTCAGTTGAATCCCATTTCAGCTTTTCCATTATTTTGCCTAGATGGATGTCTGGCTAACCAGCCTACAGTTACCCAGTCATCCAGTTTGCCCTTTTTAAATATTGGCATAACATTAGACTCGTTCGGTCCCCTGGAATGTCATTGGTATTCCAAGATTTATTAAATGATGAACATCAGTGGGGGCATTGATCTCACTGGCCAACTATTTTAGGATTCTTGGGTGCAAGTTATCTGGGCTTGCAGATTTTAAAAATGTTTATCCATAGTAGTTGTTGTCTAACATTCTCCTCAGTTACTAATCGACTTGTAAGTACTTCATCATCCTCATGTGATACAAGCACATCATCCTGCTTCTTTTCAAATATAGAATAGATAATTTATTGAACATTTCTGTCTTTTCTAAATCATTATTAGCAGTTTTACCATCTTCATCTCACAATGAGTTTATACCATTCTTAGGATTTCATTTATTCCTAACATACTTTAAAAACTCCTTCTTATTGGTCTTAGCCCAGCCAACCATGGATTTTCCCTGATGTCTTTAGCTTGCCTTGTAAATTTCTGCACTTTATAACTTCTAATTTAGATCCATTGCTATCTATTTCTGCCCTTTTCTGTTTGTTATATATTGGTTTTTTAGTTCTAATTGCTGCCTTCATTTTGCATTGAGCCAGGAAGGACTAAAGCTGTCCTCTTTCCTCTGGCTTTTTGGTCAACTAATAAACTCCTCTTAAAATCTCCCAATTTTCATTCACATTTTTTCTATCTAAATCCTCTCCCCCCAGTCAATTTTGCTCACAATTTTCCTCAACTTTGGGGAAATTAGCCCTTTTGAAGCCCCAAGTGTAGGGACAGTCTTCTGTTAGCCCATATTGAATGTAATTGGGTCATGATCACTGGTCCCTAGGCAATTAGCAACTTTCCATCCAGTAATTCATTCCTCTTTACTCATCATGCTGAGGTTCAAATCAGAGTCACCACATGGTGGGTGTGACACCATTTGTGCTAGAAACTCATCCTGTACAATGTTTAGAAATGCTCATGACGTTTTACTGCTTGTTGCTTAAGGCCCTCCAGCAGATGGCTCCCAAATTCAAGTCCCGCACAGCAACAATTTTTCTTTCCATACATTATAGACAGGTGCTTAAGGAGCATCTCGTCATGCAATCTGGTTTGGTCCGGTGGTTTGTAATAGATCCCATCCACATCCCTGCCTGTACTTTGCTGATCCATGTGCATTCCTGTGGATGAAGCTATTTGAGGAGGCGGGGCTCCCTTCTCATGCAGGTGGGGCTGTCTCCGGGGTGGGGCTCCCTCCCTCTATTCCCCATGCTCCTCCCCTGCCTTGGTCTGGCCATTCTAGCCCATGGTGTTGCCCACTGCAGTGGCTTGTCTCTGTTTGTACTGCCTGCTCATCCTAGGTGTTCCTCTCACTCTGGGGGGGGGGGTCTCTCCAACTGGGGAGGGGGAGGGGGCAGCAGGGTCATCATTTGCATGCAGAAAAACAGGGCCTGCTTATGAAATTCTGTCTGATGCCCTAAGCTATGTCAAGTGGAAGAGACCCCATACCATAAAAAAAATGAATGTATTATTTTGAATAGAAAGGACATTGAATATATAAACACGACAGCTTTATAATTGCATATGTACAAAGGCAAAGTTATAAACATAGAATAATAATCTAACTGAAACACGTTTTGCAATATGCCTGTTTGCATTATAAAATAGTTTCATATTAACATATTTTTATCTATGATTTCTTAATTAGTAAATATGAAAGCTTTATAGCAACACAAAAGAAGAAGTAACAAAGAGTCCTGTGGCACCTTAAAGACTAACTAAAGTATTAGAGCATAAGCTTCCATGGGCTAATACCCACTTCGTCGGATGCATGCAGTGGAAGTATCCAGGGGCAGGTATAAATAGGTAGGCAAGAACCAGGTTGGAGATAACAGGGTTAGTCCAATGAGGCTGAATCAGCTTGTTATCTCTAATCAGGGAGGGTGAGGTGTTCCTCTAGCAGCTGAATTGGAGGTGTGAACAGCAAGAGAAGAGAAACTATTCTTGTAGTTAGCTAGCCATTCATAATCCCTATTCAGTCCTGAGTTGGTTGTATCAAATTTGCAAATGAATTGCAGCTCTGCAATTTCTCTTTGCAGTCTGGTCTTAAAGGTTTTTTTGCTGCAATACAATGACTTTTAAATCTGTAATTGTGTGTGCAGGGAGATTGAAGTATTCTCCTACAGGTTTTTGTATATTGTCATTCCTGATATCTGATTTGTGTCCATTTATCCTTTTTCGTAGGGACTGTCCAGTTTGGCCGATGTACATAATAGAGGGACATTGCTGGCATATAATGGCATATACTACATTAGTGGATTTGCAGGTGAATGAATCAGTGATGGTGTGGCTGATCTGGTTAGGTCCTGTGATGGTGTTGCTGGTGTAGATATGTGGGCAGAGGTTTGTTGCATGGATTGGTTCCTGAGTTAGTGTTGTTATGGCGCGGTGTGCTGTTGCTGGTGAGAATATGCTTGAGGTTGGCGGGTTGTTTGTGGGCCTGGACTGGTCTGCCTCCCAAGGCCTGTGAGAGTGAGGGCTTGTTGTCCAGCATGGGTTGTAGATCACTGATGATGCGCTGGAGTTACACAGAAGCAGTTACAATTACACAGACCAGCTCACTTAATGGAAGCAGAGAAACCTGCAGCATGTCTGTTTGCACATCACATTAATTTTAACGCTGCCATTTTAAACATTTTCTTTCATGATTTTTGGAGAGCAAAGTCATTGATGATGTCCTCAAATGATAAGCTGCAGAGTTTGTCACTTTCGATGCACAGAATACTTAGGGCAGGTTGCTTTCTTGCAGCATTGTTGTCCACAGTTCATTCTTGATATATTTCAGTTGCAAAAATGACCATTCTCCTGAGCAGTTTGGCAGTTGCCTCCCCAGGCCTGGGCTTGTGCTCTCCTCCCATCTCCCACACTTCTCCTATGCTCCACTTTTTGCCTCCTTTGACTTTGCAGGAGATACGTTCTATGTCCTGACACAACGTTGATCCCCCAAATGAAGCCCTGAGGAGGGGGTGCCATGGTCAGACCCAGAGTTCCAGGTGGCAGTGCATTTCACTGTGCAGATCTACTGCCAGCACCACAGCTAAATCTACAACGGCCTGGGGGAGCAGGGCCTGCTCCAGGTGAGGTCTAGCAGCAGACATGGTGGTGGGCAGGTGAAGAGATGCTAATCCAGGTGGGGAAGAGGAACAGATGCTATGGGGCACAGCTGCAGGTAGGGAGTGCTAATCTAGGTGGGGGAGGGGAGCAGGTGCTATGGGGGGCAGGAGCGGGGGTGTTGAGATGTATAACTGGAGACAAAAGGGAGAGAAGCTTGGGGGCAGTGGGTGGCCTTATAGGACTACATGGAGATCACTCACAGTGCTCTCTAGCTTAGCATGAACACAGCATTTGTGTTCAGACCCTCCAGGCAGCCTGGCCAACTGCCTGTGGCTGCAGGAGCCTGTGTCTTTGGCGAGGGTGGGGATGTAAACAGCAGGAAGCTTTTTGCTCATGATAAAAATCCTCAGGAAGCCATAAACAATTTTACAGCCCAGCAGCTGCAGTGATCACAGCTGTGGTTTTCAGAGAGAACAAGGCCTCATAGTCAGTGGGTAAGAGACTGCACTAAGAGACTAGACACCTGGGCCCTTTTCCTGGCTCTGCCACTGATGTTGGGGAAGGCCCTTCCTCTCTCTGTGCCTCAGTGTTGATAATGCAAAGTAATCCAGATTGGAAAATATAATCCAAAATATTCATATACAATGATGGGGTCTAAATTAGCTGTTACCACTGAAGAAAGATCTTGGAGTCACTGCGGAGAGTTCTCTGAAAACATTCACTCAATGTGCAGCGGCAGTCAAAAGAGCAAACAGAATGTTGGGAAAGGGATCGATAATAAGACAGAAAATATCATATTGCCCCTACATAAATCCATGGTATTACCGCATCTTGAATACTATGTGCAGATGTGGTCACCACAGCTCAAAAAAGATAGATTGGAATGGGAAAAGGTTCAGAAAAGGGCAACAAAAATGATTAGGGGTATGGAACGGCTTTTATATGAGGAGAGATTAATAAGTGAGATTTTTCAGTTCAGAAAAAAAATGACAAAGATGATATAATTGAGGTCTATAAAATCATGACTCGTGTGGAGAAAGTAAATAAGGAAGTGTTATTTACTCCCCATAACACAAGAATCAGGGGTCACCAAATGAAATTAATAGGTAGCAGATTTAAAACCAAAAAAAAAAAAGGAAGCATTTCTTCACACAACACACAATCAACCTGTGGAACTCTTTGCCAGAGGAGGTTGTGAAGGCCAAGAATATAACAGGGTTAAAAAAAGAACTAGATAGGTTAATGGAGGATGGGTCCATCAATGGCTATTAGTCAGGATGGGCAAAGATGGTGTCCCTAGCCTCTGTTTGCCAGAGGCTGGAAATGAGTGACAAGAAATGGACCATTTGATGGTTACCTGTACTGTTCATTCCCTCTGGACCACCTGGCCTAGGCCACTGTCAGAAGACAGGATACCGGGATAGATGGGCCTTTCGTCTGAACCAGTATGGCTGTTCTTACCTGTCTACAAAGCAATGATTAGTGACAGGCTGCTGGGTGCAAAGCTTCGAAGTAAATGCCTTGCACTAGAGTGATTGATTGCAGCAAATTACTAGGGAGGTTCACACCAGTGCACGGCCTATTGGCACTGCTGTGACAGGCCTGCAGCGTAGGCTCACACCAGTCGTGCCCCAGCAATGTGGTTATCATAGTGCAAATTGACACAATCATCTCAGTCATTTCTTTTCCGAACTAAAATGTCCCAGGTTTATTAATCTCTCCTCATATGGAAGCCAAACCTCTAATAGTTTTTGTTGTCCTTTTCTGAACCTTTTCCAATCTATCTTTTTTGAGATGAGGCAACCACATCTACACACAGTATTCAAGATGTGGGCATACCATGGATTTATATAGAGGCAATATGATAATTTCTATCTTATTATCTAACCCTTTCTTAATGATTAACAACATTCTGTTCACTTTTTTGATTGCTGCTGCACATTGAGTGAATATGTGAGAGAAGCTGCAGTGGCAGGATGAGACTAGCCCCACAGAAAGTTACTTCCTGACTCAATTACAGGTTGGGGTTCATGGCCCAAAGCCATCAGCATTAGATCCATTCCTCTTGTAAATAGTTTAATTACATTAGAACTCACATGTTCTAGTTAGGCAAATAAATGTCCAATCTCTTTCTGAATCCAAGTTCTTGGCCTTGATATCTCATAACTGTGAGTTCCACAGGGTAATAGCATGTCAGGAAAGTATTTCTCCTGGAGCAGTGGCTTGAAGATGGCCTGGTGGCATAGGGGTATTGTTCCTGCTTCTGATGGTAGCACTCATAGGCCCAAATTGGGGTAGGGAGGAGTGAAATTGTTGTACCTTTATGTAACCTTTCTTCCATGTGGTGTTGGCAGCAACAAGGGCCAGGTTCAGCATTTAGGGGTTCCCCATAAAATCACAAAACAAGTGGCTTAAGCCCCCACCCAGGAATCTGGGAAAACTAACTATTGAGCACCTCTAATAGGCAATATTCCTCCACTCATAGGCAACGAGTCTGCATTTAACAAAAGAAAAGTTGTATTAAAAACAAAGGGAATGTGGCATTAAGTCAGGAAATATTGCGGCTATTCAAAAGCATGCAAGTAAGTAAACGCTTCCCCGACAGTACCTTGGGTGGTGGTGGTTTGCCTTGATTTCTTAGCTGGTGGAATAAAAATCCATCATTGCTGCTACTGCCTCTGCTTATCATAGCCTTAAGCTGCAACATTGTGTTCTGAGGTTCCACCACTTAGTCCAGATCTTGGTAATGATTTCACTAAGCAGTGGTGAATTGTCACTACTACATCTTCTGCATAGCCTTATCATCATAACACCTTCCCCAACCCAGCTCCTCAGGAAGCTCAGCACTGGGGATCCCTAGAAAAGAACATTTTTTCACAGCTACTTCTCACTTTCATTCAGATTTGGTATCATTACCTCCCTGCTTAACAAGTGAGCTTCACGTTAGGATGAACCCTTTCAATTAGGATCTATTAAGTACAGTTCTGTGATATTTGGCCATGCAATAAGGATAACAACATTTCATTACCCCTGTATCCAAGACTAAAGAGAATTTTAACCCCAGACTGATCACTCCAGCAAAGCAGGTCTGTCTGCTGATCACGCAGGCAAAGTAGGTCTGTCTACGCAAATACAGTTTGGCCCGTGAGATCTTTCCCCCCATTCATTAATAGCCAGTAGGGGAGAGCTCCTTCAGACCCTGGTTTACATCTGGAACTGGGGTCTTCAATCTAGCGGACAAAGGTCTAAGAAGATCCAATGGCTGGAAGTTGAAGCTAGGCACATTGAGACTGGAATTAACTGTGAGGTTCATTAACCACTGGAACAACTTCCCAAGGGCTGGGGTGGATTCTGCATCACTGGCAAATTGTAAATGAAGATGGGATGTTTATCCAAGAAAACTACTGAGGGGAGAATCCAACTTTGCCCCACCCCAATGCCCCCACCAACCTCAGTCCTAAGCTCGCAACAGCATCTTTCAGAACCAAAGTGCTTAACAAACCTTAGCCCGTTGCTCCTCATGGGCCTGGGAAGTTCGCCCTGATTAGCTGAGCTTTCCACCTACCTGCACATACAGCTTCCTTGCCGTGGTCTACTGGAGATAATTAACTGATCTTATAAGTCAGGGCTCAGTCCCATGAAGGATCAGAGCCCCAGACTCCTTTCTGTGCCATTTCAGCCCTGATCTGTTAATAATTAACCCCTGAGTATCCAGTGCAAAAAAAACAAACTGCAGCTTTTCTTTATTGCTTAAGAGAGATCTGGTCTGGTGTGGATGCTGCATTATCGGTGTTAGGTAAAAATCAGCTTGTCCTACTCACCGTTCCAACACCCGGGTAGTGCGGAGTTGGGCTATAGCTCGAAACTGTCAGAGACCATGTAAGAAACACACTGAGGCCAAGCAACTTTGATCAAAGGGCACCACCCCCCACCGAGGCTAGTAGCTTCGGAGGCGTGTGGCAGCTTTATCAGACCAACACATCAGTATTTATAGGTTTAAGACAGACAAAGGAAAGATACTAGGTATGCGTCGTCTCCTGTATCATTTCAGGCTGACCTTGCGCAAACTGCTTTCTACGGTTACTCAGTCAAGCAGAGAAAAAACAGGAGGGGGAACAAGGCAAACAATATTTGAACAAGATAAGGAAGTTAAGCAAGGCCAGGAGGAATGAGGAATTTATTGCAGGGGGCCCCTTTTATCGAACACCGGTACCGGTAAAAATAGTCCCCTAGTGCCAGTGCCCCTGTCCCCATGACAGTGACCGCTCTGGTCCCAGTTTGAACTTGGCTGCCCAGGAGCAGAGGTGAAAGTAAGCCGGTCCGGCCTGGTGTTCCAGTAAGAGCCGGTCCTCCTGGCAGCTACAGGAGCCCCTGGCCCTTTAAATTGCCATCAGAGCCCTGCAGCTCCCGGCTGCTACCGCCGCTACCGCTACCATGGGGCTCAGGCGGTGATTTAAAGGGCCCGGGGCTCCCAGCCTCCACTACCGCAGCCGGAGCCCCGGGCCCTTTAAATCGCCGCTGCAGCCGCGGGGCTCCCAGCCACCGCTGCTACCCTGGGGCTCCGATTTAAAGGGCCTGGGGCTTCAGCCCTATAAATTGCTGCCAGAGCCCTGGGGTAGTGCTGGTGGCAGTGGCCAGGAGCCCCAGGCCCTTTAAGTCGCTGCCGGGCTGTGCTGAAGGGCTGGATGTGGAAGTCTGAATCCAGTCCTGCCCCTTTTGCCCAAGGCCCTGCCCATTCCGGATGAGCTGCTCCCACCTTGCTCAGGACCCCGGCCACCCTGCGTACCAATAAGTCCCTTAAGTTACTTGCATCCCTGCCCAGGAGTCCCAGTGGCTGGGAGCCCCCTCCCATTCCAATGTCCTCAGTGTGTTTGTGAAATGCTGCTCTTCCTGCGAGCTCCCCTGGCCCAGCCCTCAGGCCTGGCTCTTCGCTAAACACCAGCTAACCCTGGTGCTGCTGCCGGGCCCAGGAAGGAAGATCTGGATCTCCTTTGCCCATGGGAAGAAGGGGCCCTGCAGGCCCAGCTGTGGAATAACCATGCAGAGACGTCCATGTGGAGGGTGCAGAGGGCTCACAGCAGCTGGGGCACTATCAGGCCGAGCAGTGATGCTGGGGGAAGGGGCACAGCTCTGTTACTCACCATAGCTCTGCCCGTGGGGCCAAGTCGATTTCCCACCGTCAGAAACGTGCCCCTTTGGGAGCTAGGCAGCCAGGAGATCTTTGCAGCGACACAGGGCAGCCTTTTCCAAACAAGCCAGCATTGATTAGTCACTTGAGCTTAGATCCTCAGTCTCAATGGGAGTTAGGTACCTAAACCCCTTGGGGGATCTGGGCCCTGGAATCCAGTAGTTCAGGGTCTTCAGCTTGCCCACCTGTCCCTGCTGGCAGCCTCACCTGCCTCTCTCAGTCAAGGTGGCCAAGGTTTGAAAACGCCCCCTGCACTGGGCCGTGGCAAACATACCCCAATCTGCTCACACCGCCGGCCTGTTTTAAGTTCCCGTCAGGCTATTTTCACATGTTCTGCCTCCCTTCGTCGGCAGGGTTCATTGCAGCGGGCTCAGAGAAGACCCATCAGAAGGACTAAAAGGCAGATTTTTTCAATGAGAGACTCCAGGATCGCAATCTGTTTAGCTTAACCAAGAGAAGGTGAAGAGGGACTTGGCCCCAGACTAGAAGGATCTAGAGCAGGGGTAGGCAATTTATGGCACATGAGCCGATTTTCAGTGGCACTCACACTGTCCGGGTCCTGGCCACTGGTTTGAGGGACTCTACGTTTTAAATGAAGCTTCTTAAACATTTTAAAACCTTATTTACTTTACATACCACAATAGTTTGGTTCTATATTATAGACTTATAGAAAGAGACCTTCTAAAAACATTAAAATGTTTTACTAGCATGTGAAACCTTAAATTAGAGTGAGTTAATGAAGACTCGGCACACCACTTCTGAAAGGTGGCCAACCCCTGACCTAGAGAAATTTGATAATAAAGGTCTCCTCAATCTAGCAAAGATCTAACAAGATTCAATGGCTGGAAGCTGAAGCAAGACGAATTCAGACTGCGAATCATGTGCACATTTGAACCAATGAGGGTCAGTGGGAACGACTGACCAAGGCCTGTGGAGGCATCTCCGTTGCTGGCAATGGTTAAATCAAGACTGGACATTTTATTGAAAGATCCACTAGTTCTGATAGGAATTAATTCAGGGAAACTCTGTAGCCTGCAGTATACAGAGGTCAGGCTAGAGTCACTGGATGATCACAATGGTGCTTTCTGGCCTTGAAATCTATGAATCATGTTGATAGTCCTCAATAGTCCATTCATACCAGACAATTCACAAGCTGCCTACGTGACTCCTTCCCAGTGCTCTGATCCAGGAAAGAAATTAACCTCTTGTGATACACTTTACCTCAGAACAACAACGTGGATCCCATATTTATCACTTGTATATGGTTATGATCTGCTCTGTACAAAGTGACCGACACCCAGCCAGGTGTTAAGTGATTATCACCAGCAGGGGAGTTGTAAACAAGAGATTTACAATTCACAAGAAAGACAGTCCCTCCAGCACATAACCACGGCAGCTGGCTGACTCCATGACATAGCCAGGACTATTCCAGCATCTGGAGAAGAGTTAGAGTGACCAGACGTCCCAATTTTACAGGGACAGTCCCGATATTTGGGGTTTTTTCTTATATAGGCTCCTATTACCCCCCACATCCTGTCCTGATTTTTCACTTGCATCTGGTCACCCTAAGAAGAGTATAAATGAGGAACAATGACATTATCACCTCACCTGCCTCTCCCCTCTTCTCTCTTCACAAGAAAATAAGATCACCTGAAAGACAAAGAAAACTTCACCGGGGGGACTTTAGGAATGGTTGGTCCTAACTAGAAGGCATCCTAGTTGGCATGAACAGCTGGGAAGTTTTGGGTAAGAGATATCCTTTTACTTTTAGAATTATTAGCTTGGTAAAGTTTAGGATTTAGATTGCAGTTTTGCCATTTTTTTCCCTTTTGTAATCAGTTCTGATGATCTATGCCAATACCACTTAAGCTCTTAAAATCTAGCTTTCTCTAGTTAATAAATCTGTTTTTCATTTAATACAAACCAATGTGGTTTTGGCCGGCGTGTTTGGGGAATCTATTCAGTTTAGAAAGGCTGGTGCATATTCATTTCCCTTTGATGGAATGGCAAACTAATTTATGAATAGCACAAGCTAGAACATTTCTGGGGTGCAAGGTTGGGATATATGAGTAAACAGAACAGGAGTACTAGTGGCACCTTAGAGACTTACAAAAATATTTGAGCATAAGCTTTCGTGGGCCACAGCCTACTTCATCAGATGCATAGAATGGAACATATAGTAGGAAGATATATGTACATAGAGAGAACATGAAAAGGTGGAAGTTCTTTCGCTCCGGACCAGACTCTGCTAAGACTTGGCCTTCCTAATGCCTCTCTTCCAGAGTCCCGCTCACCTGGGAGCCTTCTCCTTTGGCTTCCTTCCCTTCTGGGTACTTTCTCCATTGGGGTTGGTCCTTTCCCCCCAAAGCTGCAACTCTTTTTAGCCCAGTCACCTCTCTGCCCCCAGAAGCTTCCTTTTATCATGCCCAGATTTGTCCCTGCCTAATTAATGGCCTCCTAGTTCCCCAGTGAATTCATTAGGACCAGGTGAGCCTGAGTTGCCTTATTCCCCCTTGTGTGAGCCACTGACACCTGTCAGGTGTATTTCAATCCTGGCGAGTCTGAAGGGTCAGTGCTGTGCCCACAAGGGCCGGGAGGCTGGACAGCGGGTTTCAGCACTTGGAGGCGGTGCCAGGCAGAAGGTCTGCGCCCTGTAAATGGCCCAGGGACCCCAGGATTGGGGTGTTGGCAGGACTCCATTCAGGCTCCAGAAGTTTAACACCCCTCCAGGGGATTCAGAGCACAGAAGCTCGGTTCCCCCTCACACCATCCTAGAGAGTGGCCAGGAAGAGGCGCTGGCTACGATCTGTGATAGCATCACTAGCCAGAGTCCTAAGGATTTGGGAGGCAACTGGAAAGGGGAGACACACCCAACCCCTGCCCTCTGTTTAGCACAACCACAACTTCAAGAACCTCTGCTATTGTCTGTCCATCAGGCAAGTGGTTGGTGGCCCCATTAGAACCCACCAGTGTAACAATCCCGCATTTGCTCTGGGCCTGTCCTCTCACAAACAGTGACATGGTGACACCCTGGATGACTGACCTCCCAGCCAGAAAGAAGAATAACAGTGGGGGAATTGGGAGGCCATAGAGCCCCTGGCTTGCGGAGGGAGAATGGAGAAGGATGACTGGAGGACAAGAGGGAATAGTAGGAAATGGGGGCACACAATACTCTCCTGGCATGGGAGAACTGGCACTAGGAGAGGGGGAAATGGGCCACACACACTGCCCCTGGCATGGGAAGATGGAGGGCCCATGTATGGAGGGGCATGTCACAACTCGTGGTCGAGCTCCCCCACCTGCCAGCCGGCCAGCAAACTGCTGTGAGAGGCATGCCAGCCTCTGGATCCCCGGGTGTTTGTAGCCTCCTAGATGCTGATTGGAGCCCAGGCACTGCCCCGTCTCGGCATCCCTAGGCACATTCTCACGGCACAGACCTTCGATCTGGGATCCCCTCTGGGAGCTGGAGCCCACAGTCCCGCTGCCTGCTGCAATAGGGTTTTAATCAAATAGCTAAAATACAGGTCCAGGAGCTATTCAACGTATTGGACTGGACCTCGAGATAGGATGTTTTCCTGGGCTGAAGTCCTGAGAGGGGAACCAGTCTAGTGTGTTTTGATGGATTTATGAAATAATAAGCAAACTGCTATGGAGCTAAGCAATGGAGCTACCTATGGCTTTGTCTACACTGTGCACCTTACAATGGTGCAGTGGTGCTTTTACGATACACAGTATAGCCACTCTTTGCTGCAAGGAGAGTTCTCCTGACAACAAAATAAACATACCCGCAAGGAGGGGAGGTAGCTTCATCACTGAGAGAGCATCTCCCGCTGTCCACCCCAGTGCTTTTCATCATTACAACTTTTGTCGTTCACGGGGGTGTTTTTCTCACATCCCTGAATGAGAAAAGTTTTAACAAGGAAAGTGCCAGTGTAGATGAGGTCGAAGTCACTTCTAATTTCCCTAAACGGATCCAAATAGAACATAAATCAATGCAAGGTCACAACTGAAATTCAGGCAGCAAACCAGTGGTTCAATTTCTCTGATTCACCCGTCACTGCAATAAATCATTACATCCGTGTAGAAGGTAACCACAAGAATTACTTCAGCGCTTCCCAGGAAAGCTAAGGGAGAACAGGAACGCCTTTCCGTGAAGCTAATAAACTGGGCTAAGAGTTTGTTAAACACTAAACACTAAAACACCAAAACTTCCTTTGTTTTATGGAAGGGTAACTCCAAGAGCAGGGCTACATTGAAAGCCCTGCATTGGTGCAAATGATCAGATGTGCTGCTGTAGCATGTTCATGAAGCCGCTGTACGTCTAAGGCCTGGTCCAAAAAGGTTGCTTCAAGCATTTCTCAGTAATGCTAACGTGGACATTTGGCCAACCACAGTTACTCAGGCTGCAATTCAGCTATGGCCTGTACAGCACAGACCCTTCAGTCTGCTCCGCTCAGGACCCAACCCAAGCTGGGAGCGTCCTGGCCACCACTTAGCTCTCTCAGGAGACCCGTGGCAGCTGTTTAACATGCGCAGGCTTTGCCCAGCCTCTCACCCCATGGCTCCCATCTGCTTAACAGACAGAGCACAAAGAGCCCAGACCTGACAGAACACAACAAATCTACTAACCCCAAAGCCCTGTGCAAGCCGCCCCCTACCCCTCCACCCGCTTCCCTGGAGGCCTTGGTGGATCATCTGTGTCCAGGCAGGCAGGTGGAATCTGCCACCTCGGGCAGCCCCTACACTCGGGGCTGCTTCTCCTCATGGAGGCTTCTTTCCCAGACAAGCTCCCTCAGCCAGTCTGACCTACCCATTCCTTCCCCCTGCCAGGCATCCTGTGGGTCACACTTCAAGTTCCCATTGTGACTCTCTCTCTACATACCCCGTCCCAACACCTGGCTTCCTTTGCTCTGTGGTTTGATAACAACTCACGACCCCTAAACCCCTTCGCCTCAGAGAGGATGGGTCCAAACAGTTTCCCCTAGGATGCCCACTCATTAGCATCATTAGCATAACTATTCTGTGATCAAAGCTAAGAACTCTCCATTGTCCTCAACGTGCACAAGACCTGCTCTCTCTCCGGCTAGGAGGGCACAGGGTTAGCATCGGACGGGCATTCATGGCACAGCAGTTATCATAAGCAATACTCCATAATATGAATCAGAACTGATAAGCTATACAGACAGATCCCCCAAATCCTCACAGGGAACGGGGCAAAATTGGGCCCAAATAAACCTGACCACAAGTGAGGGAGGTTAGGCCAGACTAGTCATTACAGAGAGAGTGAAGGAGATGGTGCAGCTTAGGGACATAGCATGGGCTCTAGGATACCACCACCTTTCTGAGGGGGACAGAACCATGCCAGGGAGGCCTGGGTGGATGCTGTCTGACCCTCACCTCTCTGACTCCAACTGGGACTCAGGCCCTTTGACCAAGTGTGCAGACTGAGGAGAACGAAACAGAGGCCGTGGCAGACAACACCGAATAGGAGCCACTGGGAGCCAGTCTCTTGGCACCCGTCCCTCCCTTGTCCATAAATACTGTGGATTTGGTACAAAGGAAAAAGATCAGTTGGTGACCATTGCCCAACTAGTGGCTGACCAACAGGAAATTGGGGATGATACTATACAGGAAGTGGAGACACCCTGCTGGGCTGTACCAGAGGAGGTGAGCTTGCACCCCATGGTTTGTTCTTGGAGCCTAATTTTAATGGCGGTTCAAAAGATTACCACCACTGTGGCCTTGGAAATGTGCTGCTGGGTAATAAACTTCAAAAAGGAAGAATGGAAAGGCAAGCGTGCATTGCGAATGAAACAAATGCTAATAGGAAAATAAAGACAGAAGCCAGGGAATATGGCTGAGACCTGGCCTGACATGAGTAGTTAACACCTGGAGAGAGGCCTCATTTCTTGGAAGATAGCACTGGGGAGGTAAATGAATCATTGGGCTGAAAACAGAACATTTGTGCTAAATAAGGTCAGCCGGCTCAAAAGACAGAATGTCTGAGCCAGCTTAGATAAGAGGGAGAATATCCAGGGAACTATTTGCTATGAACTAGCTAACGAGGGACAAAATAAGTTAGGAATGTAGAGATGAGGTAAAGATGAAGCCACACTGTGGACAGCACAGGCTGCACAGGGACTGATTCCTGCAAAGTAACCAAGCCAAGCCAAAAATGTGTGAGGCAATGTATAGTAAATGCAACAAAATGTGTTATCTATATGAAGGGAGATGGCTTCTGCGTACCTTTGGAGCTGTGATGTATCATGTACCTGGCAGCCATTCCCCGTGTTTCAGGCTGATCAACTCACCATAGCATTGCCCCGTGCCAAATAAAGATACCTGAGTGAGAAAGGCTGACGTTGAACTGAGTTCTTGAGAAGCCAAGTGGGAAAAGGTTTTGAAAGGAATCCCGATACCTGGGGAAAAGGGGAGGCACTTCCTGTCAGGTGTACAACTCTGGGGGATGGTGGAACATTCTCCTGTGCACATTCTGGACTGTTGAATCTCTGTGCCCCCTAATTCTCCAGCTCAGAGAGTCTTTTACACTGCTGTGCTATGTCAACAACATGCCATCCAGGCGCTGTTCACAACCACCAGCGTGCAAAGACATACCCAACTGAGTTGAATGAATGGTCTCGCAGCTGCTCAACACCTGCAAATGCTCCAACCCTAGCCTTGCACCCCAGAAATGTGCATCTTGTACTAGCCAGGCCACTCACTGGGCAACACAATCGCAGATAAGTCTGTTACGCCATCAAAGAGTCATAATTTTGCACCAGCGCTGTTATTTTTAGTGAAATTCCCCAACCGCTTCCATCAAGCACGCTGGTTTAGATAAAACACTAAAGAAGTTAATTAATTAGAGAAAGAGAGATTTTAAGTGGTAGCATAAACATCAGAATTGGTTGTATAAGAAAGAAAAGGTAAACACGCATTCTAAATCCTACACTTTATCAGGCAAGATTTGCAACAAACAGCTTTTCTCCCTCTCCCCCATATTGAAAGCCGTTCTACAGTTCTTAGCACACAGGCTGCATTTCCTTCCCAGCCTGGGCCCAATAGCCCCAGTTCAAAGTCTTTCAAATGTCTCGTTGCCATCGGTCAAGATGGGGGAACACAGGTGCTTAGGGGTCCATTCCAGCCTCTTTTTATATCCTGACCATTTTTACCAGAAAAATCCTTGCTGAGTCCTAGGTTCAGGCAGCCCCAGGGATGTAAGTGCTGGAGCAAGTGTCTTTCAGGTGAATTGTAAATCTCTTGTTTACAGCTCCCCAGCTGGTGAATGGCTAGTGATGGTCGCTTAACACCTGGCAGAGTGTTGGTCACCCCTTTGTTGCCACTTTGGGTGTTTCCCAGACTTCCCTGTTTCATCAACAAACACAGAGCCAAATTCCATAACTCCACAGACAATGTTGACACACACATTTTAACGGATAATATTCAGCAGACCACCACTTTTCAAATGATACCCGACAAGGCAGACTTTGGATCAGATAATCTCATTAACATTTGTCATAATTTTGTAAAAGTAGTCACCACAACAGTGTAGAATCTCACAGATGGGTTTCCCTGCCACCCATCTGGCCACACCCATTTAGACCAATGGGCCCATCTAGCCTGGCATCACGTCTTTGACAGTGGCCATTGCCAGTTGTTTCAGAAGAAGGTGCAAGAAATGTCCCATCTAATGGGGAATTCTGGGGTGACCTGCCCCATAAAGGCCCTTTCCCCCTGACTTCTTATTGGCTCGATCAAGCCCTGAGGGTTTATTTCCCCATCTACACTTGGGTCTTATCTAATGCAGGATGGAATTTTTCTACTGCATGTGGGTGGGGCCATCAGCAGCATGATCCCTCCCCAAGCGGATGAGGCCATCCCAAGGGGTTGGGCTCCCAGCCTATATCTTAGCACCCCATTCCCAGCTTCTGGCCATTCTCAGCCACTGCGTTCCCTGTGGCAATGGCAGTTCCCTGGTTCTGCTTCCTGCTCCTCCTGGGGGTTCCCCTCACTCAGCAGGCCTCTGTTGCTGTGGGGCTGCGGAATGTGTCAGACCCAGAAGTCCAGCAGGCGGCAAAAGTAGCCGTAAAGACCTTCAACGACCGCAATAACTGCATCTACTACTTCTGGATACTGCAGTCGCTGAGCGTCCAGCTACAGGTGAGTGGATGCAGGTGTTACAGGGGGCAGGTGAGAGGGGTAAGGGTGTGGGTGCTGTAGTGCAACCCCGAATGAGGGGTCTGGTGGAGCTGGGATCCAGGGGTCAGACTTGGGGTGGGTAAGGCTGCAGAATCCATGTGGAAGGGATCTGGTGGGGTTTGGACCTGGAAGAAGGGCGGGTGAAGGGGATGTATAGCTTGGACCTGCAGTCGGGGTGGGCAATGAGGCTGGCCCCTAGGTGTCCTGCTGCCCCAACACTGAAAACCCAGCCCAAGGCTTCCCCAGCTGAGCCCCCCAATGGGAGGCCCTTTGGCTAACTTTGCCCTTTCCCCTCACTCCCTGCTCCTTGCTCGGTGACATGGAGATGGGCACTGATGCCCTCTGGGGCACTGAGAGCAAATCCCCTGATCTCTGCAAAGGGCTTTGAACCTGATCATAGCCCGAGTGGGACACACTGGCCCCTTTGAACTGTCCTCGCATGGACACGGCCTGAAGGGCAGAGCGTGGCAACGGGGAGGGTCAGAGCTCAGCCCCTCATGTTTCCTGATATTCAGGGGCATGAGGCAGGGCTGGGGGAGTCCTGCTGAGACTCATCGCCAGGCCGGGCTCCTCAATCTCCCTCCAGGTTGGGCCCAGGAGCTTGCTATATCTGACCATGGAGCTGGTGCAGACACTGTGCATGAAAAACCAGGAAGATGTGCATCCTGAGGAGTGCCCCCTGCCGCCTCCGTCCGAGCAGCAGGTGAGAGGATGGAACTGGCCCGATTCGGGGTTCGGCTCCTGGGTTTGGGGCCCCAGTTTGGTTTGCCTAGAATTGATTTTCTGTGATGATTATTTAAAGCCACGTCCCCACCGGTGAGATCGGGGTGGGGGATCCCCTCATGCCAGGCACTGGGTGGAGCTCAGCTGAGGGACACTCCCGCTGACAAAGCCCTTCCCATCTAACCGGACAAGCGGTGGAAGGGGGAAGAGGGGCCCAGACCAGGAAGGGGTTCACACTCACTGTTGCTCTTGCTGGGGGTCCGGGTTCTGCTCTCTGCAGGGTGCTGCTTTCAAGAACAGATCAAAGGGAAATGTTTCCATTGGGTCCAGACCCTGTAAAACTGCAACATCATCATGATCTGCTCCTAAATAGTGTGCCCAGCCCTGTCCCAATTCCACAGTGCGCTGGGGGTGGGAGACAGCTCAGCCAGAATCTATCGCGAGACTCAGTTGTAACCAACCCAACCTCTGCTGGCCTTGGAGAAGGCGCAGAAGGGGCTGAGGGATTTGCTTGGTGTGATGCAGAGGGAGGTAGCCTGGAGCCCTTTGCTATTCTTGCCCTTGCTGCTTCCCCAGCCCAATCCACCTCCAATACAAGTCGGCTCTTTGGGTGTCGGACTGGAGGGTAAATAGCAGGGGTTGCTGGGTACAGAATGGTTAAAACCTGGCATTGCCTGAGCTGGGAGCTGATTCTGGGGCAGGGGCAAGGAACTTCTGGGGATGGTGGAGTCACAAGGAGGGGAGTGGGGAGCTCACTTACCTGAGGCCCAGGGAAGCTGGGTTTTATTCCCTGCTCTGCCAGACTCCCTGTGCGAGCCTGGGCCAGTCGCTTCCTCTCTCTGTGCCCTGGTTTCCCCAGCTCTAGACGGGGGCTGAGAGCACTACTCTGCCGCCCAGAGTGGGTGTGAGGATACAGGGGTGTGGACATACCAGACACTAAGCTCTGTTAGCTCTTCAGATATTTTTATGCCCTACGCATCCAAAGCATCTCACCACTGCACACACAGTGAAGACTTTAGCTTCACCCCCCAGTCCATTTTATCAGTGGGGAAACTGAGGCATGGAGACAAGTGACTTGCCCAAGGTCATGCTGAAGGGCTGGGGAGAAGAGAATAGCTGGGTTTTACTGGGAACCCCTCCGAGAGTCACCCCCAGTCTAATGTGCTTCATTCCACCCCTAGAAAGTGCGCTGTGACTTCCTGTTCTGGTATGATCCCAAGCTCGAGTGGAGGGTGATAGACTTTCGCTGCAATTCGAGCTGTCACTGAGCCCCGCTCTTGCTAACGCCGAGATGACCATGAACGCAACATCTGCTCCACCAATGAAGTTTCGCAGGAGACAGGCCGGCTCCATCTTGCACTTCTTTTCTCTACTCCCCCAGCCTTATTCCCCACACATAGTGGTAGATCAGTGTCTCCAATCCAAAATGGGGTTGGAAATCAACCCATTCCTCTGCTTCCCCACTGATTTCTAATCCCTGTTTAGACAAAACTGGAGCCTCTGGGCTCTTTCTGTGACCACTGGGTCTCGGACCTGCTTCACCAGCAGCAATAAACCACTTTACTGCAGCATTTCACCATGTTCAGCTCAATGGCTGGTTATTTTTTCATTGCTCCATCTGCCTCTTACCCACCTCCGCACACATTTATGTCCAAATTCCCAGCACAATTTGCATGGCTCCAAAAAAACCTCCCTCTTCCCCTCAGCCCCAGGGGTAATGGGGAGGTGAAGTATCTTCAGTATCTCCTGTGAGGCTGTAGGCACTTCACACACTCACAGTACGCAGGGGCCAAAGGCTAGAAGCCAGTCACCCAACATCACCCCCCACCCCACTGGGAAGAGTCCTTTGCAAGCACGACATAGCCAGGCCGGGCGCCCACTCATGTCAATTTGCCCCACTGTTATCCCTCTGCTAGGGCTCGACCGGTGTGAGCCCCTAATGCAGCACATGCTGGTGTGAATGTCCCCAGTAACTCGCTGGAGTCAACCACTCTAGGGCAAGGCTTTTAAACTGATGTTTGCACCCAGGGGCCTGTTGCCACCAGCTGAGCTGCAGCAGTGATGGGATAATTTGGAGGTTGGGGGTTCATGGCCCAAAGCCATCAGCTTTAGAGACAACCCCCATTCAGAATGTGTTCAATCTACTGGAACTCGCATGCTCTCGTCACCCACAGAACCGTCCACTCCCTTTCTGAATCCAGGTCTTTGGCCTTGGTATCTTGTAGCCATGAGTTCCCAAGCCTAATGGAATGTGGGGAAAGTATTTCTCCTGGCCCCGTAGTTTAAGGATGGCTTAGTGGCTTCCAGTAATAGCACTTGTGGGCTCCAATCCCTCTGCATGGGTGGTAGGAGGAATGAAAATTGCAGGACCTTTAAAAGCTCCAAAGTCTGGAAGCTGAACCTAGACACAAAACAGACTGGAAATAATCTTTAGTAGTGGAGGGAATTAACCACTGGAACAACTTCCCAGAGGGTGGGGTAGATTCTCTGGCCATTTTTTAAATCAAGCCTGGAACTGTCTGAGGTACGTGCTGTAGTTCAACCAGGAATCACTTCAGAGCAGTCCTGGGGCCCGTGACACAGGAGGCCAGACTGGGTGATCACAGTGGGCCCTGCTGGCCTCACAGTCTAGGACTATATAAGCAGGCAGAGAAACAGATCATGGAACTAATGGGGTGAGCGTAGCTGAGGAGTCAAAGGGAGGGAGGTGCCCTCAATTTCACTTCACCTCCCCTTTACCCATGGAAAGTCTCCTTTAAAGCTGCAAAGCAGCACCCCTTTGTTTGGGGTGGGGGTGAGGGGAAGATCTGCGGCCCCAGACAGAAAATGCAGCTCAGCCGCTGGGTTCATTATTAATATTAGTGTCGAACACAGATCAAGGAACATCAAACCCTACAGCATCGCTGCTCTGTGGCACGCCCAGCCTGCACTTCCTCTCCTGATGACAAAGTGAAACTACTCCCAACGGGGGCGGTAGCTTCATTACCGGGAGAGCATCCCCCACTGACCAAGCACTGTCAACACTGGCGCTTTTCGTCATTACAACTTTTGTTGTTCGGGGGGTATTTTTGTCACACCGCCAAATGACAAAAGTTTTTACAAGGAACGTGCCAATGTAGACAAAGGCTAAGTCACTTCTACGTAACCCTTCTGCTGGGTGGAGCCAGCAGCAACCAGGGCTGGATTCAATATCTACGGGGTCCTTTCCATCGATACAACACAAAACTGACTCGAGCCCTCACCCAGTAACCAGGGATAATTACACACCACCCCGGGCACCTCGGTGGGGCAGTACTTCCCTCCTCACAGGCACAGAGTGTGAGTGTAGAAAAGAAACTTCCAATAAAAAGAGGGAAGTAACTCGGTGTTGTAACCGTGCAAACAGTGTTCATAAACATAAACCATGAGTAAAAGACCCACCCCCAAGTAGGTTGGGTAGTCTCCTTTTCTGCTCAAGTAAGTCCAGTAACCCAAATATCCCTTTAACGTGCCCAACCCTTTTCTGAACCCCCTCACAGTTGCTGTCCTTGGTCAGTGTAGCCCCAGAGTTCAGAGGTGCATCTGCAGAGTTCACCTCCCACCCTGGATGGAGAGGGGTAAGGAGGCACCTTACTTGGGCCACTGCTCAGGCACTTGCTCGCTGCACCTCTCCACCAACTACCCTGCTGGCCACTCGCCGTGCCCTCTGGCCACCCCGCCAGCTGTTGCTCCTCATCATCTGGTTGCCCCGCCGGCCACGGTTCCTCTTTGCTGTCCATCCCGCCAGCCAGGGTTCCTCGCTGCCTCACCAGCCACTCGTTCAACAGCTGACTGTCAGTCACCCTCTGCTGCCACTGGCTTCTCTGCTGTGACCTCTGCACATCAGTCTCACGGCTTGATTACACTGGCACTTTATAGCGCTATAAAGCCTCCAGGAGCGCTATAGCTCACTACCCGTCCAGACTGGCGAGGCACGTAGAATGCTATAAGTCCACATTTATACTGGTCCTGGTAAGCCTCCTTGCCAAAGGATTCACAGCTGTAGCATATTGGGTGCTCCGTTTTAGCTCCAGTGTAAATGAGTATTAACCATACATCGCTTTGAGTGATCTCTGGAGACGCCTCGAAGCCATTTAAGCCAATTAAGCCTCTGTTCCCTTTGTTTTGAACTCGGCTGGAGGAATGTGGAAGTACGTTTTCAGAGCTTATCTTTAACTCGGCAAATCAACAATGCAAATGTTTAGTGATGAGCCAGCATGAAATAGAAGAGTATCAGGCTCTGCATTTTAAAGACAATTTGCTGACACATTCTCAACACGCCAAAAATTCAGTTGCTCTCTCCGTCTGCATACACACAACACACTCTCCCTCACCCCCCCTCGTTTGAAAAGCACATTGCACCCAGCTGAATGCTGGGATAGCTGCCCATAATGCACCACTCCCCATACCACAAATGTGGCCACGCTATATCGCTAGCGGGTCTAAGTGTGGGCACACTATAGCGCTATCCCTATAGCTGTACAGGACAGCAGGTATAACCCAAACCGCTATAAAGCTGTAAGTCTAATCAAGCCCTCAGTAATTCTCAGCTCTTTGCAGGCTGAGCAGAAACACAGCCCCATCTCAAAGCAATTTTAGCTCTTACTGATATTTAGCTCTTAGCAAGCTGAGCAGAAATACAGTCCCACCCCAACTGATTTCAGCTCTGATTCAGCATTTAAAATAACAAAGAGGCTCCTAATAAAGCCTATTTAGCTCTTTCTTTGAACAGTAGAGGGAAGAAACAGCTTAAATCAGTCTGGGGAGGACTCTTGGGGACAGTCTGCATCTACTGCTACAACATCTCTCCCCACCCCCTTATGTTCATAGGCCTCTGGCATTCGAGCCCCTGGCTTAACTAGGTACTTTCAGCTGAAGGCAACCCCCTTCATAGGTTAAGAAATCTTGCTTCCCTGCATTCACACAATAATGCCAACAACATTGGTAACAATATTTCACTACCCCTGCATTCAGCACTAAAGTGACTTGTAAGCCAATACCAGCCAAAGTGGATTATTTTGAGCAGGTGTGTTCATATAAACACAGTTTGCTTTGGAAGTCTCTCCCTCTCCCAGCTAGCTATCAGAGGAGAGTTCATTCAGTTCATTTAGAACCTGCTTACATCGAATTTCTCTAAACTTATCCACATAGAACTCAAGGCAATGCAAGGTTAGATTTGACATTCAGTCAGTAAATTTTATCTAGATGACTAATCACTACAATGAGTCATTATTTACATCCGTGTAAAAGGTAACCACAAGAATTACTTCAGAGCATCCCAGAAAAGCTAAGGGAGAACAGGAACACGTTTCTGGGAAGCTAATCAACTGGGCTAAGAGTCTGTTAAACACCAAAACTGACTCTTGCCTTTGATTTAAGGAAGGGTAACTCCAAGGGCAAGACTACACTGAAAGCCCTGTATTGGCGCAGATGCACGGATGTAGCCGCTGTATGCCTAAGGCCTCATCTACTCTAAAACGGTAGGGCGACCCAGCCATATTGTTGAGGGATGTGAGAAATCCACACCCCTGAGCAGCATAGTGAAGCCAATCTCACTCCCAGTTTAGACTGTCCTAGATCAACAAGAGAATTCTTCCATTCACCTAGCTACTGCCTCTCAGGAAGCTCGATTTCCTATGCCAATTGGAGAACCCCTCCCATCAGCATCGGTAGTGTCTATAGTGAAGCACTGCAGTGGCATAGCTACGCTGCTGTTGTGTTTTAAGTATAGACATAGCCTTAGTTCTGGTCTACACTGCAGACCCAGATCGGTATAACTACTGAAAAATCCACGCTCCTGAGCGACATAGTTATTCCAACCTAACCTCCCGTGTAGACCACGCCATGTCAGCAAGACCCATCAACATGGGTACTGCCTCTTGAGGAGGTGATTAATGACACCGGGGGGAGAGGTCTCTCCAGTCGGCATAGGAGTGTCTTCATTGTAATGCTACAGTGGAGCAGCTGCATCGGTGCAAATGCAACGATGCAGCATTTTAAGTGCAGACCTGCCCTTAGTTGTACTTTCAGGCTGCATTTAGCTGATGGTCAAATTTCTTCATGTCTTCACTAGATAGTTTGTCCAGAGAAGGGCTTCAGGTGGAAGTGGTGTGAGAGAGGCCCCGCTTTCCTTCACAAGGTTAACATCTTTTGGGGCCTCTCTGCCCCTGGCTCCTATTTCGGGACCACCCTGGTCCAATTAGAGATTCAGTGTCACCAACTCATGATTTTGCCACCAGTCTCATGACAATTATTGTTTTCCTTAAAGCCCCAGCTTCTGGGGTCAAGTGGCGATGTGATGACTTCATCTTCATTCTTAAAAAAAAATAGGTTTCTAGTCCTCGCAGCCATGTCAAAAGCTTCAAAACGTTACCCTGGTGCACCTGAAAACAAAAAGGCAAATAAAAAGAACCCCAAATGGATTGGCTTTAAAATCATGAGATTATGTAAAAACCATCTCATGAGTTTTGGTGAGCCTGGCTCATGAGTTTGGGGTCGGCAATACTGGAGATTTCAGCATGTTGACTCGAGCTCATCTGCACCAATACATTGGTATTTCAATCTGAAGTCATAGAAGAAGATTCCAGGCTGAGGGGGACATTTCTGTGCAAAACCCTTTGGTGATCACACAGAGACGTCTTTGCAAGCAGGACATGTGAGCAGCCCACACGAGGATGAGATGGTTGCACATATCTGCTTAAGCTGGACACAAGCATCTTTATGCTCTGCATGTCCTGAATGCCCCTAGCATTACACGATTGGTGATTTCAGCACATCTTCATGACAGTGAGTTACTGATACCGGGTGTGTACGTGAAAAGGTGGGGGCAGTGACCTCAGCCCAGTAACCCTTTGCCCTGCATCCCAAAATGCTGCTTCAAGCATTTCTCAGTAATGCTAACGTGGACATTTGGCCAACCACAGTTACTCAGGCTGCAATTCAGCTATGGCCTGTACAGCACGGACCCTTCAGTCTGCTCCGCTCAGGACCCAACCCAAGCTGGGAGCGTCCTGGCCACCACTTACCTCTCTCAGGAGACCCGTGGCAGCTGTTTAACATGCACAGGCTTTGCCCAGCCTCTCACCCCATGGCTCCCATCTGCTTAACAGACATAGCACAAAGAGCCCAGACCTGACAGAACACAACAAATCTACTAACCCCAAAGCCCTGTGCGAGCCCCCACCACCACTTCCCAGGGGCCCTTGGTGGATCATCTGTGTCCAGGCAGGCAGGTGGAGTCCCCTACCTCAGGCAGCTCTACACTCAGGGCTGCGTCTCCCCATGGAGGCTTCTTTCCCAGAATAGCTCCCTTGGCCAGTCTGACCTACCCATTCCTTCCCCCTGCCAGGCATCCTGTGGGTCACACTTCAAGTTCCCATTGTGACTCTCTCTCTACATACCCCGTCCCAACACCTGGCTTCCTTTGCTCTGTGATTTGATGACAACTCATGGCCCCTAAAACTCCTGCCCGCAGAGAGGATGGTCCAAGCAGTTTTCCCTAGGATGCCCACTCATTAGCATAACTATTCTGTGATCAAAGCTAAGAACTCTCCATTGTCCTCAACGTGCACAAGACCTGCTCTCTCTCCGGCTAGGAGGGCACAGGGTTAGCATCGGACGGGCATTCATGGCACAGCAGTTATCATAAGCAATACTCCATAATATGAATCAGAACTGATAAGCTATACAGACAGATCCCCCAAATCCTCACAGGGAACGGGGCAAAATTGGGCCCAAATAAACCTGACCACAAGTGAGGGAGGTTAGGCCAGACTAGTCATTACAGAGAGAGTGAAGGAGATGGTGCAGCTTAGGGACATAGCATGGGCTCTAGGATACCACCACCTTTCTGAGGGGGACAGAACCATGCCAGGGAGGCCTGGGTGGATGCTGTCTGACCCTCACCTCTCTGACTCCAACTGGGACTCAGGCCCTTTGACCAAGTGTGCAGACTGAGGAGAACGAAACAGAGGCCGTGGCAGACAACACCGAATGGGAGCCACTGGGAGCCAGTCTCTTGGCACCCGTCCCTCCCTTGTCCATAAATACTGTGGATTTGGGAGAAGGAAAAGATCAGCTGGTCCAACTACTAGTTGACCAACAGGGGAATGTAGCTGAGACCTGGGCTTTTCCTTTGGGCAGGGCACCCCCTCAAGGGGCAGGGCTCCATCCATAAGCTAACAGAGCTCCCTGTTAGGGGACGTTTCTCCATCTGCCGTGGTGGGGTTCTTTACTGGGGGCGCAGCTCTCCTAGGACTGGCCACATCCATTTAGCCCAATGGGCCCATCTAGCCTGGCATTGCGTCTATGACAGTGGCCATTGCCAGTTGCTTCAGAGGAAGGTGCAAGAAATGCCTCACATAATGGGGAATTCTGGGATGACTTTCCCCATAAAGGCCTTTTTCCCCAGCCTTTATTGGCTGGATCAAGCCCTGAGGGTTTATTTCCTGTCTATACTTGGATCTTATGTAATATAGGGTGGAATTATTCTACCCCATGTGGGTGGGGCTATCCCAGTGGGTGGGGCTCCCTGCCTATATCTTAGCGCCCCATCCCCAGCTCTGGCCATACTCAGCCATGGCGTCCCCTGCAGCAATGGCAGGTCCCTGGTTGTGCTTCCTGCTCCTCCTGGGGGTTCCCCTCACTTTGGGGGCCTCTATTGCTGGGGGGCTGCAGAATGTGCCAGTGTCAGACCCAGAAGTCCAGCAGGCGGCGCACGCAGCTGAACAGGCCTACAACCAGCGCAGTAAGAGCAACTACTACAGCCGAGGGCTGCAGGTGCTGAGCGCCCAGAAACAGGTGAGTGGACGCAGGTGTTACAGGGGGCAGGTGAGAGGGGTAAGGGTGTGGGTGCTGTGAGTGCAACCCCAAATGAGGGGTCTGGTGGAGCTGGGATCCAGGGGTCAGACTTGGGGTGGGTAAGGCTGCAGAGTGCATGTGGAAGGGATCTGGTGAGGTTTGGACCTGGAGGAAGGGCGGGGGAAGGAGATGTATAGTTTGAACCCACAGTCGGGGTGGGCAATGAGGCTGGACCCTAGGTGTCCTGCTGCCCCAACATTGAAAACCCAGCCCAAGGCTTCCCCAGCTGAGCCCCCCAATGGGAGGCCCTTTGGCTAACTTTGCCCTTTCCCCTCACTCCCTGCTCGGTAACATGGAGATGGGCACTGATGCCCTCTGGGGCACTGAGAGCAAATCCCCTGATCTCTGCAAAGGGCTTTGAACCTGATCATAGCCCGAGTGGGACACACTGGCCCCTTTGAACTGCTCTTGCATGGACACAGCCTGAAGGGCAGAGCGTGGCAACGGGGAGGGTCAGAGCTCAGCCCCTCATGTTTCCTGATATTCAGGGGCATGAGGCAGGGCTGGGGGAGTCCTGTTGAGACTCATCGCCAGGCCGGGCTCCTCAATCTCCTGTCAGGTTGTGTCTGGGCTCATGCTACATCTGACCATGGAGCTGGTGCAGACATTGTGCAAGAAAAACCAGGATGGTGTCATGGATCTCAAGGAGTGCCTCCTGCCGCCCCCTCCCCAGCAGCAGGTGAGAGGATGGGACTGGCCCGATTTGGGGTTTGGCTCCTGGGTTTGGGGCACCAGTTTGTTTTGCCTAGAATTGATTTTCTGTGATGATTATTTAAAGCCGCGTCCCCACCGGTCAGATTGGGGCGGGGAATCCCCGCATGCCAGGCACTGGGTGGAGCCCAGCTGAGGGACACTCCCGCTGACAAAGCCCTTCCCTTCTAACCGGACAAGTGGTGGGCGGGGAAAGAGAGGACCTTGCTGCTTCCCCAGCCCAATCCACCTGCAATACAAGCCGGCTCTTTGGGTATCGGACTGGAGGGTAAATAGCAGGAGTTCCTGGGTACAGAATGGTTAGAACATGGCACTGCCTGAGCTGGGAGCTGACTCTGGGGCAGGGGCAAGGAACTGCTGGGCTTGGTGGAGTCACAAGGAGGGGAGTGGGGAGCTCACTTACGTGAGGCCCAGGGAAGCTGGGTTTTATTCCCTGCTCTGCCAGACTCCCTGTGCGAGCCTGGGCCAGTAGCTTCCTCTCTCTGTGCCCTGGTTTCCCCAGCTGTAGACTGGAGCTGGAAGCACTGCCCTGCCGTGCGGGGTGGGTGTGAGGATAAACGCATGAAATACAGGGGTGTGAACGTACCAGACACTAAGCTCTGTCACCTCTTCAGATATTGTTATGCCCTACACATCCACAGCGTCTCACCACTGCACACACAGCGATGAGTTTAGCGTCCCCCATTTTACCAGTGGGGAAACTGAGGCATGGAGACAAGTGACTTGCCCAAGGTCATGCTGAAGGGCTGGGGAGAAGAGGACAGCTGGGTTTTACTGGGAACCCCTCTGAGAGTTACCCCCAGTCTAATGTGCTTCACTCCACCCGTAGAAAGTGCGCTGTAAGTTCCAGATCTGGTCTCAGCCCTGGCTCAAGAGGACACAGATTGGTCAGCAATGCGACTCAGTTGGTCACTGAGCCCTGCTCTAGCTCACGCCAAGATGACCATGAGTCAAAACATCTGCTCCACCATCAAAGCTCCGCAGGAGATGGGCCGGCTCCATGCTCCACTTCCTTTCTCTGCTCCCCCAGCCTTATTCCCTGCCCGTAGCGGGAGATCAGTGTTCCGAATCCAAACTGGGTGTGGAAATCAACCCATTCCTCTGCTTCCCCACTGATTTCTAAACCTTGTTTAATGACAAAACTGGAGCCTCTGGGCTCTTTCTGTGACTGCTGGGTCTTGGACCTGCTCCACTAGCAGCAATAAACCACTTTACTGCAGCATCTCACCATGCTCGGCTCAATGGCTGGTTAATTTTTATTGCTCCATCTGCCTCTTACCCACCCCACCACTTACATCCAAATTCTGAGCATGATTTGTATGGCTACAAAACGCCTCCGCCCCCTCCACACACACACTCAGGCCTTGTCCTTCCGTATCTGCTGTGAAGCTCTGGGCACTTCACACACACAAGGGCCAAGGCGAGAAGTCAGTCATCAAACATCTCCCTCGCCCCTGCTGAGATCTGACGTTTACAAGCACGACATACCCAGGCCGGACGCCCAGTCACATCAGTTTGCCGTGCTGTTACCCCACTGACGGGGCTTGACTGGTGTGAGCCCCTAGTGCAGCACACGCTGCTGTGAACATCCCCAGTAACTCACTGGAGTCAATCACACTAGGGCAGGGGTGGGCAAACTATGGGCCACGGGCCACATCCAGCCTGCGGGCTCATCCTGCCTGGGCCCCTGAGCTCCTGGCCGGGGATGATGCTGCTGACCCTGTCCCTGCCTTCCCTCCTCCTCCGGAGCCAGTCTCGGGGATGGGGCAGCTTCTCTGGCTCCATGCGGCTGCCAGATACGCTGCTGAGCAGTGTGGTAAGGGGACCGGAGCCAGGGGGTTGCATAATGGGCAGGGAGTCCCAGGGGGCAGTCTGGGAACAGGTGGGGTTGGATGGGGTGTGGGAGTCCCAGGGTCTGTCGGAGGGCGGGGGGGTTGAGGTTGGTAGAGAGGGTCTTTGGAGGGGGTGGTGAGAGGAGTGGGGGGGGTTGGATGGAGGCTTTCTGGGAGGGTGGTTAGGGATGGGGGTGGTCTCTGGAGAGGGTGGTCAGGGGACAAGGAGCAGGGGGGTTTGGATGGGTCAGGGATTCAGAGGGGGGCAGTCAGGGGGCGGGAAGTGGGATGGGGTCAGAGCCACGCTGTTTGGGGAGGCACAGACTTCTCTGTTTGGCCCTCCATGCAATTTTGCAATCTCGATGAGGCCCTCGGGCCAAAAAGTTTGCCACCCCCGTCCTAGGGCAAGGCATTTACATTGATGTTTGCACCCAGGGGCCTGTTGCCACCAGCTGAGTTGGAGCAGTGATAGGATAATTTGGAGGTTGGGGGTTCATGGCCCAAAGCCGTCAGCTTTAGAGACAACCCCCCTTCAGAATGTGTTCAATCTACTGGAACTTGCATGTTCTCATCACCCACAGAACTATCCACTCTCTTTCTGAATCCAGGTCTTTGGCCTTGGTATCTTGTAGCCATGAGTTCCCAAGCCTAATGGAATGCGGGGAAAGTATTTCTCCTGGCCCCGTAGTTTAAGGATGGCTTAGTGGCTTCCAGTAATAGCACTTGTGGGCTCCAATCCCTCTGCATGGGTGGTAGGAGGAATGAAAATTGCAGGACCTTTAAAAGCTCCAAAGTCTGGAAGCTGAACCTAGACACAAAACAGACTGGAAATAATCTTTAGTAGTGGGGGGGATTAGCCACTGGAACAACTTCCCAGCCGGTGGGGTAGATCCTCTGGCCATTTTTAAATCAAACTTGGAATTGTGTCTGAAGTACGTGCTGTAGTTCAACCAGGAATCACTTCAGAGCAGTCCTGGGGCCCGTGACACAGGAGGCCAGACTGGGTGATCACAGTGGGCCCTGCTGGCCTCACAGTCTAGGACTATATAAGCAAGCAGAGAAACAGATCATGGAACTAATGGGGTGAGCGTAGCTGAAGAGTCAAAGGGAGGGAGGTGCCCTCAATTTCACTTCACCTCCCCCTTACCCATAGAAAGTCTCCTTTAAAGCTGCAAAGCAGCACCCCTTTGTTTGGGGAGTGGGGGCGATCTGCGGCCCCAGACAGAAAATGCAGCTCAGGCGGCAGGTTCATCATTTATTATTAGTGTAGAACACAGATCAAGGAACATCAAACCCTGCAGCATCGCTCTGAGCTCCTGCTACAACTGCTGTGTGGCAAGCCCAGCCTGCCCTCCCTCCCCTCCCAGTGTACAGATCACGCACAGAGAACATCCCTTCACATTTGTCTGTCACAGGAATCTGCAGAATTTTCTCCATTCAAATGGAAAAGGGGAAAATCCAGCTTTGCTCCCAAAAACTCATCCCCCCTGTGCTCCTCTGCCTGCAACAGCATCCTCCAAAATCAAAGTGCTTAGACCGTAGCCTATTGCTCTTCCCACACCTGGGAGGTAGACCATGATGCACTGAACTTTCCTCCTACCTGTATATATGGCTCCCTTGCAGAGGTCTATTGGGGACAAGTGCCCATTCTTTTAAGCAGGGGCTCAGTCTCACAAAGGATCAAAGCTCCAGCCCCTTTTTGTGCCATTTCAGTCTGTGAGCCAGGAGCTCAGATCAGCTAATTCAGTCCTGAGTTTCCAGAGAGGAGGAGGGAAAACCCAACAACCTGCAGGCTTTTCTTTATTGCTTCAGAGAGAGCTGGGCTGGTGCTGACATAACGTATGGCACTAAAACCCCAGTCACTCAGTAACACACTGGAAGGACTAGATCCTTCCCGGCCAAGCGTAAAGCAGAATCGCAAAAGGCTACTGCCCCCCCGCCTTGTGCAAATCCCCTTTCAAAGTGCATTTGACCCTGTAGCCCCGTCAGGGGAAATACTGCAGTGAGCCTCTAGCAGCATCAGTTCAGAGCCCACAACCTGTGCTACACGCGGCTTTGTGAATCAGAGAGAATCAAATGTAACAGAATGGTTTTAGCAGTGAGATCACAGCTAGGCCTACTCGACCATATCCTCCTGTGGGCTTACACCAGTGCGGGGGCAGGGGGGAAGCAGAGCAGGAGATACAGGGAACCACAGGGCATCCTCCCTCTCATCCCCCCTAACTTTGATCGTCTACTCTGACAATAACACTTTGCCTATGCAAAGGGCTTCCTATATGAATTTGCACCCCACTGCGGGGGAGGGAGTATAGCCCGTTTGCTGGGGAGGTGGGGAATAGCCCCCGTTTGCTGTACAGCTAAGGAGAAGGGTCTTGCCCATGGACCACACAGCATGGCAGCAGCAGAGCTGGAAGCGGACGCATGGGAGGTGACAAGGCTGCAGTGGAGGCAGCATATAGGCTGGGCAAAAATTGTCAGACCCACTTGTTTTTCCTGCAGAAAGTTACGTTTTCACCTAAAGGAATATTCTGTGAAAACAAGTTGGGTTTGGTGGGAAAAAAAAAATATAAATTTTGTTTTTTGTTTCTGTGTCAAAAACCCCAAACACCCGGCAATCAAAATAGTTTGGCAATTAAATATTTCAGTTCCCACAGGCTTCCGCAATGCCACAGTGGAGAGTAGTTCGGTTGCCTCCTGTTCCTAGCGCTCCCCAGACTACATCTCTCATGATACACCACCTTTGCCTCCCCAAAAGTGGTGAGCACAGTGTACCATGAGAGGTTAAGCTGGGTAAGGATGGCAGCCTATAGGAAAACGGGCACAAGAAGCACATAAACTACAATGCCCATGAGGGACTGGGGCTAGCCAGGAAGAGGGGAGACTATAATCCATCATGGGAGATGTAGTCTGTCTAAGGAGTCCAGCTTGGCAGTTTTTCAGACTCAATTTTTGTTTTAAAAACTGAAAAAACCCAAACATTTACTGACCAGCTCCAGGCAGGATATTAATGCTCCTGTCTGTGAACCTGGGAAAACCAGCTTGGAATTAAAGGATAGCTGGATCTTCATAGCTCAGAACCAAATTGCAACACCAGAGTGGCTGAAAAATACAGAGCATGTGTGATGTGGGTGAACTACAACTCCCAGCATGCAGTGCTCCAGGGCCTTCTCCCACCCTCCCAGAGAACTGCTGTCTCCAAGAGAGCTCCCCTGGCGGGCCAGCCCTGTTCACATGCAAGCTGGTGCCAGGCCGGAGGTCGGGAATTTAAGGGAGCTTTTCTTCCGCTTTGCCCTGCAAGGGGGGCCCAGAGGGAGGACTGACCACCTGGCATGGGGAGCAAATCAAAGCTAAACAGTAGCTGCCTGTACCCAGGGCTGGATTTAGGGTCAGGCAACTTCCTGGGGTGCTGGGCTTGGGGTGCTGTAAGATATTCAAAAATGTAACAAATGAAGGGAGGGGCACCAAAGCCACTCCTCACCGGAGGCACCACTTGGTCTAGGGCCGAACCTGGCTGCACCCTGCAGTGTGGTCACCGATCCTTCAAAGCAGCCAGCATGTCTCAGTGAATTTGGAGCACTGCAGTTAATGTTTTCCAAAAGCCACAGCTGGGCAGGGGTGTGACTCAAGGGCCCATCCTTGTAAACCCGACTCTTTCAAGCCCCACCCCCACAACTGAAGCTTTTGAAACCCTGGCCCCAAGACATGAGATAGGAGCAAAAATGGTTTTTAGGGGGAGGGGCGCGTAATCTAGCGACTAGTCAGTTTCATGGGCTTAATGCCCATGAAATCATTAGTGTAATCATTAGTATTTCCCTGTAACAGGCCCAGCCAGGCAGGCTAGAAAAATGGAAGCCAGTAGGCCCAGCCCCTATTCCAGAGAGAAGCAGCAGCTCCCGCTAGGGGCAGTGTATTAGGGCCAGGGTTGGAAATTAGAGTTATGAGCTTTTCAAAGTGCCCTCCCCAAGCTCCTCTGTCCTGATGGGAACAGGCACAGCTGGCAGGGACTGGGCTGAATCCACCAGCAAAAGCAACCCTGGGTGTGGGAGGATTGTTTCTCTGGCCTGGGTTGAAAAGCAGCCTTGGTGCTGGGAGCCAAGACCCCTGGTTCCAGCTCAGCGGGGGAGGGGGAGGAACATGAGGCGAGCAGCCCGTAGTTCCTGGGTATTGCACAAACCCATGGCTGGAGGAGGCCCCCAGGACCATAGCACAGATTGGGCAGCAGCTCCAGTGCCACCAGCATCCCAGTCTAGGTGGCCTTTTACCCTACAAAGTCTGTCCCACTGATCTCAGCCGGGGGCCCCCCCCCCCCACAAGCCAGGAGCCTCAGCAGTGGGAGAGCCTGCAAAGATGCAGCCCTGGGAGATGGTCCATAAGGACAAATTCTGCAGTGGAAATACTAGCCCTGCTCGTTCTGGGTGGCATTCTCCAGGGCAGGGGGCAGAATCCCCTGGGGATCCCTTCTGGACTCAAGTTGCATGCATGAGCGCCCCCTGCTGGCATGGCCCAGCCTCCCCAATCCTGCTGATCAGCCAGCCCCAAGTCAAGTCTCTCCCCTGCCCCTTTGCGTTTCCTGTGGCATCTCCCCCAGCTTAGCCAGGGCCCTTCCCCCTTCTCCTATGCTCTAGGGAAGCTCACAGGCCCTAGCACAGCTGGGGCTGGGGGCTGGGGCTGTGACTGGGGGCAGTGTAGTGAGACAAGAGGAGGGGATTCACAGGGAGGTGGGGCAGGGGAGGTCCTGCAGTGTCTAGTCCACCACAGCTGAGCTGCACATGGTATTCATCCCGCAGGCTCTGCTGCCCCGGTACAGGTAATAGTAGCCCTGGAAAAAGGAAAAAAAAGGAGGGGTCGGTGGGTTCCCATTAGCCAGCAAGCCATGACTCCAGGCTGAATTCTCCCTGCACCTGCTCATTGCGGCTTAGCTTTGGGCACCCCCCTGTGGTGAGACTGGGAGATGCAGGCTGGGAATCCCAGGAGAATCACAACTAGTCTGGGTCCAGCATCCCTGATGAAAACCCTCTTTTCTACCCGCTGCTGCCAGGGATGATACTGGGGAACTAGGTCAGGCTGGAAATGTGGGAGAAAACAGAGGGAGGCCAGCCTGAGCTGCTGCCGGGAGGATGCCTGGCCTGGCCTCCCCTCCCAGGATGGGCTGGGGGAAGGACGGGAAAGCCAGGCAGCCAATGCAGGGGAGAGGGTTTGGGAGAAGAGGAACAAAGCCAGGTGGCCAGAGCAGTCTCTATCCCAGCCCACACCCACAGCATGGGCACCAGCTGCTCCTCACTGGACTCACCTGCTCGCCCCAGTTCTTGCCCCAGCTGTTTTTGATGGCCCAGAAGGGGGTGCGGCCACCTGGAAGGTAGAAAGGGCCATGATGAAGGCTAAGCTTGAGGGGAGGGGACCGGACAGTTCCTGATACGTGCCTGGGGCAGAAGCCAGGCTGCCAGGGGGTGTTGCATCATTAGCCAGCACTGCCTGAACCCCTGTTGTCAGCTTCCACTTTTACAGCACGAGGGATTCTGCAGATTATAGAAACTGGTCATAGTAGTACCCAGACTCCTGGGTTCTATCCCCACCTCTGGGAGGGGAGTAGGGTCTAGTGGTTAGAGTGGTGCCGGGAGCCAGGATGCCTGGGTTTCTCTCTGATTCTGCCAGACTCATTCTGCCTTTGAGCTCGCCACCTCCCCTCTCCGTGCTCCTGGTCACTACAGATCCACGAGAGGGGGCTGGGAGCAGCAGGGACTTGGCTCAAGAGAGACACACGCTGGTGGCAGTGAGAACTACCTCCTCTAGGCTGGGCAGTATGGAGGAAGGGCCAGCAAGGCCAGTCCTGGAGGGAAACAGGATGGTGCCCAAGGTGGTTCATTCAGTCTAAGGGAATCGATGTCCCCAAGGGGTGGGGGACCCACCTATGGATTCCAGACTAGCGTCACTTACGTGTCCCATACCCCACCAGCAGCACGGCATGGTCAATCATCCAGGGGTTGCAAAGGAGCCTGAAGGGGTGGGAGACCCCCCTCCTGTAGAACTGCAGGGGAGGGAGAAGAGGAACATAACATTAGCCAGCTAACGGCACAGATCCCTACAATGCCACTGAGACGCAGCTGCCCCTTGTGTGGAGCACAGGGCTGTTTACACAGGATCCCTTGCCCCGCGCTGACCACCTCTGGGATGGGGAGTGCTCCTCACAGCGCCACCTAGTGCCAAGCGCAGGTATTGGGGCAGCACTGACGGCAAAGGAGAGCAGCAGCTCACTCTGGCATCCCACTGGATCCGATACCCCCAGGCTTCGGCTAGAACTCGGGTCCCAGCTTTTAACTCCTCATTCTGAGAGCCCAGGGCCAGGGCAGGACATCTCAGCAGCCTCAGGGCCATGGCACAGCTCTTTATCTGAGGCACACGCCACATCCCCGCCCACCCGCGCCAGGCGGTAACCAGCCAGTGAGTTGAGCTCCACTGGAATCCCAGCCAGGCCGTAAGGACGCGGGAGCAGGCGGCTGTGCTCACCTGCATGGCGAAAGCATTGAGCGCGATGGAGATGGGTCCGTTCTTCGCCAGCCAGGCCGCGATCTCTGGAACGGACGGGACGGGTGAGTTTGGGCCGTGGCAGGGAAAGGCGCTGGGTCTATCGCAGAGCTGGCTGGGAAGGGGGCAGACAGGCTCTACCCGCCGGGCATCAGTAGCCTCCAAGGGCCTCACATGGCTCATGAGGTTCCCTGGGCTCCTTGCAGCCAGAGCTCTCTGGGGCTCTGAGACATGCATCTCAGCTACCAGAGTCGGTGGCGGCTGCGCTGCCCGTGACAGGCATGGTGGGGAGGGCAGCATGATCTAGTGGAAAAGGCACTGGACTGGGACTCAGGAGACCTGGACTGTACCCACAACAGGCTGCGTGATCCTGGCAAACCCCTTCCCTGCTCTGTGCCTGCCTCTCTCCCTCTCTCTCCCCCCCCCCCCCGTAAGGCAGGGGCTGTGTGGGCAGCGCCTGGCATGACACGCGGTCCCAATCTACCCGAACACACACAGCTGTGTGGAAGGGCAGGTCTTTTCCACAGGCCGCTCAGTCTCCCTCCCTCCGCAGCCAGGCCCCAGTGACTGGAGTTAGGAGGAGGCAGGGCAGGGCAGGAGGAGCCCGGACTCACCGGTCTCGTCACGGGAGATCTCCACCGAGCTGTTGATGTAGACGGCCACCTTGGCGGTGGAGAAGCTGCAGCGCTGCTTGTGGCCCTCGTAGCTATAGTCACCCTCTGTCTCCAGGCCGCCTAAAAGGAGCGAGCCCCGGGAAGGGAGGGTTAATAACGCCAGGGGCTAAGAGACGGATCCTGCCGCTGGGAACCTGCCTGGGGCTTGTACAAGACTACAGGGATCCGGAAAAGCTCCGTGATGCCCCTCAATCCCGACCCACAGCCCCCTGCTATCCCTGCCCTGGGCTCTCCATCACCCCTCCCCCACTGCTCAGCCACTGACCCAATCCCAACCCACAGCCCCCTGCTATTCTATTTTACCTCAGCTAGTAACAGCTGCTGATCTTCCTTAACTGCCCAACTCTTGAGCTTCACCTACTTGCCCCAGGCAGGATGAGGCCTTGACCTCCCTGCATTGGGCCTGAATGGTCCTGAGCTCACCTAGCCGCTCAATGGCCTCGTACGCATTGGAAGGCAGCCCCCCTCCGCAGGCATGGTCCAGTCCATCGCAGTCCACCAGCTCTGTAGGGAGAGACACCCCAGGCTCTCATCCCCCCGCAGGGAACAGCCTCCCAGATGGGAAGCTCATGGCCAGCTGGGGCCACTCCCGAGGCTTCATTAGGGTCTCCCAGTGCTTTCCTGGCCTCAAAGCTTCCCCACATCTCTCTCTGCCTCAGGCATTCAGCAGGTAGTGTGGGTCACTGGACTAGGGATTCAGGACACCTGGTTTCTATTCCCAATCCTGCCACTGACCTGGGGCAAGCTCCTTCCCCAGTCTGTGCACATTTTCTCCCCAACTCTGGTCTAATTCGAATGGAAGCTCTGCAGAGCTGGGACTGTCTCTGTCCAGCGTGTCTGTCCAGCACCCGGGGGCACGGGGCGACCTCAGTCAGGGTCTTGCATGGAGCTCAACACGACAGGGTCCTCTCTGCTCTTGACTGGGGCTGCCTGGCCCTACCACCATCCCTGGCCTGGTCAGTGCTGACAGTGTTGAAATCAGAGCGGAAGCTGCAAACATCTCTGGGGAGATCAGGGCACTGAAAGGGGATGAGCTCCCATCTCCTGACCCTCCACCCCCAATGAGGAGTGGGAGGGGGAACCCAGCAACCAACCCCTCTTCTCCTCAAAGCAAGTTTGGGTTCTTCACTCTGGTGCAGGGAGCAACTCTTAACAGGGATTTTCAAAGCGCCATCATCCCAGGGAAACCAGCTAGGTCCAGGGAGTCTGGGAATCGGTCAGGCTCTCTGAGGCACCAGCCATGCCAGGCACTCCCTCTCCTGGCTGAATCCCCAGGACTCAGGGAACTCCTCACGTGGCAAGACTAGGCAGGACAGGCTGGGAGAGCCACAGTCCTGGCTCAGGGATCCCTCTTATACCTGTCACAGCCCAAACCCTGGCTCCTACGCCACAAGTGGCGGCCACATACCCTGCTCCGAGAGTGAGACGAGAGACCCCCGGCGCAGGAACCACTGTCCTTCCACGTTGCCGGTGACAGAGAAAGCCCAGCAGGAGCCACACATACCCTGAAACATAAGGCCAGACAGCTGATGACCCACGACTGACACGTCAGCCTCCCAAACCGTCAGACCCTCCCACACCTCATCAGGCTCCAGGGGGTGCTGTAGGAAATGGTGTGGGAATGCTGGCTGCAGGGAAGCTCCCAGCTACTCCACTCCTGGCCTCTCGCAGCAGAGGGCACTGCGGCTGCCTGTGCTCTTTGGGAGGAGACAGACACAGCTCTATTAGCACTGGTGGAATGACATCCTTGGAAGGGTCACATGCAGGGATCAAACCTGCAACCTCTGGATCTATGTCCCTGAGCCTCTACAGCTTGTGCTAAACCAGGTACATTAGCTGAGAGGCATTAGCAGCCTCAGCTGCTATACCTGGTCTAGCCACTAGTGGGAGACAGAGTGCCACAGCAGGTTATGTTGGCCTCAGCCCTGCAGCTGCTGCTGTCAGGGGAGGCAGGTTAATTAGCCATGGAAACCCACCTGGTCCTTGACATCAGTGACGGCCCCATGCTCCCGCCAGTCCCATTCGGCAGGAGGTGGGTCACTGGGGATGGCAGCCGGTTTCATGGGCCGGGCCGGGAGTTTAGCCAGCAGCGGATTCAGGTACAGGGAGCGAAATTCCTCCTCTGAAATGAGACAGAGGCAGGTCTGGAGAAGCGCCCAGGACTCAGGAGACCCAGGGAGCCCAGAGTACTTGCCTATGAGCTCCCCTGGCAGGGGGCACTGCAGAGAGTGGGGCAGGAGCTCCCAGCTACTCCAGCCCTGGCCCCACGTGTAGAGAGTGGGGAGCTCCTAGCCCTCTCCTGTAAGTTGTGGTACCAGGGCAACGTGGGCACACTGAGCGCAAAGCCATCGCCCCCTCACCCGTCAGGTCGCTGAACTTGGTGACTCCGTACTCGGCCGTGCCCTGGTCCAGCTCCTGGATCTTCCGAGCCTTTTCCAGGTTCTCCGCGAAGATCTGCAAACGCCTCTCGGTTTCTAAACAGGAGATCAGGGCACTGAAAGGGGGTGAGCTCTCATCTCCTGACCCCCGCTCCCAATGAGGAGTGGGAGGGGGGAACCCAGCAACCAACCCCCCTTCTCCTCACACCAGGTTTGGGTTCTTCGCTCTGGTGCAGGGATCGACTCTGAACAGGGATTTCCAAAGTGCCGTCATCCCAGGCAAACCAGCGAGGAAACAGGCCCAGGGAGTCAAAGTCACTGTGAGACAGGGAGCGTGTCCAAGATACTCCCTGAAGTGTTGCAGGATTCTTAGGCAGGAAGAGCTGAAAGCTCGCGGGATTCTGGGAAGGTGGTGAGATGGGGGCCCAAGAGATACGCCAGCACAAGGGCTCACCTCTTTCATCCTTGTAGCTCTTCTCGTAGGTGGTCAGGAAGTCTTTGAACAGCGAGATCAGCTGGACGGATGCATTCTAGGGACAGGGAGGCAAGCGGTTTAGAGACCTGGAAGGCTGGATGAGGTGTATCAGGGACTGATGCTGGAACACATGACATCTCCCAGCTGCAAGGGGTGCTATGGACCCATTCTCAGTCTCCTCCTGGCATCAGGTCCATCTCTGGAGCATTGCAGGAGGTCGGCCCAAGAAGCTCTGCCTTACAGCTGGTGACCGGAAGAGGTGCCACGCTGAGGCATGGCACAGGGGCAGGGTGGCAAGGGGGTGGAGCCAGAGGCCAGGACGGTGGCATGGGGGAAAGGTATGAAGCAGCATATCACGGGAGGGGACTGGAGAAATGCAACCCAGAGGAGCACCCCTGTCCCAGGTGAGATACTCCCCTAATCCAGGCCACATCCCCCTGCCTGATCCTGGGAGCAAGAGACCTCATGTGTCCTAGTTCCCGCTGGGATAGAGCCATGAGTTACCATCACTAGACGGGAGCCCGGGCTAGAGAGGAGGAGGAGGAGCAAGGCAGCCAGCCACCCACCTGGGAAAGGGTCTCCAAGTGAACTGGTTCTTCTGGTGTCTTGGTATGAACCGGCTCCTCTGGCTCCAGGGGTGCTGCACTTTCGACCTTCTCTGATGGCTCTAAACATAAGAGAAGGCAGCAGAGAGCGCTGCAGTTAGCCCCAGTGCAGTTACTGTGTAGATCTCACACACCTCGGGAGAACAAGGGCCAATGCCCATCTTCTTCATACCCAACGGTCTCTACTGCTTGTGCTAAAGGAGAGCTCCCTTGGCTAGCAGCAGTAGCAGGTCCCTTATCCTGTTGGTAGCCATTGGAGGGCACATACACTGTTCTAGATTCACAGATTGAAAGGCCAGATGGGACCATTGTGGTCATCCACTCAGACTTCCTGCATAGCCTAAGCCAGAGAACTTCCCACAGGCCTTCCTACCTGAAGCCCATATCTGGTGGCTGAGCTAGAGCATAGATTTAGAGATGCAGGCAATCCCTAAAAACTCGCAGGGACAGGCTGGATTCTTTGTCACTTGGACAGTTGTTCCAATAGTTAAATCCCACCCGGTTAAAGATGTGTACCTCATTGCTAGCCTGAATCTGTCTGGCTTCAGTTCCCAGCCTTTGCGTCTCAATCTGCCTCTCTCTGCTGAACTGATGGGCCCTTTGCTTTCCAAACTCTCCTCCCTGGGGACATGCTTGCGGTCTGAGTTCAACTCACATAGCTATACCAGGACAAAATGGGAGTCTTCAGCAAGCCTGAGTCTCTCACTCCAGGCAGATTTTCCAGAACTGGAATCATTCAAGCCAGAAGCTGAAGCTGGACACATTCAGACTGGAAACAGGGATCACGTTTTTACCCGTGAGGGGAATTAACCATGGGAACAACAGACCAACGGCTGGGGTAGATCCTCCACCACTGGAATGTCGAAATCAAAATGGGATGTTTTTTCTAAAAGCTCTGCCCTAGTTCAGCCAGGAATTCAGTCAGGACTGGCCTACGGCCTGTGTTCTGCAGGAGGTCGGACTGGATGCTCACAGTGGTTTCTTCTGGCCTTAGAACGGATGAATATTGTGGCTCTTCTCTGAACCCTTTCCAAAGCTCTCATCATCTTTTTCACAGTGCGTCAGTCAATCTGGAGGCAGCATCCCAGGAGTGGTCTCACCAATGCAGGGATCCCTGGCATGCAGCCACTTCTGGGATGAGACAAAGCAGCTCTGCAACAGCACACAGCAATGCTACACAGCAGCTGGGGTGGGAAGGACAGGACAGGCGATGGAATCCACAAGGGAGGAATTTAGGTCAACAGAGTGGACACAGCCGAGCTGCAGTCTGGCCAGGAGACTGGATTAACAGCCAGCTATTTGGGAGAGTGCTTAAGGACTCTTTAATGGCCATTAAAGCTTCCATAACCAGCTCCTTCCCCACAGGAAATACACTGTACGTGGCCTGAGACCGAGTTGCAGGTGGTGGAGGGGTGTGGCTTTGATTCCGGACTTAATGTTCTTGTTTACAGTCTGGTTAGGATCCTTTAAAGGGATGACACCCACGCAGACCCGCCATACCTGCTGGACGACACTCCTGCTTCACCAGCCTCTTCCTCTTCATCCAAGGCTGACTCCAGACCTCAAAGTGACAAGACTTCCAGGAGAGAGAGAGAAAAACAGGCCTTGCATCAGGATTTCAGAAGTGAACGTTACAGAAACCTGCAGGGAGGAGGGGAATGGCAGGAAGTGTGGATGGGGGTGGTGGGTTCTGTTCCTGGCTCTGGGAGGACAGTGGGGTCTGCTGGGTAAGAGCAGAAGGGTTGGAAGTCAGGACTCCTGGGTTCTAGTCTTACTTCATCTCCTAACATGTGATGCTAGGAAGCCCCTCTGCTGTACTCTGTCAAACAGAGCCAGTGTTTCCTTAACTCCTGGATGGGGTGCATGTGTAAAATGCTCCGAGACCCACAGCTGAAAGGGGGCCAGAGAAGAGCAGAATCACTCCACAGTCCTCTCCTTTCAGCCAACAGGCTGAACCCGAGTGACTCAGCTGATTCTACACTAATGAAAGCTATAAAAAGATCCGCTGGTTACAGAGTGTCTGGGCTAATGCCAGGTCACAAGACAACGAATGAGAAGATTCAACAGACAGAGGCCTGGCTCATGGGACAATGACTGGAGCATCTGACACAGGACAAACACAGACCAGCAGTTTGCTTATAATGTAATCAGACTCCTGGGCTCTGTGTTAGTAACGTCCCTGTTTAGTTTTAGAGCCATCTCCCAGAGCCCCAGCTCCACTGCCTGCGTGTGATACTCCATTTTAATACTTGAAGAAACTGGTGCCGGGGTGCGTGTACGTACACATGTGCACCTGCTTCTGATTTCAACCAGTAGAAGACAATCAGCTGTCTCTCTTAGCCCCCGTACTGTAAATACCAGGAGCAATTCTCCTGGAGCTCAAGCAGTAGTGATGCTGCTTCTGAAATAGATAGATCCCAGCTCTACCCTGCTGCTGCTGCTATGAAGGCCCCACAGTTTCTCTAATTCTCCCACTCTGACCCCAAGAAATGTGTTTGCCTGTAAGAATAGCGTGTGCACAAAACAGGGGTGACAGTGGGTGGGGGTCACCCACAGAGTGCTCCCCGACCATGCTTTGGGAACAACATTCCTTTCTAGAATCCCCATCGGGATTTGGAAAAGTGCAAGCCAGAAACACCACCCCAGATGAGACCTCCCTATGTGTCCACTCACTGGGATCATAACTGTCTGCTTCTCTTAAAACAGAGCCTCGAAGACTACAGATCCCAGGATGCCATGCTCAACAATAAGTGGCCTCCACTTGAATCAAGATGAAGCAAGATATGCTGGGAGCTGTAGTACCCTGTGGCCATACCTTCATACCTGTTCCATTTAATGCAAATTAAGTGCATCCTTTGGGCTCCTGCCCAGTTGGAGATGTCAGAATTCCTGGAGTTACCGGGGGAAGGAGAAAGGCAGTGATTAATATCATCTCTGCCCAGATTCTGCTCTCTGTGTACATCCAGTGGACATCCAGAATCACCTCATTCAAATCAGTGAGACGAATCCACACTTATCCTGGTGCACAGAGATCAGAATCTGGCCCTAATCCCGTGGAGGTCAGTGATGTGACACAAGACTCACACCAGTTTAACTGACCTATGAAGAGAGTGTGAGGATACGATTAGTAGACCCTGTGATGAAACAGGATTTTTCCATAATATTTTTATGGCCCCTATGTGTGCCTCAGTTTCCTCTACATTTTGGATGGCTGCACACGGGGGAAAAAGGACTGTCTGTTAAAAAGGACTAGCCGAGGATGCCCCCATATCAAAGAAGAATCCGAGAAGCCAGTGGCCAATCCAGTCACCAGGATACTGACACCTAACAACCAATGACCCAGAGGGAGATGGATTTCCTCACCTCTCAGTAGGGAAGCTGAGCAACATCACCCAGCTCCAGAACAAAGGACTTGGAAGACGGGAGGTGGGGGGACAGGAACTGGCTGCTGGATGGAGTCTGGGCTCTCACCTTGGAGCTGATCAAGGACATCAGCCAGAGACAGAGAGAAAGAGAGAGAGAGAGAAACAGCCTGAACCTGGAGTTCACTACAGCTTGCTGGGTTCTGCGCTGGCCAGAATGGACTGAGACTAGGCTTTAACCTTCATTTCTCTGTGCTAATCTAGTTGACTAATAAACCCGACTGTTTTGACAACACTGGCCGAGTGTCACTGCAAAGGCTGGGCGAGGTATGTGAACACGTCTCCACCAGGAGTCTCTCTGAGCTGGAAGAGAGCTCACAGCGTGAAGCAGGAGTGCTGGACCCCCATAGGTTCAATCTATGGAGGCGGTGAGACCCCCGTTGGGGATCTGGAGCACTGAGGTAGCTCCTCCAAGAGCTGGAACCAAGCACCAAGCGGGTGAGACCCGACACGAAAACACAGCCCAGCACCTGGTCCTTACTATTTGCTCTGGCTCCACTGAATTTTCACAGATGGCAGCATCCTGGTTTGTGAATCTGTGCTGGCTGCATGGTGACTTCAGCAGAGTCACCTCCAGATAGTACTTGATCCCATTCACCACCTGCAGACAGAGCACAGTTCTCCTTGATAAGGATTCCCCTCTATATTCACTACAGCCAAGCTCTGGTTCTACAGCAAGGGATGCTACAGGGACAAACTTGGGTTCAGATTTCATAGCTTATTTCCTACGCAGGCGAATATAAAGCGCTTTCATCATTTTGCAAAGCCAGACGGGACCATTAGATCATCTACTCTGACCTCCCGTATCGCACAATTCAGAGACTATCACCCAGTAACTTGTGTTCAGCTAAAGCACCTTCCAGGATGGCAGTCAGGTCTGGACTCACAAACATTGAGAGAGGGAATCCACCACTTCCCTTGAGAGGTTCTTCTGAGGGCTAATCCCTAATTGGTAAAAACGTGCATCTGATTTTTAATGGCAATGCATCTGGTTTTAACTTCCAGTCACTGTTTTTCGTTCTGCCTTTCTCCGCTAAAGAGATCCTAGGAACGTACCCAAATTGCTAGCCCAAGCCACCGCTTCAGAACATACCTAGGATCTCCAACAGGATTGGACTTGGGTGGCTAGCTCAACCCACTGCCTGTGACTCCACAGATACGCTGCTATTTATGGCACGCTTGCTCTATCAGAGCTAGTCTGTGCACATCTGCCTGGGCTGGGCGTTACACCCCTCCCCCTGCAGTGCAGACGTACCCTAATAGGATTCCTCACCGCTCAATCTCCTGTTGGCTGAGAACGCTTTGCCCTATTTTGGGTTCCGATAACTGGTTGATTTGTAATGTGCGAAGGGGGTGGTTAAATTACTACATCCTCTTATTTACCAGCACCTGGGAGGGTTAATCAGGACTTTTGTACAGGGCTTCGTAAGTGGAAAGATGTTACACATTGTTAATTACGTTGGTTAATTCCTGCTGGTTACAAATCCAGACTGGCGGGTCTGACTCCCCAGTCACATCACTCTGGCCCTGCAAAGGGATCTTACAGTCAGCATTTGTATTAGTGCAGCTCCTAGGAGCCCTGAAACAGAAGTAAACTGCCTCTTGGGAATATCTCCTGCACCAGCCAGGGGACAGCTGGAGTGAGGGCTCCGCACTGATTCTGCTCCCAGCTGCTGGAGCTCTCTGCACACTAGCTACTGTCAGCTTCCAGGACCCACAGGGAGCCATGGGAAGCAGAGCATGTGTTATACCTAGTGCCAGGCAGGCTCCTACGTGGTCCCAGGACGCTATGCCCTCTCTGCTCTGGAATGGGAGGCCGCTGGCGCGGAGGGACCTAGAATGGAGAGCAAGATGGCAGGGGATGTGCAGGAGTGTCTCCCCAGGGCTAGCCTGAAAGAGAAACTTGCACAGGAATCGCCAGACTGGATCAGCCCCTAAGCCTGTCTAGGTCAAATCCTGTTTCTGACAGTGGCCAGGGTCAGATGCTTCAGAGGAAGGTACAAGAACCCCACAGTGTGAAGATATGGGATAACCTCCCCTCCATCCCCTTAGCCTCACTCTCAGCTCTAACAAAGATCGGCTTAAGCCCTGAAGCACAGGGTTTTACATCCCTTCCAAAATTATTAGTGTTATGTGGGGTAACTCTGAATATTCCTGATATCCATAGAAATGGCCAATCCCTTTTTGAATCTTGCTAAGTTCTTGACATCAAGGACTTCCTGAGGCAAGTAGTTCCAAAGAGTCACTACAGGATATGTGAAATATGTATTTTCTTTTATTAGCTTTTAAGTCAACAGAAACATAGGACTGGAAGGGACCTCCTGGGTTATCAAGTCCAGTCCCCACTATCGGAGGCAATGTCCCATCATAGAATCCAGTCCAAAACTTATCCAGCTCCATTGTCAAGCTAGCGGGGTTGTTTGCCCTGCACTGCTCCTGTAGGGAGGTATTTCAAACCCTCCCTGCTCTGGTGGGCACACACCTTCTTCTCATTTCCAGCCTCAGTTGATTCCTCAGCAATTTATCCTAATTTATTCTTCAACCAACATCGTCCTTTAGCTTCAATAGCTCTTGTCCCTCTGTCTAGGTCCCACTGTACCTAGACAGAGCAACCAAATCCCCTCTCAGCCTTCGCCTGGCCAGGCTAAACTAATCCAGCTCTTTCAGTCTCCTCTCTTCAAATCAGCTCTCCATTCCCCTGGGAGCCCTTCTCCATACCAGGCCAATTTGAATTCATCTTTGTTGAACATGGGTAACCAGAACAAAACGGAACACGGCATTTCAGATAACCCCTTGCCAGTACCTTGTACAATCGCATTCATACTTTCCTATCTCAACTGAAAAGACTTTGCCTGATGCATCAGATTAGTTCTTCCTCCACTAGAGTATCTGGGTTTCAGATGAATTTTCCTTTCACGTGTTAGCTGCAGATCTCCAAGAAAAAGCTCATTTTTCTAACATGAATTAGTGTTTTGTATTATTTCTGTTCTCTCAACAGTATTTCCAGCTGATCCCACTATTAGAATCATCTGCAAATTTCGTTCATGTGCTATTTCTCCTGAATCATCAAGTTAAACAGAGCCATGCCCTATGGTACTAATTAGGCACCTCCCCAACTCAAACACCTTCCTGTTTATCTCTTTGGTAGAATGTCCAGCACACATGACTTCACTCTGACCCAAGCCAAATTGAATTAATTTTTCAATTAGGATGTGGCAAGAGACTACAGTAAGTGTTTTCGTAACATTCCAACCTACTCCATGTGTCCATTTGTTTAGCTATGGAAACGATCACATTTTTCCGAGCAGGATGACTCTTTATAAACCTTTTGCTCACAAATCTGTTTCTCTCTCTACAGTTGTTCTAATTGTTTCCTTCCCATTACCGTACTAAGAAGGAAAGTCAGATTCACAGAGTAGTAACTGCTCTTAAAAACACACATAAGTAATCACATAAATTAGTAATTCCTCCCAGTCCATATAACGCAATTTATGGCCCCAGTTCACATAATCTAGTCCCCAGGCCCTTATCTAGCGCATATAATCATTTTTCCCTGTACACCTATCTATAACCTCTCACTCAGTCCCTATAACTCAAACACCACCACCAGTACTTTTACTGTACAATCTCTAGTCTTTACCCCCGGCTATATAGCCCCTTACAGCCCAAGCTATATCCCAGTATATCAACTACAACCCCAAGGATCCATATACCTCAGGTCTTGTCTACATTTCAAACATGACAGCAGCACAGATGCCCCTCTGTAGCACTTCAGTGTAGACACTACGTACACTGATGGGGCTCTCCCACTGGTGTATGTAATCCAGCTCCCTGAGAAGTGGTAGCTGGGTTGATGGAAGAATTCTTCTGTCCACCTAGTGCGGTCTCATAGACACTTAGGGCGTAGATTTGTCACACCCCTGACCTACGTAGTTAAGATGACCTGATTTTCTAGCACAGACCAGGTCCAGGGCTCAGTCAGCAATCCCTATTCCTTTTATCATTGGCAAATCCATGTAACCCAGTCCATGCCCCCCGACCCTTTTTCCCTATATCCTCATCCATGTAACCCAATATACCCCTTTGCCCTGTATGATCAATGTGTGTATTGGGGGTGGGAAAACTACGGCCTGCAGAACCGTCCTGTCCGGCCCGCAGGACTGTCCTATCCGGCCTGCCTGAGCTCCCGGCCAGGAGGGGCTGTCACTCTCCCCCATTGTCCCCCCTCCCCCACAATCCCAGTGCACTGCCTGGGCAACAGTCGAGGGGGTGGAGCTGCACGATCATGCAGGGCAGCACGGTAAGGTGGCTGGGAGGGGCAGCATTTGGATAAGGGGCAGGGAGTCCTGGGAAACAGTCAGGGGACAGGGGGTGGTTGGATGGAGCGGAGGTTCTGGGAGGGCAGCCGGGGGATGGGGAACGTGGGCGGGGGGCGTGGATAGGGCATAGAAGTCCCGGGGGGGGGTCTGTCAGGGGCCAGAGGTAGATAGGGTTGGGGCAGTCAGGTAACAGGGAGCAGGGGGCCTGGGTGGGATCCTGGGGGGGGGGCAGTTAGGGTGGGGGGGTCTAAGAAGGGGGCAGTCAGGGAACAAGGATCAAGGGGGGCTTTGATAAGGGGTGGGGTTCCAGGGGGATGGTTAAGGGCGGGGATCTCTGGAGGGAGCAGTCTGGGGACAAGGAGCAGGGGGGAAGTTGGATGGGTCAGGGATTCTGAGGGGGGCAGTTAGGGGTGAGAAGTGGGAGGGGGTCAGATAGAGGTGGGGCCAGGCTGTTTGGGGAGGCACAGCCTTCCCTACCTAGTCCTTCATACAATTTTGCAACCCCGATGTGGCCCTCGGGCCAAAACGTTTGCCCGCCCCTGGTGTACACCCTCAAATCTACAACCCAAGCCAGAGCCTTTAGCCATACAACACACACTGTGCCCCCCACCGCAGTCCATATAACTCAGCCCAGACCCCACTAGCCCTTGCACACTATACTCCAGCCTATATGTCCGAACCTGTCCCTCCGCACCCCACCCAATGTCCTGACCTGTAGAACTCACACCTCATCCGCCCCAGTCACTACAACCCAGTCCATGCCCCCAGCCCTGTACCCTGCCTAGTCCAAACCCCTGCGCAGCCGAGGCCGGGGCCATAGGACGCAGCTTGCAGCCCTTCTGCATCCCCGCCCAGCCTGGCTCCGCTCACCCGCTCCGTGACTGCAAACACGGACCCACAGGCCGCTCTCCCCATCGCCAGCCGGGTGCCGGACACCCCCGGCCCGGCCCCGGCCCTACACACACCCCGGCCCCGTACCCCAGCCCCTCACCTGGGCCTGCGCCCGCCGGATGGCCCCCAGCCGGGCCGGCCCCCCGCGCTGCTCCGCTGCCCGGCTGTAGCTCTCCAGGGCGAAGCGAGCCGCCTCCAGGGCCGCAGGGTCCCGGGCGGCCTCCAGCTCCCGCAGCGCCCCAGCCCCCTGAGCGGCCCCCGGCGCCGGGGGCAGCAGGATCCCGAGCAGCAGCAAACACAGCAGCATCCCGGCCGCGCAATGAGCGACGCCTCCGCGGGGGGTCCACATATGGGCTGCGGGGCGGGGCGTCCCGCTGCCATAGAGACGGGCCCTCCCCCTCTAGGAGACTGAGCCCCACCCATCCCTTCCCCTCGTGAGCTGCCGTCCCCGCCCTACCTAGGTGTCCTCGTACACCCTACATACACCCCTAGAGCCTCCTGGAGGCTGCTTCCTTCTAGGGACCCAGTACTCCATGTGTCATGAGCCCTACATGGCTACAGCTAGCTGAGATTCCCTCTCTGGGCTTGATTACTGTCCTCTGCTTCTTAAAACTAAACATGCCCAGTTTTTTCAACCTTTCCAGTAGGTTTTCTAAGACTCTGACCTCTCTCCAGTTTGTCCACATCTTTCCTAAGGTGTGGCACCCTCAGCTGGGTATGACACTCCATCTGAGGCCTCATCAGTGCCAAGTAGAGCAGGACAATTACCTCCCATATCTTACCTACAATTAGGTTGATCAGATGTCCCGATTTTATAGGGACAGCCCTGATTTTTGGGTCCTTTTCTTATATAAGCTTCTATTACCTTCCACCCCCGTGTCCCAGTTTTTCACACTTGCTGTCTGGTTACCCTGCTTACAACACTCCTGCTAATACACCCCAGAATATTAAGACTTTTTTGCAGCTGCATCACAGTGTTGATTCATGTCCAATTTGTAATCTGCTCATCTCTAGATCCTTTTCAGCAATCCAACCACCTAGCCAACTCTTCCCTGTGATATATTGGTTCCCTTGGTTTTGACTTCCTAAGCACCCTTTGCACTTGTCTTTAATGACTTTTGTCTTGATTTCAAATGACTTGTCAAGGTAGTTTTACATTCTAATCCTGTCCCCTACATGAGCTGCCTGAATTACCTTAGGTACCAGGGCCCACTCTCACCACCTGAGGACTGAGCACCTGCAGAGTGATGATGTTGGCCAGTGCTTCTGTCAATCTCCCCAAAACAATGGGTGGCTCTTGGCTGCCAAGATGCTTTCCTGTGATAAGATTTTTCTGCCTCACGGAATTTGTCTACAACTGGAATGTGCATTCCCAGTGTAATATTCAACCATAGGGAGATGTGACAGGTCCAAGCAGGCTTAGATGACAATGGTATGTCAGCCCTTTCAGTACTACTTTGGCTTCTACCATTGCTACCACCAGATGAAGTGTGTCAAGTTACTGGTTCACAGCCCGCCCCCCTCAAAAATGGGACATACCTTCTGTGATGGGGTAAATAAACTCCATTGTCACAGCCACTAAGGAGTTAAGGGGCAGAATAGCTAAGTGGGTGACCAGCAACACTTGGATAATGGGCTGCATCCCCACTGTGGGGCACGGCTGTCTGAGAGGCTGAGGACTACCTTGCATTAGGCAGAAAACTGGCAGGAAGTTGCCCAAGACTCCAGACCAGAAACCCCAAGGACTAGGGTAACACTGCTGGGGAAACCCGCCAGCCAAAACAGATATCCCTTTTCTTGCACTCCACAAGTGGGAGGAAGACCTGACTCCCCAGGCAATATAAGGATTTAAGGAGAATTGGAGCTGAATGGAAAGGGTAGAAACACAATGTCTTAAATGGCCAGTTCCTTTAACAAGCTCAGGGAAACACAAGTGGGACAGAGGTCCTTCACAGGTTCAGACTAGATTTTCAACACCAGCCCCCAGTAGCCGGTTCTCCAGCCCAGTGCTAAGTCTCCGAAAGAATGTGCCCCACATTCATAGTGCTGTGCCCTTCTGCAACCAACACCCCATCTACATCTGCTCCACCACCTCCCAGATACTCAAGGAAACAAGTTAAATCAAGAGCAACTCTGGAATATTAACACAGCTGACTTTTATTGTTTTTTAAAAAAAAAACTTTACAATGTTTTCTTCCACTGTTACTTTTCCAAAGAAAGCCAAGTGGCATAAAACAATCTGGAGGGTCCTCAAATAACTGCTCCAGAAATAAGCCAGAATGAGCTTAAAACCACAACTTTTTTTTAAACGAACAGTGAGCAAGCCACATATCAATGAAAGTTTGAATTAAGACAATGGAAGCGATCCCCTTTACAAGCATGCGGATTATTAAGGCTTTAGGAGTTAGCTGGTCTGAAAGAGTGAGGAACCTTGTATCTATAAAATCCAAACACAGATCTAACACAGGGGTAGAATAGAACATTACTCTCTTTCCCCAGAGGGAATCTTGTTAGTTATACTAACGGCAGGTTCTAGGGACAATTATTTTCTTTCTGGCTCGAAATCAGAGCCATGTAAATAGACATTCTAAATGCCACGGGGTTTCCATAAATTATTAATTTCATTCTGCCCTTTGGATTGGGTACAAAGTGGAAGGGTTGGGAAGATTTTTTTTTTTCCTGCTAACTATGAAAGCCATAATAGTGACTGCTGATGCAGAGGCAACAATAGCCAACATTCACAAGAATGCGTCGCACCACTCCCGCAGGCAGCCAGAACAGTCTCTGGATTGCTTGGCGTTGGCTCCACATGTGTCTTTCAGCCATTCCCGGAAGAGTTCTTCATCTTTCTTCAGAACCAGGAATTGCCCCAGTACCACATATGCCTGAGCACAGAAAGGAGAGGGTATCACAATTGATAGTTAGGATACACACACAACCTGCTGCTAAATAGAGGAAAGGAGAGGACAGCCCCAGGTTGTCTGCTGATTGGTTTCTAAAGGGTAAGTGACAGCTGAACAGCTTTTATGCTGTCCCATAGAGCAATCTCAATACTAACAAAACTTGCAGCTGAGAACCTCACAGATCAATGGACTTTAACCTCACAGGGAAGTGAATGATGGGAGCATCATCCCTGTTTTACAGACAGGGACCTGAGGCACAGGGTGAGTTAAGGCCTTGTCTTAACTTAAGGTTTGACAACACTGCTATAACAGCAAACCCTCCCAAGATAGACTGCGTACTGACAGAACAGTCCTCTTGCAGGTGTAACAGCCCCTACATTTTTCCAACTTAGCTGTCAGCAAAAAAGTCACCCCTCTCACTGACACAGCTATGCCAATGAAGCTTAAGTGTGGATTTGCCCAAGGTCACCCACGAAGTCTGTAGATCAGATGGAGTTCCTGAGTTCCAGGGCACTGCACTATCCTTCCAACCCCTACAAGCATGCACTCTGGGGTTAGCTGTGAACATCTAGACCCATGATCCAGGGTGACCTCTAGGGGGCATATATAGTAAAGTAGAAATAAAAGTCCTTTCGTTCACCCGAACCACAGCAGCTGGGGCCTCTGATCTCTGCAACTCAAGGTAACAGTGTGCAACGATTTCCTTCCACATACAAGGGATTCCACACCACAGGGCAGCTGGATATCTTAAAAGAAGGGTCTGGAGAATTGATTGCTTGGAGCTTTTGTATTTACGACAGTTACGAGGCATATCAATTCCGGTGAAAGGGGAATTAAGGGCTTTAGAACCTCTGAAGAGGTAACAGGGGTTAGGCTGTGGGCAGGCTTGCTCTTCCAACTCTGAGTGCCTGGGCAATCCTGTAAGTGTGTGACAGTGATCTTTAAAGGAAGATGCTGGTTAAGGCAGATTGTCACTTGTCCTGTTTCTAACATTTGTTACTACATCAGGGCTTGCCCAATGTGGTTTTGGGCCCTACCTCAGTTTCCCCTTCTCTAGTTCATCAGATCTCAGACAGCAAATGTTTTCTCACTAATCCTTTCCTTTTCAGGAGTCTGGTTTATCAGTGTAGAGTTCAAAACACAGATCTCTCCCTCACCAAGCCTTCCTAGTTGGCTCACAGAGGTTCTTTAGTTCCATCCCTGCTGTGGTTCTTCTAGCAGGCTCTTCTCCCTGCCATCTATCCCAGGCCCAGTTGTGACCTTTGGAGAACAGCCTAGGCCTCCTCCTCGGCTGTTCTGCCTGCTCTTTAACGGAGCACTCACTCACGCCCACATCTGCTCTCTCTGAATTCAGGCTGTCTTCCTACCCCATCTCAACAAGTCTGGCTCCAAGTCCCATGCTCCCCCAGCATGTAACTATCCCTTCTCTCCACTAGGGGAGGTGTGCTACATCTAGAAGAGCCCCAATCTCCACTTAAAGGGCCAGTTCATCTCCTGACAGGAGCTTTGCAGGGAAAAGGTACCCTGTGCTGGCACCTTATTTAAGATGAACTTTTGCCCGTTGGAGTTATCCAAGATACTCCAAAATTGCTGGTGGATCAATTTCAAGCCCCAGTTTCCCACATGGTTTCATTCAAGCCACTGACCCAGCCAGAGCTGAGCTTTCTGAACACCACCCCTCTAAAGATGCAGAGAGCTGAACAAAAAGAAGTCTCCAAAGACCTTGTCAAAGCCTTTGTCTGCCAGCTTCTTTCCGAGAACATCCCCAATTCCGGCCAGACTTCCTACGGGCTTCTCCCCCATGGGCTCAGCCACAAAGTCCCGGTGCTTCTGGGAAGTGGATGACATACTGGCTGGTGCTTGATCTAAAAGGAGAGAAAGTCAGATCAGTATATACTGTAATAAGAAGCAACATGTGATAGAGAGCCCTGAATCCTGCTGCACCAGAGATCAATGTTAGCTGCACCCACTCAGTCAGGATTTGGGGACTTGAATGTCTGTGAAATATATTTTGGTGCAAAATGAAAGATCTTATCCACTCCAAGTGTTGTACTTAAAGTACTGCACAGGATCTTTTCAGGAGGAATAAGGCAAAACGCCACATTTATTAGCAATACATTTAATAATCAATACTATCATATGCATATGATATATAGCACATTCATGCACTCACACACACACACACAAACCCACTCCGTCTTGCTGTTGTTACCAACTGGATGATCCCCTGAACTGCACTGGCCAGGTGAGTTAGATGCGGGAGGGGTGGAGCCGGGCTTCTGCCAATCCGGATCGATGCTCAGATGTAGACAAGACGAGACCCGGGGTCCTCTGCCAGGCACCTCACTTATATCGCAGCTTCTCTGTCATGCAGATCTGTCCCAGATTCAAAATCTGGGTCTCTGTGTCCATTGGTCCTTTGGTTTGGGCTGCTTTTTCTCTGGGTGTTGTCCCAAAGCTGCAGAGAGGGCGTTTCCAAAAGAAGGTGCTGGCTGCTAACCCCGGAGGTCCTTAGTATGTCTGATGATCTTTAGTAGGTCCACTTGACACCTTTGATTACCCTTGCCTCTGGCTTCCATCCCCTATTCAACCATTGCAGCTCTCTGGAGGTGCCTGCCTTCCACACCTTGCTCATTCACACCTCATTCGTTCAAAGGGCAATTGATTAGAAAGTGAGGGGAAGATCTTATTCTACTCCTAGCAAAGAGGCATTTTTCTTCTACCTTAATTATCCTACCTTAGGGGCTATAACATATTACCAAAGTTTAACAGAGTTTCTAACACAAGGTTATATGAAAAGTTAACACAAAAGTCATATAAAAATTACACAAAATACAGAGATTTATCTACACAAGTTTTAAGTGAGGACAGAAATAAGTGCTGGTACTTACTATTTACAAGACCCTACTAATCAGTAAGATTCCATTGGCCTCGTTGTGGACAGATGCCCACAAAAGTCCTTTTTAGTTGTGATCTCAGATTCTAACAGGTCTACAGATCAGAGACCACAATTCAGATACATTAACAGGCGTCAGCCAAACCTCTGAGAACACTGTTCAAGCACACAGATCACTTTCAGACTAGCTATGAACTGCATGGCCAGTGCCCAGCACTATATATAGAAGAGGGGATGTATATACCAGTTCTATATATATATCTCCTCTGTCATGCAGGCCAGTCTGAATGTAACAGAGAGAAATTATTGGGTTCTATACAGTGCTAACTAGGTGAACTTCTATGGCTGGCGTTATGCAGGACATCAGAATACACCTAATGGTCTCTTCTAGCCTTAAAAAAAACCCCAAAACCTAAGGAAGATTGGAATATGGGTCGAGAATTGTCTGTGTACGGAGCCTGCACAGCAGAGCCTTTGATCGTTAGTATAATATAAAAATATTAAATTAGTTGTAGGCAGCCTAACACCTTTATCGTAGCTCTCAGCTGCAATAATGAGACTGGATGAAGTATTTCAATTTTATCTCTTTACAGATGCCCAACTTCAGTTTTTAGTTTCCCAGTATAGTTGTAGAAATTGTAAATTACTTACTTAAAATAAAACAAGCCCTGAATCACAGGAGCAGGGGAGAGAAATCTGTTTCATAAATTGTGGAAGTTTCATTTGGGGGGGGAAGAAGCCATAAAAATAGCTACCAAGATACCTGATGGCTTTTGTCAAATTTTACCCAAGATTCTTACATTAATATTTAAACCAGTCACCCACAGTGTTATCTCACTGAATTGTCTGCATACATGGGTAAACAGGACAACTGCAATCTAATGAGAACAAATGAAGCCACTGGAAATGGGCTCATCTACCGAGAGACCAGGAGCAGAACACATAGTGCTAACACATAGTTAAGGCAGTAATAAAAGCTGACAGAGCTTCTGGTACGTAGTCAACAAAAGTGGTTATTTGCACTTAAAACTGTCCCCTGATTTACATTTTCTGTCCACAGGAGAGGAAATTCCCAGATAAGGAATCAACCAACTTCCTAGTCTTGTAACTCAAGTTTATCCCACTCTGATGTGACAGGCGAGAATGATAGCCTTGGACTTTACACGGAGCAAAGGTTTTTCTTGAGGCATGTTTTCTAGTCAACTTCCTTATCCACACCTCACAGGCAGAGGGAGAACTGAACACATTATAGTTTTAGTTAGAAGCTTTAAGGCAGCGGTTCTCAAACTTTTTGAGACCGCGACCCTTTTTACCTTGCTCCTGTGCCGTAGTGGACCCTTGTACATCTGCCGAAAAGCCGCTGAATTCCATTTCTTCCGCATTCGGCAGCATTTCGGCGGACATGCCGTGCACTCCTGAGCACTATTTTCGGAAGCGCTCGGTATGTCCACCGAAAAACCGCCGAATGCGGAAGTAATGCATTCGGCGGCTTTAAACTGGCACCGGGAGCTCACAACCCCCAGGGGGGTCATGACCCCCAGTTTGAGAACCCCTGCTTTAAGGGTTGGGAAGGGAGATTGATGTCCCAGAACCAACCTCCTCCAGTCAGGAGTCTCAGCCCATATCCCTGCTCCCCATCCCAGTACTTCTGACCCACTTCCAGGACTCTTGCCCCACGCAACAAAACCTACCCAACACCTGTGCTTCCAATCCTGTCCCCATGCATTTGTCGCCCCCAGCCCCCTAGGCTCCTGAGATCACCTCTCCCCACTTCCAACAACACGGCAAATTCTCCAGCATCATTCCCCTTCCACGCCCACTAGCTCTCAACCTCCTTCAGCAGACCCCTCCAACCTATCATGCAGATACCCCAACCCCTCCCTAATCTAACCTCCCCCAATACTTAAGCCCCACCCAGATACTTTCAGCCCCATTCTCCTCCTCAGCCTTCCCTAGAGACCCCCTCTGATGGAGTGGGAATTTTTCATAATATTTTGTGTGAATATTGTGTATGCCTCAGTTTCCCTATGTGATACCTGGTTAACCAGGTCAGGGGAAAAGGGTTGTTTGATCTTTGCAGAGGCCCAGAGATACAGGTATGACTGACACCTGGCTGTCTGAGGCCAGGGGGGCCCATGCCCATAGAGATTCCCAACAGACAATGGCCATTACAACTGCCCCACCACTGGGTACCTAGCAATTAAGGACAGGGGGTTCCACCCTCTGCTGTAAAGCAGCCAGTTGTGAGCAGCTGGAGAACAAAGGCCTGAGGAGGAGACCAGATGACAATGTTTGCCCAGGAACAAGAAGAGAGGCCATTGGGTTTGTTAAGTGTGGGCTGCTGGAGGCAAGCTCTCGATTTCTGGACTGGGATTCAACGGGAGGGTGGGGTCAGGGAGAGCTTTGGGCTCTGGACTGATCCAGATGGATTTTGCTTTAACTTTCTGTCCTCTATGCCAGGGGTGGGCAAACTATGGCCTGTGGGCCACATCCGGCCCGCAGACCGTCCTGCCCGGCCCCTGAGCTCCCAGCCAGGAAGGCTACCCCTGGCCCCACCCCCGCTATTTCCCCTTCCCTGCAGCCTCACCATGCTGCACCGCCAGTGCTCAGGGCAGCATAGCAGTGTGGCTGGCTCAGGCAGCACAGCTCAGAGGCGGATTTAAAAATGAACACAGGGTTCCCTGGCACGGGGCCCCAGGGCGAGGGCAGCTCAGCACTGGGCGTACACCTTCCCCCAGCAGGGCTGCACTTCAGGGGCAGAGAAGAGCAGGGGGGGTGCAAAGGCTCACCTTCCGCCTCAGGAGAGCAGGGGGAAGGGGGAGGGGGAGGTTCAGGAGTGCAGCAAACGTGAGTAGAGGACTCAAGAGGAACACCGGGCAGCCATGCAGCTGGCCGGAGAGAACCGTCATTTTGAAGGGGAAACTTCCATGTCTCTCTGGCTGCATGGCTGCCCCTGCCCCTCCTGAATCCTCCACCCATGTTTGGGGGCTGTATTTCAAAAGTGACTTTAGAGGTGGGGTTGGATAGGGGGTCGGGTTCTGGGGAGGCGGTTAGGGGTAGGGGTGCGGGAGGGGGTGATCAGGGGATGGGGAACGGGGGGGTTGGATAAGTGTGGGAGTCCCAGTTGGTGGGGGGGACCCGGGACAGGGCAGTCAGGGGACAGGGGGAGTTGGATGGGTTGGGGAGCCTGAGAGAGACAGTCAGGGGGCGGGAAGTGGGAGGGGGCCAGGCTGTTTGGGGAGGCACAGCCTTCCCTACAGTTTTGGAACCCTGATGTGGCCCTCAGGCCAAAAAGTCTGCCCACTCCTGCTCTGTGCTAACCAAAGACTTTCTAAGCTGTGTTCCAGACATCTAATAGAATCATAGGACTGGAAGGGACCTCAAGAGGTCATCTAGTCCAGTCGCCTGCACTTAAGGCAGGATTAAGTATTATCTGGACCTTCTCTGACAGGTGTCTGTCTACCTGCTCTTAAAAATTTTCAGTGATGGAGATCCCACAACCTCCCTAGGCAATTTATTGCAGCGTTTAACCACTCTGACAGTTAGGAAGTTTTTCCTTATGTCCAACCTAAACCGCTCATGCTGCAATTTAAGCCCACTGCTTCTTGTCCTATCCTCAGGAGTTAAGGGGAACAAATTTTCTCCCTCCTCCTTTTAACTACCTTTTATGTACTTGAAATTGTCATGTCCCCTCTCAGTACTCTCTTCTCCAGACTAAACAAACCCAATTTTTTCAATCTTTCCTCATAACTCATGTTTTCTAGACCTTGACTCATTTTTATTGCTCTTCTCTGGACCTTCTCCAATTTGTCCATATTATTCCTGAAATGTGGCACCCAAAACTGCGTACAATACTCCAGTTGTGGCATAAATCAGCGTGGAGTCAATCTGTGGAACTCCTTGACTGAGGAGGTTGTGAAGGCTAGGAATATAACAGGGTTTAAAAGAGAACTGGATAAATTCATGGAGGTTAAGTCCATTAATGTCTGTTAGCCAGGACGGGTAACGAATGGTGTCCCTAGCCTCTGTTTGTCAGAGAGGGGTGATAGCTGGCAGGAGAGAGATCACTTGATCATTACCTGTTAGATTCACTCACTCCAGGGCACCTGGTATTGGCCACTGTCGGTAGACAGAATACTGAGCTGGATGGACCTTTGGTCTGACCCAGTATGGCCGTTCTTATGTTATAAATTGCATGGCGAGCCATCAATGCACACAAAGTTGGAGTTCGGGTGCGACGGGGGTGAGGGTGCAAACTGGGGGTGCAGCTGGGGATGAGAAGTTTGGGATGTAGGAGGGTGCTCTGGGCTGGGATTGAAAGGTTCAGAGGGCAGGAGTGGGATTAGAGCTGGGTCAGGGCTGTGGGAGGGTGAGATTTCCAGGGTGGGACCAGAGATGAGAGGTTTGGGGTACAAGAGCTAGGACCCCAAACAATTCTTACACCCCACACCCCTTTCTGCACCCAAACTCCCACCGAAAGCTCACACCCCAACCCCCGGCCCAGGCTCAGCCCACAGCCACTCCCACACTGCAAACCCCTCGGCCCCAGATCAGAGTCTGCATCCCCTCTTGGACCCCAGCTCCATGCCCCAGCACAGTGCAAGTGAGTGAGGGTGGGGGAAAGCAAGCAACTGGGGTGTGTGTGGCATGAGTGGGGTGGATCCTTGGGGAAAGGGCAGGTTAGATCGTAGGTTGCACCTAAATTCAAAAAGTGATCTTGTAACTGAAAAGGCTGGAAGCCACTGCTCTGCAGAGACCACCCTTCCCTTATGGATAAGCCCAGCGCTCCCGCCAGGAACCGTCACCCCAACCATCCTTACAGAGAAACGCCCCCTCCCCGAAACACGCCCACCCCCACCCCCATGGACACGCCCAGCCCCACCATACACCCCACCCCCAACACCATCCTCCTCCTTCCCCCCTCCCTTCCTCCCTCCAAGCCGCGCCCCCCATCGCGACATCCCCAGCCTCCGCCCCTCCCTCCTCAAAGAGCCCCTTAGCCCCCCCACCCTAAACTCCTCCTCGCCCCACCCCCTCAGACTCCTCCACAGACACCGCCCCGCCCTCAGCAGCCTTCACCCTGTCCCAGGCCCCCAGCCTGGCGCCGCAACAACTCACCGACTCCACACACTGCTGCAGCACCTCAGCCGCCGCCACTCCCGCCCAACCGGCCGCCCACCGCGCCTGCGCAAACAACACTTCCTCTTCCGGGCTACGCCGGGTTGCGCGCCTCTTCGCGCCCCAATAACCATAGAGAGTAGGCAGCGCACTACAATGCCCGACAGACCCTTCCAGTGGCGACCTAGCTACATTTTTAACCATAGAGTACAGTGTCTCTCTAGGCTACATCCGCTCTATGAGTACTGACAGCCCGGGCGCCCTCCGACGGACGCTCCAGTCACATTTGAACCACAGAGTTTAGAATCTACACTCTAGCCAGTTGAAAACTCGATGGTACCAACTCGTCCTTCCGCCAGCAGTAACCAATGGGCGGGGGCCATCCTCTGACTCTTTCTGTTGTCGCTGGGGTTGGCTCGTAACAACCCTTCCATCCCATAATAACGGCTCCCGGGCTGCCTCGTGCGTTATCTGGCGCCGGGGAAGGCGCTAGGGCCCGGGAGGGGATCGGGGGATACCAGGGCAGGGCGGGGAAGCGCCCGGAAGCGGGTCAGGAGCCGGAAGTGAGCGGAACACCCGGAAGTGGAGCGGGAGGCTCTGGAGCCGGAAGCGGTTGATTCGACTCAGTCCCATGTGGAGAGAGGTAGGGACGGGAGGCTCTAGCAGAGGCGCAGGGGGCGGCGGAGACACTCATACCTGTTTCCTCCCCAACGGGTGTTCGGGGTCATCAACCCCGTGCCGGAGAAGGAGCCTCCCCGCCAGTGGAATAGCCGGGGAGGGGACCTGTCCCTCGCGTCTGGCCGGGGAGATGGAGAATCAAATGGGACTAATCTTTGCGATGGGGCGGGGGTAGGACTCCTGGGTTCCATCCCAGCTCTGGGAGGGGGTGGGGCCTAACGCTTAGGGCAGGGCTGGAATGAATCTCCGCACGGAGTGATAGTGCAGGCATTATCCCCGTCCCTTTGGGTGAGGGAAACTGAGTCACGGAGGTGACTAATTCACTCGACCCCACTCGTCTTTCTCAGACTGCAAGGAAACCATAATAAGATTAAGGTACAAAGTGGCTGGATCAACCTTTTCTTAGTTTCCTTGGTCTCTGTGGGGTCTTTGCTTCATTCTCTGATATGGGTGAGATTTTATCGGAAAGCTGATTCAGCCCTGAAGAATTAAGCTCCCTCATGCAATCATCAGCAGAATTTCTAGCAATCTTTCTATGACCCAGAGGGACAGGGTACTCGGTTGGCATTCAGGATGTCTGGGATCTGTTCCCTGTTATGCTCCATCTCTGCCTCAGTTTCTCCTCCCACTGTTTGCCTGTGTTGTCCGTGCCCCTCAGTTCCCTGTTGATGATCCCAGCCTCCTTGTGTTAAAGCAGGTTGAGATTCGCAGCTAAAACGTTCTCAGTGGAATTATTACTATGTGAGACAGTGTGTGGAGTGTGGCCTGGAATTTTCCAGCAGAATGGAGGAATCTTGGGGCTGCCTCGTTCTCTGAGTGGGGGAGTCTCCGTTCATTTCCGTGAGCCACAGAGTTGTCTTTGTTCCTCTTCCAGTGTGCCCAGTGCTGGTGGATGCCTCGAGGACTGAATTCAGCGCTGGATCCTCAACTATCAGAGACAGACAGCCTCTCTTTATCCCCCAAACAGGTACCTTGCAGGTAGTGGTGCTGCTGGTTTCCTGGGAGAGCAGACAATCTCTGCCCCATCCTGGGGGGAGCAGAGAAGATAAATGGGGCACCTCTTGTAACCGTTTCTGATAACCTAAGATCAAGGACATGCATCCGACGAAGTGGGTATTAGCCCACGAAAGCTTATGCTCTAATATTTTAGTTAGTCTTTAAGGTGCCACAGGACTCTTTGTCAATTCTAAGATCAAGGAGACATTCTTGATGGATAGGCAGTGTGGTCTAGTGCCCTTCTCACTGGGGGACTCTGACTTTAGAAGCTTATTTGCTCTTGGGAAGACACAAGGCTCTTCCCCTTCTACTGTTCCTTCTCTCCATATAGCCTTCCAGAGCACGTGTGCCTTCCAGCCATTCAGCACTTCACCCTCCCTGCAGGGATCCTGTCCCCGAGGGCTAACGGACCAGGATGTCCCAAGCAACCAAACGCAAGCACGTGGTGAAAGAGGTGTTGGAGGAGTACGTGGTGCCATCTCCTCAACAGCAGATTGTGCGGGTGAGAGAGGGAGCAACCCCGCTTAGCTGGGCTCCATGGGGACCTTGGAGGTTTTCACTTTCCTTTGTAGCATGGGGTGTGGTTGCTTGTGGGGATCATCTGGGCATGTCTCATCTCAGCATTTCCCTTGAGCACCAGTGAGCTTCATGCTTCAGGGGAAGGCAGGAAATCCCCCAAATATATCTGTCCAATTGTGCATTGGCGAAGAAAATCCCTTCCTCCTCCCTGCAGGTGACTACAGTCCAATCTGATGTCTCAGGGCTTCAGCCAGTCATTGTCTTGCTGCAGAGTTGTGAGGTTATGGGTAAGACAGAGTAGGGGGAGTGTGAGCTGTCTAAAAGCCCTACATGGGCAGTAGATTTCAAGGCCAAAATTGGAGCCTCATCACCTAGTCTGAACTCCTGAATAAGTCATGCCATGGAATACCCCCCAGCCATCCCTGCATCCAGCCTAGCTCTGGTGGTTGAGCTAGAGCAGGGGTAGGAAACCTGTGGCGCACATGCAGATTTTCAGTGGCACTCACACTGCCCAGGTCCTGGCCACCAGTCTGGGGGGGCTCTACATTTTAAATGAAGCTTCTTAAACATTTGAAAAACCTTATTTACTTTACATACAATAGTTTAGTTGTATGTTTTAGACTTACAGAAAGAGACCTTCTAAAAACGTTAAAATGTATTACTGGCACGTGAAACCTTAAATTTAGAGTGAATAAATGATGGCTCAGCACACCACTTCTGAAAGGCTGCCAACCCCTGAGCTAGAGTGTAACTTTAAGACAGGCACTAATCTGTAGGTGCTAAGTGCTGGAGAATCCACTCCCTCTGGAAGCAGCCTCTGTGGTTAATCCTCCTTGTTGCTTCCGCCAGGTCCTGGGGACCCCAGGAAACAACCTCCATGAGGTGGAAACGGCTGAGGGGACCAGATTCTTAGTGAGCATGCCCACAAAATTCCGCAAGAACATCTGGATCAAACGAGGTGAGTACAGTGCAGCTGGGTTAATGGCACCCTTGAGGGAAAAGGCCCCATATCCCACCTCCTTGGGCACAGATTGGAGTCTTCATCCAAAGAGAAGAAGGAACTCTGTGTCCCATTCCCTGCCCATCAGTCCCCCAACGCTGGGGCTAGATAAGTGGTTCCCAAACTGGGGTTCACAAAATGTTACAGGCGGTTCTTGGGGAAAAAATTCCCTAATGGCAAACAAAGTTGTCCATAGAAGCCCATGGACTTTCCAGAGCTAAGCAGATCAAAGCAAATCTCACACTGAGGAGATTTAAACTTAGACTCCTTATAAGAAATGGAAAGGGAGGTGGATATATTTTGCTCTTTTTAAAATTAAATAGGCAGCTAGTATTTTTTTTTAAAATTATTATGAAGAACAAGTTTAAGCATGTTTTGTTTGCCTGGACTGGTCAAGACTTGAAAGCTTATGTAGGAGGAACTCTTTGAGTCGGCTTCTTAAATACCTTCATGCTGTTTCACTTCTGATACTCCTTGATGAAACATAGGAGCCTTGGCTTATAACAGGATTACTTAGAGTGATACAAGCTACAAAAGTCAGATCTTGGAAGAGTGTTGCCATTTTCATAATGTAATAAAAGTACTGTAATGATTAATAATGTGCAATAAGTATGTTATAGACAAATTTTATTTTCAAGATCACTGCTCGTATGATTTATACTCAGGTAAAGGATAAAATCCCTGGAAATATTCATTTTTAGAGGAGGGGGTTTGCAAGACTTGACATTTTAGTGAAAGGGTTCACAGGTTTTTAAAGTTTGGGAACCACTGGGCTAGATGAGAGCTAGCATCCCCTAGAGGGGAAAGATCCTGTATCCCATTTCCCCACTCTGTCCCTCTACCATTGCAGGTGATTTTCTGCTGGTGGACCCCATCGAAGAGGGCGAGAAGGTGAAGGCTGAGATCAACTTTGTGTTGTACAAGGACCATGTGCGGTACCTAAAGAAAGAAGGGTTCTGGTAGGAGTTGAATGCAGGAGGGAGGGTGCGTGCATGTGTGATGAGCTCCCAGACTGTTTGCCCTAGCCCCTCTGTCACCAAGATGCTGGAGAAAAGAGTTAGTGGGGACTGGCCCAGGCCTGAATGTCCCTCCTGCTCTTTACATCCCTCCCTGAGCCTTGCTGCTTCCCTGCAGCAGTGCCCATATGACACTTGCCCTACTGGGATTGTGGCTTGGGCTGTCATGAGCAAGGCCCATCTCGCAGGAAGAGGAGCCTGCGGGACTTCTTTCCCCCTTTGAAGCAAGTGGCCCAGTCTCAGGGAAGCTTCCCTGGCATAGATGTACTCATGACACTCAACATGGAATCCCAGTGCCTCTTGCCATGGGATTTCTCTTCACAGCCCTGTGCACTAGGGAAGGATTAGCCCCATTTTACAGATGAGGAGACTGAAGCACAAGATAGACAAAGCAACTCACCCAAGGGCAGTGGCAGAACCAGGAACTGAGCCGTGCTCTGCCCCATGCTTGGCTGGTGTCCCTACGCCACGCTAATGGAGAATCTACCCCAGCTGTTCCAAAGACTAGTTTCTCTCACTGCTCAATTTAGGCTCCAGTTCTCAGCCTAGGGCTGAGTCCCACCACTTGTAGCTGTAGGAATAGAAACAGAGCAGTTAGCTTAGGGAGGTTAGCTCCATGGGCATTGCCCCCTGCCGGAGTACTACCTCCTCCCTCGCTTTGGTGGCAGAGAGCACATGCTGTTTATAAACAGTCTGGGGCTTGTGTGACTGTTGCTGGGATCCCAGGGTGTTGTCTCAAGAATGTTGATAAATTGGAGAGGGGTCAGAGAAGAGCCCCAAGAATATAAGGATTGGTGACAGACTCCACAGAGCTCAACCTTAGCTTAAGAGGTGAGTTGAGCCCAGTCTATATGTACCTGCATGGAGAACAGAAATTTGACAGTAAGCTCTACAGTCTAGCACACAAACATTGGCTCTTTTTCAATGGCTGGAAATTGAAGTTAGACACATTGATTGGAAAGCAGAGGGCTCATTGGAACAACTGACCATGGCTGTGTGGATTCACTAGTGCTGGCAATTTTGAAATCCACCTCAGAGGTGATTTGGAAAGACTTGATGTAGTCTGAACAAAAATTACTTCAGGGCAGTCCTGGAGCCTGTTACACAGGAATCAGACTAGATGATCCTTTTTCTGGCCACCTGATCTATGACTCCTTAAACATGAGGGAGGCAGGGATGGAGTAGAGGGAGTTTCCCCCTAAAAACTTCTGAAAACTAACTTGGCCAGAAACAAGTCCCAGGTTCTAGTTTAACTGAAAACCTGGGAAAAACTTTGTCAAATGAGGTTTTCCCACAAGTTTTGGTTTTGTAGCAAAGGAGTTTCTGTCAATTGTGTGGGTGGGAAAACAAGTTTGTGCTGGGGTTATTACTGGTCCCTTTTGCACAGCAGGGCCTGTGTTGGCTGAAGCAGTCCCCTGCCCTGGGCATGAAGTGGGAGAGGAATGGCCCCATATCCCATTCCCTGCAGCCCTCCCTCAAGGGGGAGGCCCAACATCCTGCTCCCTGAGCCAGGAAAGCCAGGGCTGCTCTATCATCTCATGCCTTTTCCCCCCCACAGGCCTGAGGCCTTCTCTGACACTGCAGGAAGTCAGCCCACCTCTGAGGCCAGGTGAGTGGAAAAGGAGGGGGATGGCTGCTCAACTGTCCAGGAATAAAGTAGACCCGAAATTACTTTTCAGCCCCTCAGAGGGAGGTTCTGGAACAGCCTCCCCAGGGGATGGGGGCAAAGACCCCAATGAGTTTATAGAGGGAGCTGGGTAGGGTCTGGCTGGGATTCTACAAGGGGGTGGCTGCGATAGCAGTGATGGGGCTCACTGGTCCAGAAAGTCCCTTCCGGTCCTAGGTAACCCAGGTCTCCAGTCTTAGGCTAGAGCCCCGATCAGTGGGCAGCTGCCCCAAGGAGGAAGCCAGGTGACGACTAGGGCCATAGGCATAGAACTAACGGCCACCCCTTTCTGCAGCAGGGAAGGGGAGCAAACAGCTGCCCGCTCCTCTGGGGAAGAGGACTCAGACGATGACAGCGACCTGTTTGTGAACACGAACAGACTGCGCTATGGCTGCGCAGAGAGTGAGGACGACAGTGAGGAAGAAGCAGCGGTGGCCAGTGATCAGGATGAAGAAGAAAAATAGCGACTCAGGGCAGGAAACCCGATCTTCTAGCCTCCTGAACACCTCAGCATGAGGACCCTATGCAGCAGGGAGGAGACTGCCGTCTGGGGCCAGAACTCTCACCTCCAGGCTGGGTGAATGCTCCAGCTGGCTTGGAACTGCCTCAGTGCTACCCCCTGCTGGGGACACATTTCTTCCCTCCCCACCTCTGCTGTCTGAGTCATGAGTTGCTGCAGCTTCCAGCTCACTAGGGACAAAGGTGCTGGGCCTGGTGTGCCCAATGCATGGTTATTTCACTCTTCACCAAGCCCACTCAGGGAAATGGAGCTGTAAAAAGGGAGCTAGGGAGAAGTAAAATTATAGCAGCTGGGAGGCCTCATCCAAGATGGAGCAGCCCAGCTTTAGCATCCCTTATCAGCCCCTTTTAGTGGTGGATGGGACTGTGGCCCCTGCTCTAACGCAGGCTCACTGGGCAAAACACTGGGTGCTGCGTCTTTTAGACACTATTGCTATGTAATAAGCTGTCTCCCCTCTGCCTTATTCAATAAAGACTTTCCCACAGGCAGCCAGGTGGGTTGATTTGAAACTGCACAAGACAAGAATGAGCAGCATGGTCCCAAACCAGCTCTGGATATAATGGGCCAGCTGATACACAGGGAGTGGCAGATTGAGCTCACTGCTCCCCACACTGATCTGTGCCAAGGGAGAATATAGGCCAGCTACCAGCCTATGGCTGCTCCTCCAGCTCTCTCCTGGGTCAGGACATGGATAGATCACAGATGAGACACTCCTCCCCCGCACTGCAGTGCTGGTGAGCAATCCAGCACAGTCACCCTATTCAACAGAACCAGATGCTCTGCAGAGACAGATCAGGCCTCTCTGGGACTAGGAAGTTGGTCTGGGAAGCCCCAGTCATGGGGAAGGGCACTGTGGTGCTAGGTGTAGTACAAACACAGCAAGAGCCAGGTCCTGTCCCCTAGGCTTACAGACCCACAGCCTAGGAACCAGCATCTCTGTACAGGCAAGAACAGGGCCCAGCTCCCAGACAGGAATTGGTGCTTTTAATGAGGGATTTGGTTTGACATCAATACAAAAAACAAGGTTTTGGTGCCAAGAGTCACAGTTTCTCAAAATATACACAGCCCTGGCCCTGCCTGTGAGACAAGGGCAGGTCCGTTTGTCTTGCACCCAAGAGATCAAGAGTTGAAGGGAGAGTTTAACTACGCCCCAGCATCTATCTTGGGCACGGGCCGGAGTTCCCTCTACGGCACAGGGCAGAGTGACACCACACCAGTGGATGCTGAGAGGTGGAAGCCACTAGAGGGAGCACTACCACAGGAAGTCCTTCCCCCTTGACTTCACAACTTGTAGGTACATGGTGAGGGTGGGGCAGGACTGGACTGTTGCCCCCAGGAGGGTAGAGACTCTCCCACCCTCAGAACCCAGGATGCACATGGTCAGACCAGAGAGGAACTGACAGGCAGGCGGCATCTGCTTCCAGGATCAGTGCTGGCAGCTCACTTGGTGATGGTGTTTCTGTTGAAGCAAGGAGAGAGGGAACATGAGTGAAGAACCAGGACCCAGGGGATGTTCACCAGAAACTCTCAGGCCAGGGGGAAGGAATCACCCCTAACAGGGGTCTCAGCTACAAAAGAGGCCATGCGCTCCTATATTGGCCCCACTAGGCTTGGCAGAACCATGTCCTATGCTCCCCTCCCAAGCCCTGGCTTCCCAGCACTGGGGAGGTCAGACCAACCCCATGATGGCTGGGAGGACGGGGTACTTACGCGTTCATGCTCTTGCCGCTGCCGCTCAGCACAATGTAGGGTGTTTTCTGGGCCTTCTGCTTCTCCTGCAGCAGCGCCACTGTGCCCAGGGGGGTGTCGCTGGAGCTCATCTTCTTCAGAAGCTGTGAGAGGGGAGGGCCTGAGTCAGTACAGCCCCCTGCAGATTTTCACTAGCTCAACTGCAAGCCCAGGCTAACAGCCCAGCCCATCCTATCTTCATTCAGGGATCTGCACCCAGTGCTGGGACTTAGCCACCAGGGGGATATAGGGAGCTGTTATCAGTCCATCACACAGCAAAGGAAGAACTCCCCTATTCTAGTTTAAACAGCAGAGGAGACAGTTAACCCGCAGAGGGAGGGCTGACCAGGACTCCAGGCTTAACAGCCAGACTCTGAGGCCAGAGCAGAACCACTGATGACTGCAAACAATCAGTGCTTTTCTGATGTGGAAGCAGCAGTGCAGCAACGCTCCTTAGTGCCACATGAGGTACAGGAGCCAGCACTGACCACAATGGGAGAACAACCTCCCTATGGTGCTCCTGTGTCCCCCGGGCTCTCCTCAGGTTTCCCATCCATGCCTGACAGCTTGGCCAACAGGATGAAGTTGGACCTGCCCCCACCCTCCTCTTGTAGCATCCTGCAGGCTCTGTCCACGGGGAGCTCCAGCCATGTCACCCACTCACCGCCTCCTCGTCCAACTTCTTCATCCTCCTCTCTGTCTTCATCTTCCCAGAACCCTTCCCATGGAAGCGGTGAGAGAGCTGCCGGAAGGCCTGGGGACAGAGCACACGGGGGCGGGGGGTGGTGGTGGTCAGCACTGATTGTCACACAGCCCCACCTGAGAACCTCCTGCCACCCACTCCACACAGCACCAGGGCCGGGCAACCCTTAATGCCCTTCCACATCTGTCCATGGCAGCACAGACAGCAGGAGATCCCCACCACAGAACTCGCCCTTCACCATCACAGCTCCCAGTCAACCCTCTCCCACCCGCCCTGAGAAACAGCCTCCTTTCACCATCATAGCCACTCCCCAAGGGGGAAATGGAGGGGAAAGACATGGCTGCATCAGCACTGCCCCACCCCCGCTCCTCACTCTGGGTGTCCCCATGTCCCTTTCCACTACCTCTTTTGGGGTGAGCTTGCGACCCGTCTCATCCACGTATTCAATCTTGACATCAGGTTTGTAGCCATCCTTCTCCTTGAAGTCCTGGGTGAAGCCCCGGTACTCCTCCCGCCGGCTGTACTTGTCATCAATGGCCCTGAGGGAGTCCAACCCAAAAGGCTAGTTCAGTGGAGGGTGTTCTCCCCACGCAGTCACTGCTGATCCCAATGTGGCGCTAGAGGGTGCTCTCCTCTTGCAGTCAGTGCTGACCCCAGCATAGCACTAGGGGGTTTGTCTTGAATGAGATGCCAAACCAGGGCTCCTCTTAGCCCTCTGGCCAATAATGATCCACTGGCACTCAGGGGCCTTTCAATGGCATGAGATCTGGCCAGGTCGACAATAACGGTTATGGATGTTAATGGGGGCATACAGTGTCCACACCACCCAAACCACCAGCATGACAACTGCCTCCTTGCTGCCAGTCTCCGCTGCGAGACCATGGGCATTTTTCCGGGGTTGGGGGAACCAGCCACCGGGCAGGGTGCTGCCAGCACCTATTCTGGCTACAGATCTTATGGCACCCCCTCCATGCCCCTCTCACGGTGGCAAGTGGTAAAGCCATGGCTAGCACAGGGGGGCTTTAGCTCAGGCAAGAGGCCAAGACCCAGAGGTGGCCGATCTGATTCCAGCTACTGATGATCTAGCCCAGAGCTTTGCCTGCCCCACAAGGCCACTTACATCTTATCCTCGATGCAGTACACAGCTGAGGGAAGTGACTTGTTGGGGGCCTTCACCCTGGCCACCTTCTGCACTGTCGTCTCCAGCAGGCCTGCAGTGAGCAGAAGAGGCATGGATCAGGCCCTGCTCAGGGACAGTGAATGCTCTCGGAAACTTCCCCCCACCATAAACACTAGCCCCAGAAATCTCAGAGCTGCTGGATCACACAGGGAGAAAGGGGCATTCTGGGGCAGCATGGCCTAGTGGGCAGGGCAGTAGACTGGGACTTAGGACTCCCAGGCTCTGTTCTTAGCTCTGATACACCTCAGGCCCATCAGTTCCCCTCTCAGGGGCTCTGTCCCCATCCCACGCTTTGTTTGGGCTGAGCTCTCCAGGTCAGGGACTGCCTCACTCACTGTGCAGCGCCCAGCATGATAAGGGCTGCAATCTCCGCAGATTCTGCCTTCCTACAAATTAAACAAAGTTCACTCCAGTCACTAAGCACCAGGGAGGGTTTTCAAAGAGGCAGTGAGGAGTTGGCTCCCTGTTCACAGCATGGCCCAGGACTGGGAACAGTCATCTGTATGTAGCACAAAGACAAGCATGGGAATCCAAGAGGATTCTGGGACAAGGGGCTCATCCTGAACTCCCCACTTACCTTTGTTCTGACAAAGCAAGAGGGCAGCAGCTAGGCCCCGGTTCACTATGGGCTCCTCATCCAGGATGGTGGTGGAAGATGCTGAGAACTGCAAAGGGAAGAGACAGGGTTCAGGGATTTGGACCCATCTGTTTAGGGTCCCCAGCTTTACCAGCCCTGGGCTCCCCTCTCACAGCTCTGCCAGTGCCCCTCAGTCCTGACTTGCAGCCCCCCGAGGTTCATTGTGTTATACTGGGAGGAGTCAGGGAGAAGAAAGCTATGAATGCAGTGACTCTTGTCCCTGCCCACACACCGCTTCCCCTATGTGTGTACTCACATCCTGTTGCTGTTTCTCTTCATCTAGGTTGACTGTGCTCCAGCCGATGTTCTCTTCACCATCAGAGTCTGAACCTCCATTTCCTGACCTCTCATCATCTCGTTCGAAGTCCTGAAAGCAGAAGAGAGGCCACCCAGGGCATCAGGATGGGGCCCCCAGCTGGGTGGCTTAGTAGGGCTGGGATCACTGCAGTGATCACATGTGCCCCAACATGCAATGCAGCCCCATGCTCTCAGCTAGGGCTGCCCAAAGAGTCCAGAGCCCTATAGCAGAAGCACTTCTGCCACTGCAGTGCCTCCTGGGAGTGGTAGTTTGGTTGCTTCACATGCCATTTTCCTTTATAAGCCAGACTACATCTCCCAGGATGCTCCATGGCCAAAGACTCCCATGATGTAGTGCTGTTCTGCACCAGAGGAAAGACAATGGTGTAGAATGGGAACTTCAGTCTATCCAGGAAGCCCAGCCCATAAAGGAAAACGGAAGCATGAGGCACCTGGACCATGACTCCCAAAAGGCACCATGGCAACATACCTGAATCAACCCCCAATGCATTACTATAGCTGTCCTGGATTCTCCCCAAACCCACCCAGCTTGCTGGTGCCAATCAGTCTCAACCCACAGCACGCTGCTATCGCAGTCCTGGGCTCTTCTCCCCCACCCCACTCTGCCAGGGTCCCATAGTTCTGACCCACAGCCCTCTACATCCACTCGTTCTGCTGAGGCCCCTCTATCTGGGTTAGGTTCCTCCCAGCCCAGCCCACTCGGGGGGACGTGGGGATCCCCAGGAAGCCGCACCATGAGCTCCTCCTGGTCCTCGCGGTTGCCGGCCAGCCCATAAGTGGGGATCTCGCCCAGTGTGCGGCAGAACTCCGAGGTGGCATTGAAGACTATTGCCCCTTTCCTCTCTAGCTCCTCATCATCCTCCCGGCTACGGCGTGTCTCCAGTTTCTTGACGATCTCAATGACCTGCTTTGGGAGCAAGGGGGCCTGGTTAGACAGCAGCTGGGCACTAACGAGGCTGGGGGCTCACTCACTGAAACTAGGATCACTAGGAGCCCCCAGAGTCAGGGCAGCTGGACCTGTGTTCAGGGGAAGGGTGTGACTGGGCACCAAATGCTCCATTCTGGGGTGGGAGGTTCAGTCAAAGAGCAGTGGGGGCCAAATGCATCCATTCATAGTACAGGGTGACCCCAGGATCTTCTCCCTGGCTCTTGGGGGGGAAGTGGGGTCTAGGGGTTAATGATTCCTGGGTTCCCATCCCACCTCTGGGATGGGAGTGGTCTCTAGTGGTGGGGAGGGGCACACTAGGCACCAGGATTCCTGGGCTCTTTCTCTGATTCCATTCTATTCCATATGGTTATGGCAGAAGCACTCAGATGGCCTCCCACACCAATATCAAAGTCCCCCACCCTGATTCCCCTCACAGACCAGGCGGCTTCACCTTCTCCCCACTCTCTTTTAGTTGCTGCATCTGCCGGAGCTTACGGCCCTTCTCCAGCTGCTTCTGCAGCTCCTGCTCCGCCTCGTCCTCCTCCAGGGCAACTGGGGATTTGGGCACCTTCTCAGCCTCCTCTGCAGGGAAAGAAACATGGCGGGAGGGAGTCAGCAACAGCAACGAGCATCCCAAGGGACCTTTGCTTCAGCAGGATGAGATCCTGGCGGGGAGCATCAGGCCAGACACTAGAGGCTGCTGCGTAAGAAGCCAGGCTCCCAGGGCCCCTGACACACTAACCCAGTGCTTCTCAACCTTTTTGTTACCAGGGACTTGCTTTGCTGTCTTCCTAAACTGTCAGGGAGATCGCAGGGACCAGCTTCGGTCCACAGACTGGTTGTTGAGAAACACTTCTGTAACCCACTAGACCCTATGCTCCTCCTAGAGCAGGGGAAAGAACCCGGGAGTCCTGGCTCCCAGCCCCTCACCATCGCTGCTGATTTCCATGTTCTCTACCCGGGTGTCATCTGACTGGGATGGCAGGTCTGTAGGCTGGTTCACACTCTGTTCCATGTCCCCTTCCTCCTCCTCCTCCTCTTCCTCCTCCTTCCTGTGAGCCCTCCTCCCTCGGCCCCGTAACCTGTAGGGAGAGAAAAATTGGTTAACACATGAGCCAACCCCCCACAGCTCTCTTGGTCTTTACACCTACAGGACTAGACTCCCCAGTCCCCTCGGTTACCGGGAGCCAAAGTCGCTCTGCTTTGTCTCATTGCCCAAGGGCAGCAGATCATCAGCTTTCACTGGCTTCTCCTTCTTCCGCAGCTTCTTCACCCGCCGTTTGGTCTTTTTGAAGGTGGTGTTCTGCAGGGAGAGACCAGACAGGTCAACGGGGCACAGCCCCTATCCCTCATCCACACAGCAGGGCCATTGCCTGGTGCGTGGCACCTTGTCCCCAGTCCCCAAGAGCATCCGGAACCCAGCACCTTGCCAACCATCCCCTCACACGTCTACCCAGGAGCACCTGGGGCTCTGAACGAACCAAACCCCCTCCACCTCCCAGCATCTGTGCCTAGAACCACAAACGCAGGTGCATGTCCTGCAGCACCACTCCCCGATACACACACAGGAGCAATGGGACAAGGCAGTGCCTTTAACCCACCAGGCCAGGGGGTGTCTAGAGCCCAGCACTCCACTCCAGTCCCCATCAGGCTACAGGTAGTCTGGTCTTGTGAGACGAGAACAGTATCCAACCCCTTTGCAAACGTACTACGTGTATGGGAGGCAGCTCCATCTTGGGATTGGGAGCCAGGGCTCCTGGGTTCTGTTCCCAACTCAACTGCTAACCTTGGGGTCAGTCCCATCTCCTCTATGCCTCAGCCCCATCTTTTGTCTAATCAGACTGAGCTCTCTGGGGCAGGGACTGTCTCTCTGCACATGGGAAGGGGTCCTGATCTCAGTTTGGGGGCTCTGCGCATTGCCTGGTGCACAGTGGGGTCCTGATCTCAGCCAGGGGGCGCTTTGCAGCACACAGGATACAGTAGTGCTTGGAGAGGGATTGTAACAGACATAACAGCATTAACCACCGCTTCACAGCGTTTAAAGATCATTTGCTCTGGGCTTCGTACAGCACCGCCAGGGAATTTTACCCAGTTCTCCAAATAAAAATAAAAGACTTTAGGCTACAGCATTTCATCCGTCAGGAGACTACCCTGTTGTGAAACCCCACAGACAGTAGGAGAAACCAAGGGGCTCCCGCTGCCCAGGCCCCTGCGGCAGCAGCAGGGAATAGATGAGGTAAGACACGCCCAGCAGATGACCCCTGCCCCATGCTGCAAAGGGAGGTGAAAACCCCCAAGTCCCTGCCAATCTGACCTTGGTCTAATTCCTTCCCAATCCCAAATCTGGGATCAGCTGGACCCTGAGCGCCTGGGCAAAGCCCATCAGTCTGACAAGGAGAGAGGATCCTGTGGACCAAGTCGGAGCCTGGCTCGCCCCACATCCCACTACTGCAACAGGGAGCTGGATCCTGGAATAAACGAGGAGCAGGTGCTAGTGTATAAGGTCTCCTTACCATCTCCTCCGGGGTGAAGTACTCTGAGGCCAGCTGCAGACCGGGCATGTCTAGGCTCTGGGCCTGGCTGCGCAGACTATCGCGGACCTGCTGCAGCTCCCGCTCCCATGAGCCATCCGCCATGCCGCCCGAGTCCAGCTTGAAGGATTTCTTCTTCTCCCCTTCGATCTCCTCGTCATACTTGGACAGGACATTCTTGTGCTTGTACTGGGGGAGAGACAGCATGTGAGCCTCCTGCAGAGAACCCCTAGCAGCCAAACCTCCATGGTCAAGCGGCATCAGGCATTCCAGCAGGGACACAAGAGGGGAATCAAAATGACAGGGTCTGCGGTTCATGAGCTGCCCATATCTTCCCCACCACTGCTCATTCCGGCTTCCATGCATATGCCCTGCCCTCTGCTGATTGGCTGTTTCCTCTAACTCCCTCCCACGCCCCCAGTTCATGTCCTCTGCCTTCCTTGGTCTGGTTAGCTATACCGCCTCCAATCCCACAAGCAACCCATCCCCACTTAAACAAACCATGGCACCTCTCCACTTTTCATAGATCCAGAGTTTAAGGCCTGAAGGGACCATTAGACAATCTACTCTGACCTCCTGTCTATTACAGGCCAGACAGTTTCATCCAGTTCTCCCTGAATTGAGCCCAATATCTGGTGTTTGGCAAAAGCCTCTCCCAGTAAGGCCTCCAGTCTGGATCTGAAACCATTAAGAGAGCACTATTTAGGTTATTCCCTATCAGGAGCATTGCCTGCCGCCACCAGGGGCCCAGCCACGAGGCAGGTCACAGAGCCTGCAGTGGGAGCAGAGAGACTAGTCATGGCACTGACTACAATGCATTTCCCCACCCCATGCAGATGCTCCACACCTCTCAGGATCAGGGTTTGAACTGCAATCCCTATGGACAAAGCTAGTCTATAGTCCTGGCCTCCACTGCCAGCCAGGAATGCACTCATTGAGTAGGTCAGCGCTCAGACTAACCTACGTGAAGGAGTCTTCCCAGGCAGGCCAGGAAATGCTCCGCATGCTAACGGCGTGACCCTTTAAAGCCACCATACTGCTGTAACCCAAGAACCCTGATGCCCAGGGGCTTGGTTTAAAGGAGATTACAGTGTTAAGTCACAGCCACCAGTCATCAGGGGTTTGCTAGTAGCTTGATTAAAGGAGGTGGCTTTGGAGAGCTAGGTCACCTATGACCACATTTAGCCCAATGACTTCAGGCACATGGGCACAGACACTCCCCCCACCATTCTCTCAAGGAACCTGAGCCCATTTTAAACTGCAGGAGAAGGCCTGAGAACCAGTGTAGCCTGCACTTGTACCCTGGATGCCTCTTACAATGGCCATGTCATCCACGCTCTCCTCCTCCTCATAGGGCCTGTACTCTGGCTTCTTCTTCCGCAGCTCTACATTCTTCTTAGCTTTCTCCTTATCCACTATGTTGACGTTCACCAGGACATCGTCCTCCTCCTGCAGAACACCTGGAAGACAAGACACCATCACCACAGGGTTACTGTACGGCCCTGGATAGACCCAAGCTGCAGTTCTCCCAGCACTGTAGCCAACGACTACGGTCCATCAATCTGTTCATTGCCTGCTGCATTCAAGAGCTTTGGCTGATCAGCAGGAACAAGAGTCTGTAACAACATCACCACTTCCTTCTCCTCTAGCCTTGCAAGGTGCTTTACATCTGGCATTTAATCCCCCACCACACCCCAGCGGGAAAGAGGGAAACCGAGGCCCAACACATCTAAGTGACTTGCCAGAGTTTAGTCAGTGGCAGCACCCATGGTTGTGCCCACGAGCTCTAGTCACTGACCAGGACCCCTCATGCTAGGTACTGTACAAACCGAACAAAAAGACAGTCCCAGCCTGTCTAAGTAACCCAACTTTTCAGTCATCCTGCTCTAGCCCTTGGGCCACCCTCCCTCCCATTTCCCGTATGATTATGGGAAACTGCAGCGACTTATTAGTGGCTCAGCACCAGCTGTACTGGGGGCAGGAGTAATAAGCTAATAAATCCATGCCCCAGTCAAAGAGCTTCTTGCACCGTGGGTGTAATACCAAGTTTGATGATGGAATCCTGCTTTCTAAATCTTGTACAAAACCTGCCCCTTGGTGCCCAGACTCCGGAATATCCACCATTATCTCAATTCAGTGAATAGAGGCAATGCAGCCTAGTAGGCAGGGCACATGATTATGAGTTGGAAATCTGGGTTCTATTCACCTCCAGGTGACCTTGGGCAGGGCCCCTTTCCCTCTCTGTGCCTCAGTTTCCCCTCACACTCTTTGCCTGGTTAGACTGTGAGCTCTCTAAGGCAGGGACTACTTGAGGGCAGGACCTGTGCAGCACTCAGGATAACTGTATTTGTTGATATCCCAAACACAGCCAGTTCTACCAGTACATAACCTGTGTGTAGAACCTGTGAGCAATTCCACTAACAGTCCCCCCCCGCCCCCGGATTTATACATACAGGCCAGAAAATAAACTCAGATCTCATAACAGAGGAGCAGCGAGTAGGGAGGCCCTAGTGGTAGCCATGTCATGCCAACAGATAGCTCCGCCCTCCACCAGCATAATCATTACCCCACTCCCACACTGAAGGGTGCAAGGGAAGTCCCTTTGGTTACCTTTGTCTTTGAGGGTCAGAATAACAGTCTTTCCTTCCTCGAAGGAATCAATGGTGTGTTCCACTGTCAGGCCCTGCAGATCCCGGGAGCTGTAGTGATCCTGGAGATAGAGGAAATCCAACAGAAGGGCATCAGGAAGTCAGCTTGGGAGAAGGCCCGAACGATCCCCACAGCCAAAACTAGGGCAAAGCCACCCATCCCACAGTGGGCAACAGAGCCATAGATTATAGCGCGAGAAGAGATCACTGTGATCATCTCGACTGAGCTCCTGTACAACATGGGCCATATGATAGCCCTAAGTTAATTCCTGGTTAAACCAAAGCACATCTACTAGAAAAACGTCCAACCTTGATATAAAAATCGCCAGTGATGGAGAATCCACCACAGCCCTTCGGAAGTTCTTCCAAAGGAGTTTACTTCCCTCACTGGGAAATATTTGTTTCTTATTTCCAGTCTGAATTTGTCTAGCTTCAACTTCCAGCCATTGGCTCTTGTCCAATCTTCCAATAGCACTGTTCACTCTGCTTCTGCATTCTACTCCTTTCCCCCAGCTGTGTCTGTCCCCGACATTAAGTGTGTAAACTCCTCGGGGCAGGGACTCTGCTTGTACAGGGTCTAGTACAATGGGGCCCTGCTCACTGTTGGTCACTAGGTACTACTGTGGCATTTGCACTCTGCCAGCACCTCCAGGCTGGTCTCACCTTCTTCTTCTGCCCAAACTCCTCTTCGACAAGACTGCTGATGCCGAATTCCTGGTCCATCTCTTCGAGGAGTTTTGCCTGAATTCAATAAAATGGAAACAATTCTGATGCTTTTAAAATTAATCGCAGTCACGTAAGACATACTAAGATATAGGGTCTAGTGCAGAGGTCCTCAAAGTGTAGGGTGCACCCCCTAGAGGGGAGTGGAGAATCATCCTAGTGGGCGCAGCTGGGCATGGGGCAGCCCCCACAGGAGTGGGGAGGGAGCACCACTCAGCCCCTCCATGCTGTTATACAGTCCCCAGCCTCGGCCAGAGCTCAGTTCCCAGGGCCGAGCTGGCCTGAGGTGGAAGCGGACACACATCTGGCCACGGGCCCACCTGCTGGCCCCCACCACAGCCCAGCTACGGCTCTGCTCCCAGCTCAGTCTTGTTCCTGGCCCCAGACCTAGCCTCAGCCCCCTTAGCCTGTCCACCCCACCAAGGCTCTGCTCCCAGCCTCACTGGGCCAACCCGCAAAACCTTGCGGGGTTGGGGAGAGGGCTGGTATCCAGGACATATACATTCCTTCCGCAGCACTGGGAGGGCGTAGAGCAGGGGTGGGCAAACTTTTTGGCCTGAGGGTCACAGGGGGTTGTAAAATGGTATGGAGGGTCGGGTAGGGAAGGCTGTGCCTCACCAAACAGCATGGTCCCTGTCCCTATCCACCCCCTCCCACTTCCTGCCTCAACTGCCTCCCTCAGAATTCCCAACCCATCCAATCCCACCTCCTAGTCCCCTGACTGCCCCCTCCAGATACCCCACCCCCAACCACCCCAGGATAACATTCCCCTATATAAGCTCCCGTGCTCCTTGTCCCCTGACCACCCCCTCTAGTGACCTCACCCCGTACCCAATCCCTGTCTCCCCCAACCCCTATCCACATCCCTGCCCCCTGACAGCCTCCGCCCCTGGGACTCCCACATCCTATCCAACCCCCCCATTCCCCATCTCTTGACTGCCCCGACCCGTATCCACCTCCCCTGCTCTCCCTCCTCCTGAGTCTCCGCCCCGTTCCCTGACTGCTTCCCTTGCCCCTTAACCAATTCCCCTCCCTCCCGCTGCCAGTCCTGCCACTGCAATGCTCCCCGGCAGGAGCAGCAGGCCGGAGCGCTAGCGGCATGGCTGCAGGGGAGGGGCCAGGGCTTGCTTCCCCGGCCGGAAGCTCAAGCAGGCCGGACAGAACGGTCCCGCGGGCCGGACTTTGCCCACCCCAGCGTAGAGTCTATTGGTTAGAGCTAGGGGGCAAGGCATTAGGACTCTTGGTTTCTATTACCCACTGAGCATGGTCTAGTGGTCAGAACAGGTATGCATGGGGGAGAGACCCGCAACTCCTTGCCCAGCCTTGCCATTTAATCCATTTGTATCCCTATCACTTTCTCTATGTCTGGTTCCTTGATATTGGTTGGGAACCTGCACAGTGCCTGGCATGGTGCCCCCCTCCTGGCTGGGGTCTGTAGGCACTACCACAATACACCTAAACAACGCAAGGGCTAATGCTGGCTGCTGTCTATGCCTTCTGACCTCTATAGCAAGCTCATAGCTCAATAGGAGCTGTCTAAGCTGAAGAGTATTACTTCCAAAGCATACAGCAAGCCATCAGTACAGCCCCAGTCCAATACAACACCCCCTTCCACGCAGTCCCAGGCCAGCGAATGTATGCTCCCCCATCAGCTGGCCCAGAATACCAGCCACCATGCAACACTCTGCCACATGCGGTGAATCACAGCCTTAGTTCCTTGTTGCCGAGGCAACTCGAGAGCTGGCACAGCTGAGAGCAGGGCAGGTGGCACCAACGTCTGGGATAGGGATGGAACATGCTTTATTACTGGACTGAAGACAAGGGCAGCTGGGTACATGTCACACATAGCGCTAGTGTTCCCAACGAGGCATGCATGCAGCCCAGATGCTCCGGAGACTCCAGGACTATACTAACCCTCTTCTCAGCCAGCTCCTTCTCAACCTGCAGTTTCCGGCTCCTCTCGATCCAGGCAGCTGTGTCATCCAGCCAGGGGTCATCCTCTCCCAAAGACTTGATTTTCCTGAAAGGCGGGGGAAACAGAGGAAGAAGCTAGCAGGAAAGAAGGCTGTTCTGCTTTGGAGAGCACCCCACCACCATCTCGTCCTCCTTGGAGCCCTCTGGATCCTTGAAACAATGAGGAGCTCAAATGCCTTCTCTGTCCTCAGAAACAGCATTACTAGTTCAGTGGTAGAATTCTTGTGTCTGCCCCATAAGAGAACTAGGTTCAAATTCTGGTCAATGCAGACCCATGTTTTATAGAGGGATGGAAGAGGGAGAGAAGGAAAGGATGGTTCAGTTGTCAGGGTTCTAGCCCAGGACCTGGGAGACCCGGGTTCCATTCCCAACTCTACCAGACTTCTTGCATGACCTTAGGTCAGTCACTAAAACTACCCAGTGACTCAGTTTCCCCATTCCAGAACTGCCCGTATTACTTGCACTGAATACTCTTCTCCACAGAAACATCCAATTCCTCTTGGAATCCAGCTAAATTCTCAACCTTAATATCCTGTGATAATGAGTTCTACAGGCTACTTCTGGCCAGACGGGCCCTAGTCTGGAATCATCTAGTCTGACCACAGTATAACACAGGCCATAAGACTCCTCTGAAGTAACTCCTACTTGAACTAGAGCAGATCTCTTGGAAAAAGACAGCCAGTGACAAAGAACCCACTACAGCTCTTGGTCAGTTGTTCCAAGAGTTAATCAGCCTCACTAGAACAAATGTGTGCCTTCCTCAATGACACATCCTGAGCAAAGTGGTCATTAGCTCAGGCTGTTAGATCCAGACATCTCAGGTTCAATCCCTGTTGCCAGACAGTTACATCCTTATATTTGTATAAAGCCTGGGGTCAGAGCAATGGGCAGGGGGTGCTGACACCACATCACACTCAACAGTTATGGGGCCAAGTGCAGACAAAGCAAACAAGGTGGGAGTTACCCTAATTTCTGGTTGAGAAGCCGCTTCTCCTTTGCAGCTGCTAGCTTCTCCCGGATCTCCTCCCGCTGCTTCAGCACAATGGGGTTGATCACCTCAGCTGGCACAGGGTCCTCCTTACTGCCCACTTCTGCAGAGAAAAACACATGAGACAGAGGAGCTGCAGCAGAAGAAGCCAGGCAAGTATGTTACTAGCCCCCTCACATTCCTCTTGTTAGTGTTTGGGTGGAGAACAGAACAGCGCAGGGATCAACTGAGTGCCTTGATCAGCTGGGAGAGGGCATGGGGGGAGTCTTACACATCTGATCATGGGATGGGCCTGATGTCTCTTCCCTTTGGCCAGGGCGAGAGCCCTACTCCCTGTGGAGGGAGCAGCAGTGGGAACTGACAGACATTGGGTCCAGCGCGGGAAGGAGATCACCATGCATGGTTCAGCGTGCTTGGCCCAGGACAGTCCTTAGGCAGACAGTGTGTGGTGACACCACACAGCACAGCCTAGGCATTGGAGAGACCAAGAGAACCACGGGGTCTGTGCCCAGCAGCCACCACCAAGACCTGCTCTTCTCTACTAGGAAGGGGCGCTATAGCCACTGAGCTCTCCTGCACCCTCCAGTTCTGCTTGCCCTACAACCAAGCCTAGCGCAGAAATGCCGGTCCCCAGCCGGCAGAATTTTCAGAACCACTGAGCACTACCTTAATCCCGCTACTATGGGCTTCCATGGGGGATTGCCAGGCCTATGCCTATGGGGGGTTGCCAAGCCAACAGTGAGTGCTCTCGAACAGCCCACCCAGAGCATCTTGCTGCCTGGATGAAGAGGAGAATTCAAATGGAAGCTGGGGAGACTTCCAGTCAGCCCTCATCTTGAAGAGCAGACCCAGGTTCAAATTCCTGCTGTGTCATAGACTCCCTCTGTGACCCCAGGCAAATCACTTTGGCCATGTCTACACTACAGATTTCTGTCAGTCAGGGGTCAGATTAGGTGCGACTTGTGACTGACCAGAGCTACACAGGCAATTGCCTCTAGTGTAGGAGTAGCTATACAGACAAATCTGCACTTTGAGGTGTTTCGCTTTGGGGGGGATAGGGTTACTAGACCAGAGCAATGCCAGTTCCACTCAATCACATGCTGCACCATCATAGTATATTGATATTCTGATAGTGGTATAGTGCTCCTAGCACCGACATGGCCTCTGTCTTTCACTGCTTCATCTGTACAACAGGGTATTAGCATTGTCCACCTCTCCAAAGAGCTGTGTGGATAAATATATTAAAGGCAGAGGGGCTCAAATGCTACACAGATGGGGCCAGATAAGTACACACAAAAAACATGTTATTTGTACAGCGCCCAGCACAATGGCGCTTGGTTCATGACTGGGGCTTCTTGGGTACTACTGCAATACAAAGAGCCTAGAGAGAAATATTTAATGAGTTCAGAAAGTTTAAGGCCAGAAGGGACCATTAGTCATCTAGCCTAGCCTGGCCTCCTGTAAGGCACATGTCAGAGAATTTCAGCCAAATACCCCTATATTGAACCTAGAGATTTGTTACACCAGTACATTTCAGTCCCCAGGAGACACTTATGTGCCCCATGCAGAAAACAGGAGAGACTTGGGCGACCCCAATACCCACAGGCCCTGCGATGGCAGGGAACTGATGAGAGATGAGGGGTGGAGCACAGGAACAAGGACCCTCCAGAAAAGACCCCCGCCGCAATACATCAAAGAGGGGGAAAACTATGATGGCAAAATACCAGAGACTCCACATTTTTGTGCCATTGCTACAAAGGGATGTTAAAGCCTTTAATAAGTATGAAGTGGTTTGGGATCAAACAAGGTTTGGGTTTTTGTTTTAGTTAACATGAAAGCCAAACTTACCCTTTTTGATGGTATTGACTTCCAAAGGCTTCAGCCCAAGTTTAGCTCGGAGTTTACTAAAGACAGAAAGAAACATGGAGTTACATGGCATAACCATCAGAAACACACAGAGCCTACAAGAGCAGGACTCATTTAGAGCACAAAGAAAAGATTATCAAGTGGTTCAGGCATTAATGTGAGATTCAGGACACGCAGGTTCAATTCCATCCCCATCCTGTGTGACATTGGACAAATCGATCACTCTGTGCCTCAGTTTTCCCATCTGAGAAATGGGGATAATAGCACTTCATCTCACAGGAGAATTGTGAGGATAGATACATCTATGATTAAGAAACTACCAGAATGGGGGGTAAGTACCTAAGGTTTGTTCTATGTTTGCACAGTGCCTAGCACAATGTGGTCCTGGTTCATGACTGTGGTTTTTGGCATAACTGGAACACAAGTGATAAAATCCGAGGCTAAGGCATGGCTGCTGAGATCTCATTAGTGGAAATTAGTCATACAAACCCCCTGTGCCTTCCCTACGGGCTGCACCTTGACAGTGGGAAAGCTTATGCATCCAGTGACCTTGAGAGCTCTGGTGGCAGGAGCTTTAACTCCTACCAAGGTGACACAAGATCTCCCAGGTTTCTAGTCCAGTGCTCTGCCCTCTAGACCAGGCTGCCTTCCCTCATAAAAAAGATGACAGAAAAACAACAAGGTAAACATTCCAGCAAACAGCACCAGACAGGATGGCAGAGCCTTGTTCATACCCTAAGCAATGTCTGATGGGCTGTGAAGATTTCAGAGTCATCTTTGTGTTTCTCAGACTAACTCCCCATTCATTTCTTTCCAGATCCCCAAAGAGCCAGGGAGCTCTGCATTCTCAGAGCCCACTAATTAAAGAAATAAATTACAGACCCCACACTTCCCACACACAAAATTAAAGACATTTACCCTGTGTCTCAGTTTCCCCATCTGTTAAAATGGGGATAAAAGTATCGTCCAACCTCACTGGGTGGAATAAATGCATTTGGTGCTCAGACACAGTGGGAAGTGGTGGAGAGGGAAGACACATAATTACATTAGATATAGCATCTTACTTACTTGGTCTCTTCAATGCTGAGAGAAGCATCTCCCGAGCTGGCCTTTGAGCTGGCAGCTGTTTAGAGATAAGTCAGGGAGATGTTTGTAAAAAAGGCAAAAGTAACACAGTCCTTGTTTTCATAGATTTTAAGGCCAGAGTGGTCCACTCTGATCAACTGGTCTGACTTCCTGCTTAGCACATGCCAGAAACCACCACCCAGCTAAGATATGGGTTTTTGTTTTTATAATGAACACTGCTGTGAACCTCCCCGCCCCCCAAGGACTTAAACATTTAGCTTGGATCCTTTGGTCTTGCCCGTCAGCTAGAATGAAGATCCCACAGAGGGAGCTAAGCTAGTTATTCTGTCAGCGAGACAGAACAGACGCCAGCTCGCATTACGTGGAGTGTCAGTGAGGTCAATGGCTAGATACCATGTCATGACAGAATATGGCACCATAAAACAGGGTGCTAGCCAGATGCAGCCAGAAAGTGTCTCCATCCAAATCACAGGCCACAACAGTTATTGTATAGAATTATGTATTAAGACACCTTTTCAGGGCACTTTATACATAGATGTCTAATGACCAAGCAAGGAAACCCTTTCATAACAGGTCTGTCCTGGCCACATCTGCTTCAAAAACCATTCATAACCCCTCTATGAGCAATTACAAACACATGCATGCTCACTTCCTAGGATGGGCCATGAGCTTACTTCCTTGCTCTACTCTGATCTCTCACTCCTCTTCTCCATCAAACTCCCCTTATCACTCAATAAACCAGCAAGTCATGCCTTCCCTAAACCTCTTCCCCCCACCTCCTCCAGGCCAGCACCTGCAGCTTTCTCCTCCTCCAAGGGATGAGACATGTCACATCCCCCTCACTCATCAGAAACTATAATTCATCTTTACCCCTTAACAAATCAAGCCCTCTGACCTCCAAAGTTAACAACCCAGTGCCACAACAAAGAAGGACCAACATATACTCTGATCCCCCACCTAGCCTCTTCCCAACACCTGACCCCCATAACATCTCCACTAGCGGCCAATCCCCACCATAAACCCTCACAGCCAACCCAACCCCCCGCAGTCCACCTCTAAGCCTCCAAAGAGGCTTGTCACCCCAGAACACTGCTCACCAAGCCTAATAATCTCTATCCATTCCCTTACTTCATTACCCACTTCAATCCCACCGTCTCGACCGCGCAGACCCCATATCACCATAGCTCCTCTCTCCAAATCTCATAGCCACACCACACTCTTTGAGTCCCACAGACCCCCCCCCATACACCCCAAAAGTCACCCCCCATTCTTTTCTCTCTGACCACCTCAGCCCTTCCACTCTTAGCCACTGGTGGCTCCCATATCCCCTCCTTCTCTAACCCCAATCTTTTCCCCTCCCCAGAACCCCGGTCCTGTCCCCTCCGCTCAAACTCTTCTCTGGCTCTTGGGCCGCTCGTCATAGAGCTTCCCCCTCAGCCCTCCCCCGACCGCCCCCCGGGCTCTGACCCGCCTCGTATCCCTCGTCGCGCTTCTCCCGCTTGATCCGCCTGGCTCCTTCGGCCTCCTGGGCGCCCCTGTCCCCGGCCCGGCCATGACTGCCCCGGGCCGCCGCGGCCGCCTCCTCTCCCCCACTCCGCCGGCTGCTCCGTTCCCCGCGGCTCCGGCTGCGCTTCCCCCGCCGCTCGCCAGACCCGCCGCTCCGGTGCTTGTGCTTCTTGTGCTCCCGGTGCCGGGAGGAGGAAGAGGGGGCGGCAGGCGGCTGCAGCTGTTGTTGCTGTTGCTGCTGCTGCTGTTCCTCGGAGCTCCCGGGACCCCCGGTCTCCCCCCTCTCCCGGTGCTTCTTCGAGGAGCCCATGGAGACGCAAAATGGCACCGGCGCAACGCGAAACTTCCGGGGTTGGCACCACTGCGCTTCCGGGTCATTACCCGCAAATCAGAGTTCATGCAGGTAATTCCGGGTAATTTATAGACTATTTCCTGTTTATCTACACGCTACGTCTGGTTTGCGTCACTTCCTGTTTCCCAGAAGTCGAATTCCGGGTTACTCACGCGTTACTTCCTGTTTACAAGGCTACTGCGTCCGGATCACCACTATACCCTTCCTCTGCGAGAAGCTGGTGCTGCCAGAGGCTCTTTGTTCCTAGGCAACAGGAATGTCCCATTACGATTGGAGGGGGAGGCGGCATATTTCTTCCCAGAGAGCCGAGTGACACGGGCTGGGGTGGCCGCCCCATGGCGCAGAGCTGCCGTTTGCAGACATTGCGGGGTGTGGCAGAGTGTCGTCGAAGAATTAAAACAATGAGCCACCCAACAAAGGCCTTTGGTTCGGGGCGGGGGCAGGGCACCTGCAGCGGCTATACAGCGCCAGAGCACGGACACACTGGACCACGGTGCCCCATAGAGCCCAGGCCCAACCATATCATACACCTCATGGTCTCTAATGGCTCTGTGAGCTGCCCAGAGTTGCCTTTAGACCATGTACAGCTGGCTACTTACCGTGTTGTTTAGTAAGCCCAGCACGTCCAAACAAAACTATAACAATGCCACTGCAGGGCGAGAATTTAATCTGGCTTGGGAAGACCTGTTCTTGTTTATAGAAGGGAAAGAGTCAAACCTATAATGGTTGTATGCAACACTGTAGCTGTATGGAAAAAGTTTGATTTTCAGTGGCATTTTACATAAAGCTATGCAGAAATTAACACAAAATATCCCACTGGATCACCTTTGCAGGAAGAGTCAGTGCTCCACTGGAATGTTCATTGACTGTCAAAGGGAAAGGATCTCAAAAGGTTTGGAAACAAAGAGAACCAGTGCAATACCCAGGGGCAACTCCAGTTTTTGGAGAAAAGGAATAAACTCATTGACAATTGCAAGCTTATTACTAAGCTCCCTTCCAGACCAACCCTGATATTCTATGAGACTATGACTAGATAAGTGATCTGGCTTTCCTTACCAGTATTGGGTTTCATCTCAACACCTGTACAGGGGAAGGATTTGCCTTTTTGCTACACTGTTCAACTTAGTTGCCTCTTTTGTATAAAAAGTGTGACTCTTTCAAAATAGTTTGTCTCACTAATTTTGACCGCTTTATTCATTTGCATCAGTTAAGAATGATGAGGTATAAATTATGAGAAACACCACAATGCAGTTTCTTCACAGTTAGAGTCATTTGAGAAGATTTTAAGGTAGATAGGTACACCATGGCCCTTTTTACTAGTTATTTCACTGTTGTGTATGCAGATATCGATAATTATCCTCCAAATTCACAGTTAGAAATTCTTTAAGATATTAATTCTGGACTTGAGACTAAATTAAGAGCATTCTATACATCTCCAGTGAACCAAGACGTGACACCATTCTGGAAATTTTTCCCTAAAGGAGATTTTCCTCAGATAGATGGTCTGGTCCTTCACTATGTGGGCAGACTTAGATCAATGTATATTTGTGGATAGTCATTTTCAGAGAGGAAGATTATTAAAAGCAAATATCATTGTGAGGTCATCGCTTCCCAACTCAGTGACTTAGATGTACTAGCATCAATAAAGCTGAACCAGGGATTGATGACATTGTGGACAAGAAGGGACATTCAGAAATCCCTTTAGACTGCTGCCATGACACCCAGATCACGGTTAGTTTTATTCTGCATTAATTACATTATAGGACATACTATATTTAAGTGTCATCTTTTTTAGACCACTGGTTTTCAACCTTTTTTTATCTGCAGATCTCTATATCAAACACAGGTGCAGATCCCTTTGGAAATCTTAAGACATATTCTGCAGACCTCAAGGGATGCGTAGACCACAAGTTGAAAACCACCATTTTAGACACTTTAGTAAGAAAGTGACATTTTGGTATGTTATAAATTCATATTGTGCCACAGCTTGCAAAAATGTTGGCCACCAATGATATGGACCACGAAGGTCCTTCCCTCCTAACGGGAACATGCTGGGGTGGGGTTAATTATACAATTTCTTCTCCACATCTCAGCAGAGGTGGGGAATGGCTTGTACTAAATACCCATTCTCTGCTTTATAAATATACACAGGGAGAAACCTCGTTGGCAGTGTGGGAAAGAATCATCACTCTCCCATGGAAGGAAAAGAATAAACCATCTATTCTTCTGTATATACAGGGGGAAATACATAGAGAGTGGTGGGGAGAAGACTCATTCCCTCCCCTCCTATTTGGAAGGGATGCTATGACCCATACATCATTCTGTATCAGGGGACATACCAAAGGGGGAAATCAATACGTCCACCATTGGGGCCAGCAGACGGTGAGAGGAGAGTGCCCCTACCGAGTCAACACCTTAGCTTGTGAAAACAGACACAATCCTAGCCTGGTGAAACATCTCTGCAGACTCCCTGCTACTTACACTTGTGCCTTAGGATAGTAACCAGGATACATATTTTAGTTTAGGGTCTGGTTTGTTTCTTTAAATACTGCCAGCCAAAGCTGCCCTATATAAATATTTGAGATAAGCCCCAGGCTACATCTTAAATCATTCTGATCCCTAAAAATAAACAGATACTTCTTTCTTAGGCATGGTAGGGGGCTTTCTATGCAAAGAGTTGGCATCCTGGGGGAAATGGATTCAGCAATGCAGAGCTGTAGATGCTGGTGGCAGTTAATAGGAGTAAAGGCTGAGCCTCTGGAAAAACTGTCAAGACGGGGAATAGGAATACAGCAGGCCTCGGGGGCTGTGCAGATATTAGGTAACTGTATCACATTCTCCCTTCCCTGCCTCCTGAGAGAAAAGGAAATATCATCTCCATGCCACAGGGAAACTGAGGAAGCAGATCCAATCATGATGGGGGCCAGATAACTAAGAGGGACCTGCCTCAAGATCACTCAGAAAATCAGGGGCAAAGAAACAGAGGATCCAGGTGTTCTGGCAGTCAGTCCCCTACCCCCATCCTGCCCTTCTCTAGCCACTAGACCACACTCCTATCCCAGAGCTGAGAATAAAAGCCAGGATTCCTAACTCCCAGTCCTAAGCTATTCTTGCCACTAGACCCCACTCGTCCCTCAGCTGGGAATAGAAGTCCTGGTACCTAATATACCCTGCACTATCCCAGTGTCCCAATCAGTGGGTTGTGAGAAGGTTGTAAATGAGTCATGGGCCTGGTGTGGTTGGGAGGTTCCAGCAGGGTAGTGGGATTAGAAAGAGAGCTTGCCTGGCGCTCACCCCCACAGCAGCAGCTCCAAAGTGTCCTACAGGGCTGGGCCCGACTCCCTGCTCTGGCCATTCTGGGCCAAAGCTGAGTGGCGCTTCAACCCCATGCACCAGATTGGGGAACTGGGCCCAGCATCATGGGACAGGAGCTGCTGCTGCAGGGCGAAGTGCAGAGCAGACTTGCTCTCCAGCTCCCCTTTCCCTGCAACCTCCCCACTGCACTGGGCTGGGATTAGGGTAGCGGTGATGCTCAGAGGATGCCGCCTCAGGTGATTGGTTCCCTCTGTGTCTGTGGATCATGGAGGAGAAGAAGAATGCTGACTTATGATTGGAGAGGGAGTGGCATGAATTTGGACCTACACATGTTGCTAAAAAAAGACAAAATGCAGTTGGTGGGTCACTTGAGTAAAAGGTTTGGGAACCCTCGCTCTAACCTACTAAACCCTACTCCCCTCCGACAGCTGGGGTTAGAACCCAAGAGTCCTGAGTCCCACCTCACCCCACTGCTCTAACCCACTAGGCCCCACTCCCTTCCCAGAGCTAGCTGGGGATAAAACCCAATAGTCCTGATCATTACCCCTAGTCTCCCCTTCTCTAACCAGTAGACCCCATTGCCACTGGCACAGAAGTGCAGAGATAGGAAGGAGATAGCATTTCCCCAAGGGTCCTTTACACCTCATCTTGTATTTCCAGTTCAGTTTCTTTTTTCCGCTACACGGAGAGGTTATTTCAGGGCATTACCCTGGCTCCTAGCCAGGTATGAAGGAGCTGCTCTCAACTTCTTTGCTGGTTCATAATCAGAGTGCAATGGGAGAGATGTAAACAGGAGCTTAGGGGGTGAAATTGCAGCTCTCAACATGATCAGATAACATTCCTGTGACTGCCCAGGGCTCTGCTGCTTGTCCCGCTCCCCTTCTTCGGCCTCTTGCTGCCAAGGAAGCTCAAAGCATGTTCATAAATTAACCCAAGGTACAGGCAAAATGAGGCATAGAGAGGAAGCAAACTGGCTAGGTCATGATGGCAGGAATAGGGACAGAAAACGGGAGTCCTGACTCAGGACTTCTCGTCATGCCAGGCCTTGAGACAATCACTGAGAGACAGTCCCTGCCCTGAAGAGCTCACACTAACTAGACAAAGGATTATTAGACCCAGTTTGTAGATGATTAAATCGAAGCCCAGAAAGATGGAGTGACTTTCATGAGATCCCACAGGAAGGCTGTAGTGGAGCTGGGAATAGAAGCCAGATCTCCTAGGTCCCAGCTCTGTGCCTTAAAGACAAGGGCAGCCTTCCTATCTCTTACAAAGATCATGGACTGCATCTCTGGGCATGGCTACACTTGCAGAGGTCGAGCACTTTGAGTTAAACCAGTGTTCGGAGAGCACAGTAGGGAAAGCACTGCAATCTGTCCACACTGACAGCTGCAGGCGCACTGGCATGTTCACATTTGCAGCATTTGCAGCGGCATTGGGAGCAGTGCATTATGGGCAGCTATCCCACAGAGCATCTCTTCCCATTTTGGCGCTGTGGGAAGGGGGTGGGGAGGGCAGGGCATTCTGGGTTCTGTCCCAATACCCCATGATGCGTCAGTTCTCATCCCAGCAATCTCTGTGCTTCTGTCCACATTTGGTGCCATCTTCAACATTTTTTGTACTGCGTGCTCTGTCTTCCCTTTTGGTTCGTGGGAATGGAGCCCAAACTGCTGAGGACTGTGCTAACGAGTCTCGCCAGCATGTCATGTTTGGCAGTAGAGTTACTCCTTAAGATCCAAACTGACAGTGAGGACTCCAACGATATTGACTCCCATAACACATACGACATGAGATTGCTTGTGTTATTCACGGACATACCCTCCATCGTGGAACGCCGCTTTTGGACTTGGGAAACAAGCACTGGGTGGTGGGATCACATCGTCATGTAAGTTTGGGATGATGAGTGGTGATTGCAGAACTTTTGGATGAGAAAAGCCACTTTCACAGGACTATGTGAGGAGCCCGCCCCCACCCTGCAGTGCAAGGACACGAGATTGAGAGCTGCCCTGGCGGTGGAGAAGTGGGTGGCTATTGCAGTCTGGAAGCTGGCAACTCCAGACAGCTACTGATCAGTCGCTAAGCGTTTTGGAGTGGGAAAGTCAAACACGTTGGAATTGTGTTGATGCAAGTTTGCAGGGCCATTAATTGCTCAGAAGAACTGTGACTCTGGGTAACGTGCATGATATTGTGGCTGGCTTTGCACAAATGGGTTTCCCTAACTGCGGAGGGATGATAGATGGGACACATATTCTTATTCTGGCACCAGCCCACCTAGCCTCTGAATACGTTAATCGGACGGGGTATTTCTCTGCAGTTCTTCACACCCTTGTGGATCTCCATGGGCATTTCATTGACATTAACGCAGGCTGGCCCGGAAACGTGCATGACACATGTATCTTTCCGCACACTGGCCTGTTCAAGAAGCTGCAAGCTGGGACTTTTTTCCCAGACAAGAAAATCACCGTAGGGGAATTCAAAATGCCCATTGTGATCCTTGGAGACCTCGCTTACCCTCTAATGCCGTGGCCCATGGAACCCTACACAGGGAGTCTTGACAGCCCAAGAGCCCACACCGAATAACTTCCTTCCCAAAATAAAAGCCACTTACCAGGCACCTCCTCCGGTGTTTGTCCTTTCCTAAGCATTGGCCGCCTCAACTGCCTACCTTCCTCCTGGCTTGAGAATAGCTCCTGGCTGCATGCATCTAGGGATTCCAGGGTGTCTTCCTCCT
>ML677372.1:1552874-1574001 GCA_007922305.1 Dermatemys mawii | reverse complement strand
TAGTGGGCTTTGCGGTAGGCATTCTGCAGCTCCTTCTGTTTAACCCAGTCATGGCCCCTTTCCATCATGTCCCTTGATATCTGCCCAAAGGTATCATAATTCCTACAGCTGTAGCACAACTGGGACTGGATAGCTTCCTCCTCCCAAACACTGATGAGGTCCAGCACCTTGCCATTGCTCCATACTGGGGATCGCCTGGCACGTGGAGGCATGGTCACCAGAGCACTCCACGCCTGGGTGAGCAAACAGGAAGGGGATTTTCAAAATTCCCAGAGAATTTAAAGGGCAGGTGTGATGGTTGGTCACCTAAAGGCAGGGCAGTAGAGTTCAAAGTGATGACCAGAGTGACTAGAACAGGCATTATGGGACACTTCTGGATGCCAATCAGAGTGCATTAACAGATCAGGGCGTCTGCTGTGGCGCTCCAGCAGGGGTGCATCAAACTTTATTCTACTCACCAAGGTGGATTACCAGGAGCGTTCTAGCCGTGGAATCCAGGCACTCTATGTGCCTTGCCAGTGTTGACGCATCGTGAGTTAGGGCGCCCGGGGATGCTTTAATGCACTCTAACTCACAAGTGTAGCCATGCCCTTTGGTGTCACTATAGAACAACATAGCTTACCCAATAGCAAAGTGAGAGAAAACACTCCCCACCAGCCTGATTCTGTCCAGCAGGAGGCAACGACACACAAAGACGCGCAATACATTGCAATACATTGCAGCCAGCACAATTCATGGACAGTGCCAAAGTTATTGTGTAGCATATTTTACCTGCTGTGTTGTTGCCCATTTTCAACCCAACCAGCTGGTCAAATTTCAGGACTCTGGGGATGTTCCAATGAAGAGGAGAAATTGCTGATACTCAGGTATTTCTCTGATGCAGTTTTGTTTGTAAGCAGTGTCAGGAATGAGATCTATTCTGACATCTGGTGGTGAATTATGGGAATTGCAGTGAGTTGTGGAAAATAACTTTGGGGCTGATCAATTTGCATAGGCACACCCACCACGCCTAGCCTGAGCTCACAGCAGCCCACATGGCCACTTCGGCTGATGTGGGAGCCCCAGTTACTATGTTATTGGGGCAAGAATGATAAAGTGATGTTACCCTGATTATGTGAATGTAGGACTATGGACATGTACTTGGCCCTTGTTATGATGGAGAGACTCGCCATCATCTGGGTAGCACTCACTGGGCAAGAGCTACGCGTTTCAGAACACTGTGAGATGGACAGAGGTTTTGGATAAATGCTTATATTTTGTGGTGAGTGCTTTGTTTAAGGGCTGTACAGGTCTGTTACACCTTGCTTTTCTCTGATGTGGAACGTTAGAGTTAATTTTTGATTTTGTTATGAGTCTAGATTGAGGTTGCTGAGCTGAATTCACTTTGGGTCAACGGGTGCACCTGTGCTAAAGCCCCCCCTACTAAAAGCTGAAATCACTTGAGAGCTGAAACCACTGCGCACTGTGTTAAGGGGGGGGCCTAAAGTCATGTTGGTGGCACCAAGCAGTTTGTGCAACTAGCAGAGTAAAGCAGTGGACTTGGCTGAGCCGTTCCTGGGTGCAGTTTGTGCGACTGGCAGAGTGGCTGTCACAGCGGAGCAGTTTGGGTGTCGGCTGGCAGGGCGGCCAGCGGAGAGTTTTGTGCTGCTGGCGGAGTGGCTGGCGCTGCAGAGCAGTTCGAGTGTCAGCTAGCAGGACGGCTAGCAGAGCAGTTTGTGCTGCTGGTGGAGTGACTGGCGCCGCAGAGCAGTTTGAGTGTCGGCTGGCAGAGCAGAGCGGCTTACGGTGAGGGCTGCAGCGGAACCCCACGGAGAGGTGGCGCAGTCGGCCTCGGACCACGTAAGGTGCCCCTTGCCCTACCCTCCATTTCCACCCAGGCCGGGAGGTAAGACTCTGCAGGTTGACTTTTGAACTCTGCACTGACCAGGAACAGAGACTCTTGGGCTGTTGGACTTTTGGGACTATCGGGTGATTTTGGGGTTGTGGGACTCAAGAACCAAAGGGAAGGACACAGCCTATTTGCTGGAAGGGGGGCTTCTGGTTCATGGTTTGTTTTATTAATCCTGTTTGTGGTGTTTCCCCAATCTAATGCCACATTGTTTCTCTCTGTTATTAAAAGGTCTTTGGTACACTCAGACTCTGTGCTTGCGAGAGGGGAAGTATTGTCTCTTACAGACGCCCAGAGGGGTGGTATATGGTTGTCCCAGGTCACTGGGTGGGGGCTCGAGCCGGTTTTGTATTGTGCTATTGGAGCGGAACCCCTGGATACTGAACCCGGCCCTTGTTGCTGCCAACTCTGATGGGCAGAAGGGTTACATGTTTATTTATAAGAAATGTACAAAGCCTTGCTTCTCTGAAAGCAGGAGGAACCAAGAACAAAATGAGAGGATTTCTGCATGTTACCAGTGAACTGCATATAAAAATGACCCTTTGAGTTGCAACTCAATAGTCTCAATCCAAATTTTACAGCTGAGACAGCTGTATCCCTCTGATTCACCCCTGTGCTAAGTCTATGCACCACTTCAGTATGACAGCCCCTAGTTTCAGGGAGAGCACCCCCTCTCACCCTCCCTCCTGTTCTCTGCAGCAAAGAACACCCTAGTGTCACACTGGGATTTAGGGGGGAGCACTAACTGTGAGGGGAGAGTGCCCCCTACTGATGCATTCATCCCTCGGGCATGGCAGCAGAACCATCCCCAGCCTTCTCTGGATATGTATCTGGGCTGCACGAGGAACTCAATCTCTGCTTAGTCAGGAGGAGGCACTGTGGGCTGGTCCCTCATGGGCTAAGCAGCAGTACTGTATCCAGCTATCAAGGAGTAAGATGGCAGCCTCGAATTCAGAGCCGAGTCTCCAGAGTAGCAGCAGTTCTTGGAGTCTGCATGAGGGAGATGCAGCCTCACCTCAATGGGGAAATATCCTCCAGGAGGAAAGATAGCCTCCAAAGAACACTGGCCAACCAGTCCGCCAAGATGTCCACCAAGGAAAGCTAAAAAAGCAAGATGGCCACCAAAGAAAAGTAGACAACCAACACAGTCACCACCATGGGGCCTAGCAGGCCAAAGCAGGGTCATGCAGTCCTTGCCACAGCCGGATGATATCCTGGGATGTCCTGTGATCCACCAGGATGAGTTCCTTGTAAGCACACAAGTCCTCCTGTCCCTCTGTCTCCATGCTGAAGGTCCAAAAACCAGGGTGGTTCTGTGGCACCAGTGCCAGCTCTCTCAGGCAGATCCCCAGGTAGATGTTGTCGATGGGGAAGAGGGGCAAGTGGCACGAAGCCTCGTAGAGCCGGGTGGCCACTTCCCTTGAGCAAAGGATCCCTCCACCCCCCACATAGGGTGGATAGGTACCCTGATAGAAGGACTCAGGGACATAGTACTTGTGTTTGCAGTCACGGACTGGGACAGCATCCTGGATGACATGGCCAGCAAAGAGGCCCCGGCGAGTGACAGCATCAAGGCTCCCAGCGTAAGCCACCAGAGTGTCCACCCTAAGAAAGACATCATCATCCCCCAGGAAGATCAACTCCACGCTGGGGCAGCGGCCCTGCAACCACCCTAGGAACAGGATGTCCTTTAGGCTGAGATTGTAGAAGGTATCCTGGAAGTCCCAAAGCAGGAGATCCCTGTTTTTCTGCCTCTCCAGCTCCAGAAGTGCTTCCAGATTCGGATGCCCATCCCTTGAGCCCTGCCTGCCCAACAGGAAGAGCGTCTGCACTGTCACATTTCTCACCAGACCAGTTTGGCCCCAGGTCTGCCGGATGGCTTGACGTCGGTCAAAGTTGGCCAACTGGGATTTAACAGCCACCAGCAGTTGTGTCCCATTTGGGCAGGCCTCATCATCTGTGGGCCTGATTAGCAGCGGGTAGTCCCTGCAGTGCATGGAGAGGACGAAAGCCTGGAGGTGGCTGGGGTAGGAGGAGAAATCTGCCAGCCTCTGGGAGGCTTCATGGAAGCTCTCTCCACATGTCCCAGGCAGTGTGAAGTTGAACTGGGCTGTGGCATTCCTCAGTATGGGGTTGTCTAGCCGGTCCATGTAGAGCATCAACAGGTCCCAGAGGGGAAGACCATGGAGGTCCTGGTGCTTCCACAGCCTCAAATGGCCCCCAAGGAAGGCTGATCTCCCTGAAGCCTGCAGACTGAGTGGCCTCCTTGAGAGCATCACTACAGTGTAGACTATCACACTGGAGACAAAGACGCAGGAAAGCCAGACATAAGCTTTGATGTAGCGGCGCTTCATGGTGTGCATGGGGGAGCGAGGGGCGCTGTGGAAAAAGGAAGGGAAGGGGTTAGAGGGTACATCCCAATGGCTTTTGAGGCACCTCCCTATACCACCACACACCCGCAACAGCCTTCCACGGCTCAACTACCCCACCACTTTCCTAACAGCCGATCCACTACCCCCTCCCACAGACACCCCACAGCGCAGCAGGAATTTTCAGGTACCTGTCTCACACACACACCAACAGCCCCTCAGCAATCATTCAACTATCCCCTGCACATGTACACACACCTTGGCAGTCCCCCAGGATGTATCAGGTACCCCCACACAGACAATCCCATATTTCAGGTACTCCCACATGCACCCTGACAACTTCTCCAGGACTTTCCAGGTATCTGCTCTCCCCAAACCCTGATATATACCCATGGCCATTCAGCTTACCCCCCCAACACACACCCCTTCAGCCCCCCCGTGGTATTTCAGGTACCCCCATATACACACCTCTGCCCTTTTTGGTACTTACATGGCACTTTTGCTTGACTTGGTTCTCAGAGCATTTCACTCAGGTGGGTTTATCTCTATATCCATTGGAGAGGGGGAACCGGAAGCCTGGAGATGGGAGGGGCAGCAATGACAGATTTTGCAGTTCTAGCCTCCCTGCTGTAGCCACTAGCCTCCACTCCCCTTCCAGAGCCAGGATAGAACCCCAGAGTCCTGGTTCCCAGCCCCCTGCTCTAGCTACTAGACCTCACTTTGCCCTAGAGCTGGGAGCTGATCAGCCCTTCTGCTCTCAGCTTTTCAGTGGGTAGGGTAATGATCAGCTCTTATCTTGAGGCAGGTCAGAGTCCTTTGAGGGGGAAGCAATTGGACAGTGCAATGAGAATAAAGGGTGGAGTGGAGGAACATTACGCTCCGAGAGCCACACAGCAGGCAGCAGCAGTGGGGTCAGCACAAACCAGTTTCTAGCCACTCATAGCGCTCATGCTGTTTCCCCCCACACCTCTCCATTTGGTACAGGGAGGGCAGGGGTAGGTCCTGGCTCCCAGTCCCTCCTGTTCTAACCCACTACACCCCACTTCTCTCTCAGAGCTGGGGATAGAACCCAGGAGTCCTGTGCCCAAACCTAGCTGGGACAGCACCAGGGCTCAGGAGGCAGGTGTGCTCCAGCCAAGATCCGGGTTCCACATGCTCTCCCACTCCCAGCCTTGTTCCCCAGATTCAGTGCCTCTCACCTGGATTCTGGGATGGGAGACTTCAGTGCCTGTGCAGCCCCGGGGAGCCAGGGAAAGACAGAGCTAAACAGTGGTGAGGGAAGAGAAATGTTAGGAGCTTGAACAGAGGGCTCTTGGGAGGCAGGCGGCTGCTTAGGTAGGGAGGGGCAAGGAAGTCTGCAGGGCTGTCCCAAGTGGAGGGGTGGAGGTGAGAGGATCTGGGCTGTGGGGGAGAGGAAGAGAGAATCCAGGATTGTCTGAGGTTGTGGGGAGTGGAGGGGGATCCAGGGCAACAGGGAGCAGGGAGATCAAAGGGGATCTAGGTTGGAGGGAGCAGGGGTCCAGTTGGGGTTTGGGGTTGTGTGAGTGGAGGGGGAATACAGGGCTGTTGGAGTGAGGGAGTCTGGGATTGTGGGGAGTGGAGGGGGATCCAAGGCTATGGGGAGCAGGGGGACCGAGGGGGATCCAGGTTGGAGGGAGTGGCAGTCTGGGGTTGTGTGGAGTGGAGGAGGAATCCAGGGCTGTTGGGGAGCAGGGGGACCGAGGGGGATCAAGGCTGGGGGGATCAGGGTTTGGATGGGGATCTGGGTCTGGGGAAAGCAGAAGGGGGAATCTAAGGTTGAGGGTGAACAGGGCTGGAGGGTGAGGGGAACATGGGCTGTAGGAGGATACAGGGTTGGGGGGATCTGGGGCTGGGAGCAACAGAGGAGATCCAGGCTGACAGCTTCCCTCGCCCCATCCCACTAGTTGCAGCACTGCTGTACTCTTACCTCCCCCCGGTCATGTTTTCTCCAGCCGTGTTCCACGACACTAGGGTTCTGTCTCTCCAGACCTGGGCGCTCCCAACTCCCTGGCAGCACATTTGATGTTTTTACTGTCCCTAAGCTGGATTCCCCACTATTCTCCTACTGTTTTGAATTTCATCTGCCAGGGCACCAGCCCTTCCATGATCCCATGGTTGCCACCAAACAGCACCCCACAATCCCAGTATTACCAATGCAGCAACACCTGCCTCAGTCTGCAGGAGCCTGAGCTGATTGGTCCAGAAAGGGAGAGCTGCTGCTCCAGGCTTCTCAGTGAGGTGTTAACCCTGAAAAGTATAGACTGTGAGTTCAACAGGGCAGGGACTCTCTCTCATTGTGTCTATGCACCAGACAAAATCAGGCACCCGATCTCAGTGGGGGTTCATGCAGCGTCCGGCATAATGGGGCCACAACCTTGGTCAGGGTCTGTGCATTGCCTGGCCCAGTGGGGAGCCCGATCTTACTTGGGGTCTATGTAGCAGGCAGCATAACAGGGGCCCAAATCTCAGTCGGGATCTGTGCCTGAGCAGTGCGGGTCCTGATCTCACTTGGGGATCCATGCAGCAGACAGCACAATGGGGGCCCACATCTCAGTCAGGGTCTGTGCAGCACCCAGCACTACAAGGGCCCCCATCTCAGCCAAGGCCTCTAGCTGATATTGTAATAAAAATAACAATAATGACTCCCAGGTTCCTGTCGGCCTCTAACTACCAGGACACATCCTCTTTCCAAAGCCAGGCGTAGAACACAGGAGTCCTGACTGTCTCCGTTTCTGGCTCAGCACACCCCCCTGCTCGATTTGGTGCCGTATCCCCAGTAAGAAAAAAGCAAACTCTGCTCTCAAAGACTCATTTATTTGCTGGTACTTTGCATCTCTCATGCAGAGAACTGTATGTGACTCTTCTCCGTTCCAGACGGGGTTATTTTCAGGCGATGTCCAGAGAGTCCAGAGGAGATCTAACCTCTTGTTCAACTGCAACCTGTCAGCAGGACATGAACCAAAGGAACCACTAGATTCCCCCTCCCTTCCCAGAGGTGGGAATAGAACCTAGGAGTCCTGAGAGGGCTGGATGACCCAGGAGGTTCATCAGGCCCTGTGGTGGGAGATCTGTAGACCCTGGACAAAGGAAAATGGAAGATCCAGATGGATCTATAGAGCCTGGAGAACCCAGCACCCGGGTGACCCATAGTGCTTGGGGCTGGGACAGCCAACTGGTGAGTTATAGGGTCCAAGGCAGTGAGATCTATAGGGTTTAGAGCTGTGGAATCCAGGGGAAACTCTATCAGACCTGGGGCAGTGGGATCCAGCAGGGATCTATAGGGGCAGGGGGATGTATAGGGCCCAGGACAGCAGGATCCATGGGGGATATCCAGCACCTGGTCTAGGAGAGGCTCCGTGACCGCCCCCGTGTGGCTCTGCCAGTTGTCCTGGCAATGTTGTCCTTGGCCAGGTGCCCTGAATGTCTCCACAGCAGCCCCTCATCGATGCCCAGTGCTGCCAGCACCTGGGAGAAGCGCCGCTCCACAGCCAGGCGGGCATTGGTCTGTGGAGCGAGAGTCAGGGACATCATTCGCATCACACACAGAACGGAACTGGACTCAGGTTACCCACCCCACTGCCCACACTCAAACCTCTCCCAGCTGAGCTAGTAGGGATCTCCTATAGCCAAGAGAGTAATAGGGGGAGTTCACAACCAGGAATAGAACCCAGGCATCCTGGCTCCCAGCCTCCCCACCCTAACTACTAGACTCCCCTCCCAAAGCTGAAAATAGAACTGAGGAGTCCTGGGTGCCACTTCCCCCTGCTCTAACCATTAGACCCCACTCCCTCCCACCCCCCAGCGCCAGAGATGGAACCCAGAAGTCCTGACTCCCAGCCACCTCTCCCTGCTCTAACCCACTAGCCCCCACTCCTCTCTCACCTGCATGACACGCTCAAAGAGGTAGGGCCTGCTCTCCACCCGCTCTTGGATCTCCCGCAGCTGGGCATCGTACTCTGCCATGCGCTGCTGCTCCAGCTTCCTAAAGCAACAGCACAGAGAGGGTGACTGCAGCAAATCCTACCCCAATCACTGCCCCCTGATTCATAAGGATGCTCAGGGATCTGCTGGATCCTCTGCCCCAGGGCATTGGCTGCACCGGGGGAATATTACCACCCACCAGGATCAGAACAGATCCCCAATCCCAAAGCCTGGGCTCCAGGTCCTTTAGGATCTGGTCCAGTGGAGTTGGAGGATCCAGGAGAAACTATAGGGCCTGGGAGAACCAGGGAATCTATAGGGGCTGGGCCATTGGGGCTTAGAGATGCAAGAGGCTCTGTGAAGTCTGGGAAATTGTGGGAGATCTATAGGGTATGAGAGATGTGGAGGCTCTATAGGGCCTGGGTGAGGGGGGGCTGGGTGATCCTGCAGGATCTATGGGTTTAGATCTGAATCTGAAATATGCCCATCAATCTTTCTGACATCTTTCCTTTTCACTTAGGTCATTTAACACCTGCCCCAGTCACATGGCTCCCCAGTTTCAGCCCAGCACTCGCTACAGTGTCTGGGTCCAGGAGCCTTCAGGGGTCTTTGTGTGTGTCATTGTTGGAGTCAGTGTGGCGTGTAGAGTGTGGATGGCTGTCCATGTGTGTTTGTGTCTGTGTAGGTGTTGGTGTAGTTGTGTGTAGTATCTGTGTGTCTGAGCATTGGGAGTGTGTGTCTCATTGTAGGGTTTATGTCTCGGTATCAGTGTGTCTGCATGTTCATGTGTCAGGGTGTGCAGAGCGTTTGTTGTGGGGGTGTCATGAGTGTTTGTGGAAGTTGGTGTGTCTGGATGTTGGGGCGGGGGTGTCAGGCTGCCAGATGTTGAGAGGTGTTGGGGTGTCTGGGTGTCAGTGTATTAGGAGGAAATCTGAATGTTGGTATGTCTGGACGTTAGTGGTGGTCAAAGTGTCTGGGAGTTACTGTGTGCAGAGGTATTAGAGAGGGAGGTTGGTTTGTCTGGAATTGTGGGTGTCAGGGTGTCAGAATGTGTGTGTCAGTGTCTTTGGTTGTCAATGTGGAAATCAGTTTGTCTGGGTGTTGGGGTGTCAAGGGAGGGTATCAGACTGTTGGGGTGTCAATGTGTCAGTGTATTAGGCTGATATTTAGGTGGTGGTGTGTCTGAATATTGTGGGGGAGATGAGGGGTGCTCTTGTGGAAGTTAGCATGTCTGGGTGTCAGCGGGGAGATAGTGTGTCTGGGTGTAGCTGAGGTGTTTGAGTGTAGCAGGTGTTTGAGTGGTGGTGTGTTGGGAGAGTCAGGGAGTCTGGTTATCAGGGTGTATTTGTGATGCATGTCAGCATAGCCAGGGCGTATCTTTACCAGATGTTTCCATGCTGACAGTCTCTCACTCTTGGTTCTTGTGTGTGTGTTTTTAACTCCTAATTTTTACATACACCCCCCACTTTTGGGCCCCATTCACCCTAAAATCCAGCCAGAATCAGAGCAGGATTTTGTAGGGAACCAGCGACACCTAGTGGTTAATAACAATAATAAATACTAAATAGCTACTAATCAATGTTATTAATAATTAATGTATCTATATTAAATAAAGATTACAAGATAATCATTAATACTAAAATATTAATTACTATTATAGACAATTATTCAATTAATATTAATGCTAAAGGAGCACTCTGGGATGAGAAGACCATTGTGGAGAAACTAAGTGAATTCAGCATCGACTTCATGGCTGAAGATGTTAGGCAGATACCCAAACCTGAGCCATTCCTTTTAGGTGACAAATCTGAGGAATTGTCCCAGATTGAAGTGTCATTAGAAGAGGTTTTGGAACAAGTTGATAAATTAAGGACCACCTGGTATTCACCAATGAGTTCTGAAATTGCAGAACTACTAACTGTGGTATGTAACTATCATTTAAATCAGCTTCTGTATCAAATTATGGGAGGATAGCTAATGTGACACCAATTTTTAAAAAGATATCCAGAGGTGATCCTGGCAATTACAGACTAGTAAGTCGGACGTCAGTACCAGGCAAACTATAGTAAAGAACAGAAATGTCAGACGCATAGATTAACATAATTTGTTGGGGAAGAGTCAACATGGATTTTGTAAAGGGAAATCATGCCTAACCAATCTATTAGAATTCTTTAAGGGGATCAACAAGTATGTGGACAAGGGGGATCCAGCGGATATAGTGTTCTTAGATTTTCAGAAAGCCTTTGACAAGGTCCCTTACCAAACGCTCTTTAGCAAAATAAACTGACATGGGATAAGAGGGAAGGTCCTCTCATGGATCAGTAACTGGTTAAAAGATAGGAAACAAAGGGTAGGAATAAATAGTTTTCAGGATGAAGAGCGGTAAATAGCGGTGTCCCCTAGGGGTCTGTACTGGGCCCAGTCCTATTCAACATATTCATAAATGATCTGGAAAAAGTGCAGTGGCAAAATTTGCAGATGATACAAAACTACTCAAGATAGTTAAGTTCAAAGCAGATTGTGAAGAGTTACAAAGGTATCTCGTAAAACTGGGCGACTGGGCAACAAAATGGCAAATGAAATTCAGTGTTGATATATGCAAAGTAATGTACACTGGAAAACATAATCCCAATACATATAAAATGTTGGGGTCTAAATTCGCTGTTACCACTCAAGAAAGAGATCTTGGAGTCATTGTTGATAGTTTTCTGAAAGCATCCGCTCAATATGCAGCAGCGGTCAAAAAAACTAACAGAATATTGGGAACCATTAAGAAAGGGATAGATAACAAGACAGAAAATACTATATTGCTTCTATATAAATCCACAGTATACCCACATCTTGAATATTCCATGTAGATGTGGTCGCCCCATTTCAACAAAGATATATTGGAATTGGAAAAGGTTCAGAAAAGGGCAACAAAAATGATTAGGAGTATGGAACAGTTTCTATATGAGGAGAGATTAATAAAATTAGGACTTTTCAGCTGGGAAAAGAGACTACTAAAGGGGGATATGATTGAGGTCTATAAAATCATGACTGGTATGGAGAAAATAAATAAGGAAGTGTTGTTTACTCCTTCCCATAACACAAGAACTAGGGGTCACCAAATGAAATTAATAGGCAGCAGGTATAAAACAAACAAAAGGAACTAGTTCTTCACACAACTCACAGTCAACCTGTGGAACTCTTTGCCAGAGGAGGTTGTGAAGACCAAGACTATAACAGGATTCTAAAAAGAAATAGATAAATTCATGGAGGACAGGTCCATCAATGACTATTAGCCAGGATGGGCAAGGATGGTGTCCCTAGCCTTTGTTTGCCAAAAGCTGGGAATGAGCAACAGGGGATGGATCATTTGATGATTACCTGTTCTGTTCATTCCCTCTGGGGCACCTGGGACTGGCCACTTTCAGAAGACATGATACTGGGCTAGATGGACCTTTGGTCTGACCCAGTAAGGCCGTTCTTATGGTCTTAATGTTTTTAACAAACATCAAATTAATATTGATCGATATCCATAACTACAAATTAATATTATTCTATTTTAAGATATCAAAATATTGTTTAGTACTGTTCATAAATACTAAATTAATATCAATCATTCATAAATACTAAATATTAGTTACTATTAAAAGACAAAAGATGAGTTATGCGACAATGGATAAAGTGGTGGAGGCTAGTGGATAGGGAAGTTAGTATGAGATTTAAGGATTCTATGGAGGTAAGACTTTGACCAAACCAACGGTGACAATACTAACAAAATTTTGGGGGAATATCCAAACTTATTACAGAAAGTGCACAAGCGGCCTGTAGCCAAACAAAAGGAGGAAAATATGGCAAGGAAATGTGGGTATGGTCCATTAATGTGTAGGAGGCAGTAAAGAAGGAAAAGTTGAAGCGATGGCAGAAAGTAAGAGCAGTGGAAAGTTATGAAGAATACAAGAAGGTAAAGAAAAGGGTGTAAAGAGCAGTGATAGAAGCTAAGAGTCAGGCATTTTAGAGGCTTATATGCAGGCCTACTAGCAAAGGAAGGTGGAAAAGAATATTAGATTCGCTCCAATTAAGCAAAGAAGCAAAGCAAAGAAACCGAGGACTTGGAAGCTGTGACGTGTGTCAAAGACGAAAATGGAAAAGTATTGCTGGAAGACGGTGGAATCATTAGGAGATGGATGTAGTTTTAAGAGAAACTGCTCAATGAAGACAATGCGATGAAGACGTTGTGGGAAGTATCCTTGCAAGCAATAATCTCACAGGACCTATCGCTATGATGGAGACGCAGACAGCGCTAAAGATGATGAACCTTGGGCAGGCAGTGGGACTGGCCAGTGTCCCAGTCAAGCATTTAAAGCATTAGGCCATGAGGGAGTGAATCTTCTTCAAGTTAAATCTCTGTCCTGAAAAAAAGCCTGAGGCATGGAGGAAGAGCACATTGGTCCCTAACTTTATTCATAAAGGAGATATGCAAGAAGATAGTTATTACCAACCCGTCATGTTAATGAATCACACGAGGAGCTGGCTGGAAAGAATTATCGACAAAAGACTTTGGAGAAGCTGCTGCATCAAATAAGCAACACCCCTTTTGGGTTTATGCCAGGAAGGCTAACAATGGATGTAGTGTTTGCAGCCCAAATATTGTAGGAGAAGTACAGAGAAATAATCTGTTGTGAAGATAAATACAACTGGAAAGGGACCTAAGAGCACTGGAGGGCTGCATTAGAAGAAAATGGCTTACAAATCAGCCAGCAAAAAAACAAAATGTTTTGTTGAGTGGGATATTGAGAAGCCAGTAAAATTAGGTAGTACAAAGTATGTGCAATAATTTAAATATCTTGGTTCAGTGCATTGCTGAGCCATGATGGGAATATATATGCAGATGTTAGGAACCACATGAAGGGTGCTTGGTGTAAATGGAGGAAGTTGACAGGAATTATCTTCTATACAAATATGCCAAGTACTCAAAAGAGCAAGTGTGTAAGATGATGAGTAGGCTAGCCATGACATATGGGTTGGAATGTGCTGGCCAACAAGGAAGAGAGAAGAACAACTACTTCACACTGCCAAATGAGAAGGCTCAGGACACTGGGTAAGATGAGAGCTCATAGGCTATGCAGTGAAACAGTACAAGCCATGTTGCAGGTAGCCACCATCACAGAAAAGCTGAGGGAGTATCAGCTGAGATGGCTGGGTCATGTGAGATGAGATGTGGGGTATGGTAGCCAGAGGCAAGAACTACTAGGCATAGGACAAAAACCACAAGGAAAAAAGATGATTAGAGATGCTGAAGAAGGACATGAAGAAGGTTTTTGTCATCTTGGAAGACCCACTTGACAAGAATGCTTGGAGATAAAGAGGCAAGAGCTGCTGACCCTGAGTGATGGGACAAAGAGAAGGAAAATACAAATAGATACTTATCTCTTCTATAGTACTTTTCATAAGTAGATCTCAAAGTGTTTTAGAAAGGAGGTCAGTATCGTTATTCCCATTTTACAGATGGAGAAACTGAAGCACAGAAAGGTGAAATGGCTTCACAAGTTCACCCAGCAGGCCACTTGCAGAGCCATGAATAGAACTCAGGTCTCCTGAGTCCCAGTCCAGTACCCTACCCAAAAGTATGCAATGAATACTAATATATTGTCATGTTAATATACAAATCCACACCCTGAGTGACGAAGTAAAGCCGACTTAACCCCCAGTGGAGACAACGCTAGTTTGATGGAAGAATTCTTTCATTGCCCTAGCCACCTCAGAGAGGTAGATTTGCTACAATGACTAGAAAATCCCTCCCATCACTGTACTAAGGGCTAATTTACACTAGAAGTGCCAGTTCACTGCAACCATGCCACTGTAACATGTCTGGTGAAGACGATCTATGCCGATGGGAGAGAGCTCTCCCATTGGCATTATAACTCCACCTCCACGAGAGGCAGTAGCTACGCTGTCCTGCCGACATAGCACTCTCCACACCGGAACTTAGGTTGGTGTAATTTACACCACACAGGGATGTGGGTTATTCACGCCTCTGAGCAATGTAAGTTATATTGAAGTAAATGATAGTGTAGACAAGGGCTAAGTGTCTATGGTGAAGCAGCACAGCTGCAGCACTGCTGTAGATTTGTAAGTGTAGACATAGCCCTAGCTAATGTCATTCAGGGAGGTGGTGTAGCTATGCTGGTGGAACTCCTTCTGCTGACCTACACTGCATCTCAACTAGGGGGCTCTGCCAGGATAGCTAGGCTGGTTTACTATGCCAGCAAAACATTTGCAGTGTAGACAAGCCCTATACCTGTGTATGCATAAGAGAAGGAAAAGACACCACACAGGAAGACAGACCCAGACTCAGCCCAGACAAGCATGGTGTAGGACCCTGAGAGAAGCCTCAAAAGGCTTGAGGACTTCTGGGCCTGGTGCTACTGAAGAAGTCTGGGGCTGTGAGCAAAAAAGCTTTCTCCTGTTTGGTTCCTCCTGTGTTCAGGGAAACAGGACTTTGTACAATTTTTGTTAAAAAAACAGAATTGCACCCAAAAAAAGAGAACCTTACTCCATCATCAATTTCTCCTCCTAAATGGAACAACTCACAACACCCCAAATTTGGCTAACTGTTCGCATCAAAAGAAGTAACAGTTAACTACTACTGTTACCAAATATTAAATTAATATGATTCACCATTAAAATACTGATATAAAATACTGATACTAAATTAATATTAGCTGCTATTTTTAATAAATATTGAAATAATACTGATCACCCTTATCACTAATATTTAAAATGTACTACATTAATATAAACTTTGTGAAACAATTAAATTAATATTGATCACCATTAATAGCATTATATTAAAATAAATCAATATTATTTATTACTGAATATTATTAATATAGGCTACCACTGATAATTATGTATGTTGATTTCATATTGATCACTGTTAATAACCATACATTATTAAAATTATTAATAAATTATTTTAAACCATTGTTGATTATAATGAATATGAAATTATTGTCTAGCTATATTATGAACAATTATTAAAATTAATTATTAATATTTTATCAAGCCCACTGATTTCAAGAAGGCCACTTATGTGAGAAAAGTTACACATAAATAGAAGTGTTCTCTAGCTCTTTATTATTAGGTATATCGTATCTGGAGGTCCTGACCAAGATCATGGCTCCTGTTGTACCAGATGTTGCACAGACACACAAGGTCTGTCTACTATGCAACTGGGAAGTGTGACTGCAGAATCTGTAGCCATATCTGAGCTAGCTGTGATCCAACTAGTGTGCTAAAAATAGAAGTGCAGACATGGCCGCACAGATGGTGGAACAGGCTAGCTATCCGAGTACAAACGGTTCTGGGTGGGATTGTACTTGTCTGCTAATCTGTGCTGCCATGGCTAAACAGCTATTGTTAGCATGCTACCTGGATCAAAGGTAGTTCAGGTATTTCTGCATGTTCAGCAATCACACCTCTTGACCTAAGTGCACTGTAGACAGCCTCCCAGTGAGAGCCCGTCCCTGCCCCAGCAAGCTCCCGTTCTAAACAGACAAGGGGCAGAGAGCAAACTGAGGTCTGGAGTAGAAAAAGGGACTTGCTGAAGTACAGCAGTAGAGATGGGAACAGAACCCCAGTGTTCTGAGCACCTGTCCTCTGTCCTATCTGCGGACAATTAATTCCTATAAGAGAGGGTAGGGGCCATGGGTCAGATTTCAGGGGCACCGGCCGAACTTGTGGGGAGCCCATGGCTGGGCTAGCAGGGGGCTGGGGGTTGGGATAGAGAAGCACCAGCAGCACCATGTGATGGTTTCTACACTCCTCTCTTTCTCACACCAGGCTACTCCCTTCTCCTTCTCTCCCTTACCTCAGCTCTTCCCTCTTCCTTTGCGTGATCTGGGCCAAGCTGCCCGGAGGACTGTAGGCTGCCAGGCACTTGGCCACTTCCCTCTGTACCTGCTGCTGCTTGACCCGGCGCTGCTCTGCTCGCCTCTTCTCCTGCTGCTCCCGCCGCTCCCACTCCATCAGCAACAGCCTGCACCAGGAGCAAAGGAGAAGGCTCAGCCAGATGGTGTCTATAAAAATTGTTCCAGTTCCCCTGGCTGGGGGGAACCCCTGGCTGGGATAGCACGGGGCTGCGGTCAGGACCGAGGGGTGGAGCTGGGAGCAGTGGTGGCTGGAGCCCGGGACTGGGATAGCGGGGTTTAGGTAGGCAGGCCGGTTGTCTGCTTTTAAGCCGAACAGTCCTGCCTTTCTAACATTAGTCCCCTACCCATAATGCTCTTCAAAATGGTGCCCCTCATGTGGCACCGGTGGTGGCAGGCTTATGCCATTACTGGTAGCACTAGAATGTTTGGTATTCCAGGACCCTGTGAGTGGCCAGCCTAGCTCTAGGTCAGGATTGAGGGAGTACTAGCAGAGCTAGGGGTGGGATAGCGGAAGGGCTGCAGCAGAGCAGTGGGTGGGGGAAGGCCAGGGCTGAGTTAGCTGGGGTGGGAATGGACTGAAGGGCCTTGTCCATACCTGGTGGCCTCTTGCCGTTTGTCAGAGGCTCTGGTGGGTGGCACCGAGGGCAGGGGGTCGAACTCTGAGCAGGACTGGGACCTGCAATGGAAGCTCCAGAGCTGGCGCAGCTGTTGCTGCTCCCAGTCTCTGAGCTCATCCCCAGGCTGGTGCTGACAGCTGCTGACCTCATGGATGTGGAAGGGTTTGCAGATGGTCAGCTTAGCTGAGAGGGAGACACAGAAAGCATTAATGGAGGGTCCCCAAACCCCTCCCCCATCAGCTGCACTGCCCCACCCCAGAAGCAGTTGCATCTCAGCATTAAGGGAGGGGTATCTGTATAAACAGCCTCTGCGCCCCACTCCAGGGATTCCTGTACAAACAGCCCCACCTCAGAGGCAGCTCCATCTCAGTGCCAGGCAAGGGATTCTGTATAAACAGGTTCCTTGCCCTACCCCAAATCCAATCGCATCCGTCTCCTTGGCTCACCTCTCACTTTCCTCTTCTCCAGCTGCTCCTGGAACCTCTTGTGAAGTGTTTCAAAGTCAGGGATGGTCCGGTTGATGATGGGCTGGAACCGGGTCTTATCTTTGGGGACCAGCCTCCTGCCCTTCCTTCTGTGCCCCCTGGGGCTAGGATCCTGGGGCTCTGTGGCCAGACACAGGGCCTCAGCTCTCAGCCTGGCCCGGAGCTGCTGGGTGGAGGTGACTGCCTCCCAGGGCGGGGAGGACACAGCCTCTTCCAGACTCAACAGCTGCTGAGCCAGCTGGAGCCAGTGCCTGCGCTCTTCCTGGAGCTGGCGTTTGCGGGCCTCGCTCCGGGCCTCCATCTTCCAATACAGCGAGGAGAGGGTGCTGGAGGAGGGATGGGGTGCTTGCTTGATCCTTGCCCCCTCAGCACTGCTGCGCCCCTGTGAGCTGCCAGCCCGTAGGTCTACACGCCCCTGTAAACCTATCGTTGTTGGGCGGGCACTCTCCCGGGGGGAGTTGTTGGGGGCTCTGCGGGGCTCCCCCTTCTTGGTCTTGTCCAGTGAAGGTGCTGGGAGGAGGGCACGACCATTGAGCGAGAATTCCTCCCACATCCACTGGAAGGGGAAGGAAGGGCGGGGACTGTGGGGCAAGGTGTCAGGGGTGCAGGAGGGAGCTGGCTTGGAAGAAAGGGTGTCCTCAGGAACGTCTCTCTGCCTAGCAGTGGGAAGAAGAGGAGATGATAAGTGTCAGGTCAGAGCAATGGGACCTAAAGGGCTTATCTAGTCTAGCATCACCACCCCTACCGTGCCATTCTAGACTAGACCAATGGGTCCATCCATAGGGCATATTATATACCTGATCACATCTCCCTCTGAGCTGGCAACAGACTCTTAGCCACCCCATCCCTGCCACTCTAACCCAGTAGAGCACACTCCCCTCTCTTTGTCTGTTAGACTGTGAGCTGTTTATGGCTGGGACTGTCTCTCACTGTGTGTCTGGGCAGTGCCAGGTGCAGTGGGGGTCCCAGTCTCGGTCAGAGACTATGCAGCACCTAGGAGAGTGCTGGAATGAGGGGGTCCGTGCAGCACTCACCAGAATGGGAGCCCTGATATTGGTCAGGGTCTACTGTGGCCTTGGTCTATGCAGCACCTGCCACTAAACAGGTGCTGGTCTCAGTCGGTATGTCCAGATGCTACTAATATAATCTCTTTGGAGCTGCAGCAAGGGTGAGTTTGTCCCAGTGGCCATAAGGATCCCATTCAACCTACTCACCTCCCTGCAGGTGGGGCCAAGTCCTGGTCTCTGTCAGAGGTGTCACTCACAATTGCCTCCTGCATCTTACACTGTGGGGCCTGGCTGCTTCTTCTCCCTGAGGGGGGGCCTCTGGGTGACCCCTTCCTCTTCCCTTTTCTCATCAAGACCATGATTCCGTCACCAGAATTGAAAACCTCCTCCTGAAACCACAAAGCAAAGGCAGGAGGGACCCAGGTTTTCCCCAGGGAAACTGGCTGGCTCAGGGCAGCAGAGAATGGGACATGGGGCCTTTCCCCTCTAGGAGGTCCTGCTCAAAGCTCCCTAGTCCACTAGCCCCTACTCCTCCCAAAGCTGGGAGCAGAGTGTCCTGACTCAAACTCCCTTGCTCCTTAGCCAGTGGTATCTCTCTACAAACACCTACCCAGGATAGTGAAGGAGAGAGAGATGCGCCAGTTAAGGAGACCCTACGAAAACAAACCCCAACCCAACAATTTTCCCCGGGTGTTTGCCCCTTCAGGGAATTCGCAACATCAGGAAGATGAAGTTAGAGTTTGGGATGGTCTAAAGTAGATGCTGAGTCCCCCAAGCGTGAGGGAAGCCAGTACACAGAGGGGGAAGGAGGTACCAGGAGTTACCTCTTGGGGAAGAGAACCTGAGAGCAGCCCTAGCAGATGCACCCTGCCCTTCTTTTGGTAGAGGGTGCCAGGTGCCCGGCAACTGGGGTCCAGGGAGGGGCTGATGCAGGCGTTGGTGAACATGGAGTGGCGGTGGGCCCCCATCATGGTGCCTACCTGACTGCCCCACCCCCAGCTGTTACTGCGGTGACTGACCCAGTTCCAGAACATGGCAAGGGGGTGGTTCCAGAGAGAGGCCCCACCCCCTCCATATAGTCACCATAGTAATTGTGATGGTGGTGCTAGGGCAGATGTGATACTTTAGCTACCAGCAGAGATGGGACTGAGGGGAAAAGGTTTGGGAGTTCAGGGATCCCAGCTGAGAGGCAGGACTCCTGGGTTCTGTTCACTATTCTGGGAGCAGCAGGTAATCTAGTGAGTTGAGGGGACTGGGAGTCAGGACTCCTGGGTTCTATGTCCAGCTCTGAGAGGAGAGTGGGGTCTGTAACCGCTGGATTTCTTGCACCTCCTGTGAAGTATCTTATGCCAGCCTCTGTCCAAGTCAGGATACTGGGGTAGATGGACCTTGACTGTGATCCAGGCTAGTGGCCCCAGTGTTCTGGGAGAGACCCTGCTGTTAGACCTCCAGGAGGGGAGAGCTTGGGAGGGGCAGCAGAAGTCTCAGGGACATGGTGCAGCTCATGAACTCCATGGGGAACACCCATGCATTCAGAACAATCCATGGCCCTTCCAACATATTGGACAGTACCTGCCATGGGGAAGGAGGAGGAGGGGAACAATGTGGCTAAGGTCACAGGTGGTCCAGAGGGTGAGGCACTGGACTGAGACCCAGGATAGCTGGCTTCTATTGCTGGCTCTGCAACTGACTTTGGGAAAATCCCTTCCCCCACTTTGTGCCTTAGTTTCCCCTCCACCCTTTCTCTAGTTTGGCTGTGAGCAGGGTCGGCTCCAGCCACCAGCCAAGGAAGCATGTGCCTGGAGTGGCACATTTTATGGGGAGGTATTCCGGCCAATCTTGGGGCAGCACATTCTGGCCACCCCCCCCCCCCCGCCTTTTGTTTCCCCTTCAGCGGTGCTCGGGCCGCTTTTTCTTTTCTTTTTTTTTCTTTTTTTTTTTTTTTGCTTGGGGCGGCAAAAAAGTTAGAGCCGGCCCTGGCTGCGAGCTCTTCAGAACAGGAACTGTCACCATGCAACTGTGCAGTACCCACAGTGATGGGGCCCCCAGTCTTGGTCATTGTCTGTGCAACAACCAGTATAACAGGCGTCCCTGATCTCAGTCAGGTGAGGGGAGAGTTCCCCTTGCTGAGCTCTCTGTCCCGCTTTCCGCAGCACCATGCCCTTTGGTCACCTGGGACATTGGGGACAGCACTGACTCACTAATCCCTGTAGGGGCGGCCCCAGCCATGGATGTCTCATTTCTAGTCACCCTATGATTATAGCCTTGTTTACATCCCTGCCTTGGAGCCCAGCCAGGCAGAGGGGGAGAAGGGATTCCTCTGCTCCGCACTCCTTCCTATGATTCCTAGAACTCCCTGCCTCTTGGCAGGACAGGGAGTTACTGAGCCATCCCATCCCTCAGTGCCCAGCTGCAGAATTTGAGGGGCAAAGATGGTGGGGAGCAGGTCATGACCTCATCTAAATTCACCCCTCTTTCCTGCACCTTATGGGTCATTTACACATGGGTTTGGGGCTCTGCATTTTCGTGGATCTGGGATGGGGATGTGAACCGTCTGTAGAGTGTGGGCCAGAGGAGGGGGACATGACTTTGGGCTGGTGGAGGGGACCAGGGCTGGAGGTGGACCTAGAGATCTGAGGCTGGGTTATTGTGAGTCTAGGTGGGTTTTTGGGTTGAACAAGGCCTAGGCTGGGCAGGGAGAAATTGGGAAAGTTAGGTTGAAGGCGGGTAGAACCTAGGCTCTGGGAGAAAAAGGCTGAGCAGGTCGGGTGTAGGGAATTCTGTCTGTCTCTCTCCAGCAGGGCACAGAAAGGACACTCCAGCTGCAAAACATGCTACAACAACAAACAGCTGAGCCCCTCCCCTCCCCTTGAACTGGCTTGGCAGGAGCCCCAGGCTGG
>ML677372.1:1537461-1552864 GCA_007922305.1 Dermatemys mawii | reverse complement strand
ATAGATTTAGGTGGAGAGAGGGTCAGTGGACGAGATTGGGGGGTGGTGAGGGGAAGAATGGGGATTGATGGGTTGATGGGGCACAGGTGGGTGAAGAGGGACATGGGGGCCAGTGGGGCTGGAGGGGTGATGGGGACTAGACATTAGGCTCGGGGACTGATGGGGGTGTTATCAGCAAGAGCTGCCAGGGCAGACACAAGAGGCTGGGTGATGCGGGGATACTGGGAGTGGAACACTGGAGCTCACTGGCAGCTAGGATAGGCAGTAGGGGTCACTGAGGGCTGGATGTATGGGGGAACTGGGGATCAGTGGACACTGGGGTGTTCTGAAGTGGGGCAGTAGAAGCTGGAGTGCTGGGAATAAGGGGAGTGTGGGGTACTGTGCATCTGAACAGACTAGGCATTCAGGCTGAAACCTCCAGGTTACGACAGGACCCATAAGAGCCTCCCATAAACCCAAGCTGAGGGTTCTGCAGCCATGGCTCCCCCGCCCTCACTCCCTGAGGAAATGCAGTGTGATGGGGGGAATGTATTCCCTTCACTTCATCTAAGCAGGGCAGCTCCCCTCAGGGCTGAGGTCAGCAGAGCTGGGGCTTCCATGAAGCCTGCTTCTTCTGCCCCAACCCAGGGACCCCACGAGGAAAGGTGCCCCCTCAGCTCTGCCTGTGGCCCCCAAGCCTGGCCCCTTAGGAAATGACACCCAATTCTGATGCTGCCCTATAGTACAAGCCTGGCACTGGAAGGCATGGGAGTGGGGGTGCCCCTTTCTCAGTCATCATGGGTCCAGGGAGCAGAACTAAGATGCCGAAACAAAGATGACTGCCAGGCAAGAGGTGATGGCTGCCAAGAGAGATTGGGACAATGATGGCAGCCAGGGAGAATGAGGGCTGCTGATAGGGGAGACGCAAAGATGGCTGCCTGACAGGATGCAATGGCTATTGTGGGGCAAGGGGGGAAGTGGAAACACAAAGATGGCTCCCAAGGCTGGCAGCCATTTTGTGTAATTCTTTTCCCAAGATGGCTGAGGTGGAATCCCAAGACTTTGCTAGGGCCCAGAGCTTTCCTGGGGCTGTGAATTCTTCTCCAATTCCTGGCGCCACTCTGACTGGCTGGCAACATGGGGCAAGAAGCATGTGGGATCCATTTGTGGCTCTGGAGCAGCATCTTGGCGCCTGCTGTTTTCCTCCCTGTCCCTCCCACGCCTTCAGCTTCAGGAGGATTCAAGCCCCAACATGACTATGCGGGAGCCTTCCCCAGGTTTTGACTGTGTGTGTTTTGGGGCAGGAGGGGACAACTGAAGGTGCATGCACAAGGCAGGACAAGGGGCATAGGTGGTAGTGGGAGTTGCACAGTGGGGAGGGAGATGGGGGGCAAGGGGTAAGTGTGTGTGTATAGCATGGAGGAGGCCAAGGGGTACACACAGAGTGGCAGGATCAAAGATGTGTGTGAACAGTGTGAGAGATGTTGAGGGGCACATACAGCATAGGGGAGGCCAAGCAGCACATAGTGTGGCAGGAAAAAGGGGTACACAGAATGGGGTGATGCCAGGGGGCACATAGTGTAAGGTAAATTGGGAGTATATACACAGTGTGTGGAGGCTTAGGGGTGCTGAGAGAGGCTGGTCAGTTCAAGGGGATTACCCATGGAAGGATGTAGATGTGCTGGTCTCTGGTTACAGCTTGTGTGATTGGCACTTGTTTACAGCCCTTGCCTGGCTAGAGGCCACATTTGGTGGGTGTGGCTCCTGGTCTGTTCTGCTGAGTCAGGCATTGCTGGTTACTGTGGTGGAGCTGGAGCTCCAGGTGTGAGGGGGTCAGTTCCTCAGCTCTGGCACTGAGGCTTGAACCTCCCCCTATCCCCGTTCCACCCCTCTGGGGCAAATTCAGTGCTGGGGGGGGGGAGTTTGGTGCCAGTTTCCACATACAGAGGCTTCTATGGGTGCCCAGCACAGAGTAGTGGCCTGGCAAGCTCCTCACTAACACCCCTGCTCCAGTGTGTGTTTTGTGGAGACGCTTTCTATGGGGAGACAGGGGCACTCTGCCTCTATGGTCAGATTAGCCCCAGAAGCCCTGCCCAGTTAGTGCCATTCAGATGCAACTGACAAGTAGACTCCATGGAGGGTGTGAGGGAGGGGGGTGTTCCAGGACCAGGAGGCAGTTGGGAGTGTTTGCTGGTGGGTGGGAAGCCCACAGGTAAGAGCAGATCTATATTTAACCTTTTGTGGCATGCCTGCTGGAGCCCTTCAAGAAGCCCGTAGGCCCCTCTCTGCTATGTGTAGGGAGCTGTGGAGGGGGACAGTTTCCTACCGCAATGCTCTCTCACTGATGACAAAACTGAAGCAGGGAACAATCAAGTGTTTCTTGTGATTGTCAGGGCCAGAGGGAAGGGGCTGGATTTCCAGCCTTTGATTGTGCCTCCCCCACCCACGGCGTTCCCAGACTCTGATCCCAGGCCCCACCACTTCCTAGCCTTTGATCTATCCTTCCCCCTTAGGGTTCCCAACTGTGATCCTTCCCCTGCTCCTCGGGTTCCTGGCCTTTGATGTACAGGGTTTCCAGAAACTGACCTCTATCCCCTTCCCATCCCTGTGAGACAGGCTTCTTTCTCAGGAAGAAGACTCAGCTCCAAGGGACAGACTAAGTGAAGAGTAGATAGTGAAACGGAAGGAAAAGGATTTGCCCAGCCACATAAGTGAGTCAGTGGAGCTGGGATTAGAGCCCCAGAATCCTGCCTCCCCTCCCCTGCTCTAACCACTAGATACCACTCCTGCCACAGTCAGGAATAGAAGAATGCTGGTGGTAACGTGACAAAGAGTCCTGTGGCACCTTATAGACTAACAGATGTATTGGAGCATACGCTTTCCGTGGGTGAATACCCATTTAATCAGATGCAACAGGTGGTAAAGTGGTGTCCTGACACCCAGCCCCCAGCTTTAACCATTAGACACCCCCATGAGCCTATTCTCTTCATGCTAAATTCCTCCCCCCCAACCCCATATGGAGCCATCCACTCCCGATCTCTCTCATTACATTTTGCTTATCCCCAGTTGGAAACTCTTCTGTTCTCATCTCACCTCCAAACTTTCCATGGAATGGCAACCCCTCCTTGTCATATCCTCTGCCATCTAGGGCCTTGTAGCAAGTACAGACCCCTCACCCCTTGGGAACTGCTCTCTCCATAGCCCCTAATTTCCCATAGTCCCTCTCCCCCCAGCTCTGCACCAAGCAGGATCCTCTCCACTGTTCCAGGCCGTAGTTCATGGTAACACAAAGTAATTAACAGTCTCCACCTTAAGCCGGGCTGGAGGCGGGCTTGGGAGGCGGAGTCAGAGGCGATCGGGATATATCAGTGCCGGCTGAAGGGGGGCTCCTGTGTCACAGTCAGAGGAGTCATTCAGGTGTGCTAGGTATGATCTGCCGCGGTGTGCCGGGCGCATGGGGACGGCGTGTTCTTGCGCTGCGCCGCGCCCAAGGCGCATGGGCTGGGTACCTACCAGCGCGCACAGGGCTGTGGGGAGAGGGCAAACGAGGGGGACATGAGATAAGGCAGCATGGCTGCAGCTGAATCGCCCGATAGGGCTAAGACAGAGGACGGGGGGGATCTCTGTGCCTGCTGGGAGGGCTGTGTGCGAAGGTCGGGGGGCGCTCTGAATCGGGGCCAGGTGTTGGAGAGTGCTCTGCTCGGGGCACATGGCTCTGCCTCTTTCCCCTCACCGCAGGCCCTAGCGATACCCGGTGGCATCCAGCCAGGCATCATGAGCCAGGACACAGAGGTGGACATGAAGGAGGTGGAGTTGAACGAAATGGAGCCAGAGAAGCAGCCCATGACGGGCTCCCCCTCCTCCCCGGCCTCGGGCTCCCTGGCCGAGAAGAACGGGATGGTGAAGGTGAAGGTGCCCGAGGAGGATGGCGAGGCAGATGCTGGCACCAAGTTCACGGGGCTGTCCAAGGAGGAGCTATTGCAAGTAGCGGGCACACCCGGGTGGGTGCGCACCCGCTGGGCCCTGCTCATCCTCTTCTGGCTGGGTTGGCTGGGCATGCTGGCGGGGGCCATCGTCATCATCATCCAGGCTCCCCGCTGCAAGGAGCTCCCTCCCCAGGAGTGGTGGCACAAGGGGGGCATCTACCGCATCCAGGCACTGGAGGCCTTCCAGGACTCGGATGCCGATGGAGTTGGGGATTTAGCAGGTGAGTCCTAATTCTCTGCCCCCACCCCAACCACTAGATCCCACTGCCCTTTAAACTGGAAATAGAACCCGAGAGTCCTGACCATCCCCTCCCCCCCAACCCTGAGAGAAGACGATGTTACGGGTGGGAAAGCAGAGGTTTGGGGTGGGGGGTGGCAGAAAACCCGGGCGAACACTGGGGTTTGGTTGCCCTCTTGGCACAAACTGGAGCCCCGGTACTGCTGGGGTGACCCCCTCCCCCAATCTGGGGGAGCTCAGGTGGGGGGGGGACGCTCCCTCCCCTTTCGGACAGGATGTTCCATACAATCCGTCCCCACGTGCTCCCAGCCGGAGCAGGTGACCGGCGGCGGGTGGGGTGCTCGCCCCGCCTGGCATGGGTGAGCGGGGTTGGCGGAGTTGCTCCCAGCCAGTTCTAGCCGGTTGGCAGCGGCAACTAGTGGGCTTTGTTTCATCAGCTTTGACGTCAGCCCAGCCTGAGCTGACTCAGCTGTTGCGGGAGGGGGGGAGGGCTAAATGATAGGCGGGGGAGGGGAAGCTGGGGTTAAGGTCCCGTGGGAGAGGGGAAGGGAGCTGGGATTAAAGGGCTTGGGGTGGTGAGGGAAGGGGAAGGAAACTGAGGTTAAAGGTCCCGTGGGACTAGAGGGGGGGAAAGGGAGCTGGGGCTAAAGGTCCTGTTGGCTGGGGCGGGAGGGGACGGGAGCTGGGGTCAAAGGTTTCATTCTGAGTGGGGGAGGAAGGGACTTGGGGGGGAATATCCTTCATCGAAGTGGGAGGGATAATGTGGGCAAGAGGCGGGGGCTATGGGGACAGCCTTTATCTGGGATGGGGAGGGGATTATGTGGGACTGGAGAAGCTGCCAACCTCTGACCCTCCCCCGCCTTGTCTGCTCTGCCCCCAGGGGTGCAACAACACATGGATTACCTGAGCTCCCTGAAGGTGAAGGGACTGGTAATTGGGCCCATACATGTTAACGCCGCAGACAACTTGGCCGATACAGACCTGCAGAAAGTGGACCCCAAGCTTGGCACCAAGGAGACCTTTGCCAAGCTGTTGGAGGATGCTAAGAAGAAGAGTAAGAAAATGTCCCCATATGGGGCCTGTTCTCCTGGGGGTGCTGGATGTGATCCAGCCCCAGGATGGATGGTAGGGAATGGGATATGGGGTGTTTGGGAAGGGGAGCTCTCCCTATCCCGGCATGTACACCTGACATCCCTTTCTTCCTAGGTCTCAAGGTCATCCTGGATCTGACCCCCAATTACCGTGGCCAGATGCCCTGGTTCAACCTGGAGACGCACCGCAACAGTGAATTCCAGTCTAAAATGAAGGTGAGGGGAGGCTGCAATGGGGGGCATCCTGGGGAGCAGCACCTGAGGGGAGCTGGTAATCTAACCTTATGGCTATGTTTTGGGGGGAGAGGGTGTCCTGCTGTATCTCAGATCCTCCCCGGGGATCTGTCTGGGCCTGGTTTGCCACTTTCCCTGAATCCTCACTATTTTTGAGGAAGCAGCTGGGACCACTGTCTGGGTTTCTCATGCAGGGGGGGTTGGGGTATGGAGACCTGGGGGAGGAGGTGTTGGCTACACTGGAGTTGGAGGCCAGGGGCTGACAGATGGTGAGAGGCGGCAGGGCTGGTGGCTGTGGGGCATGCCAAGTGCTGATGCTTGACACACACTCTCTGGGCAGGCGGCGCTGGAGTTCTGGCTGAAGCTTGGCGTGGCGGGGATCCAGATAGAGGAAGTGGAGCAGCTCAATGTAAGTGACTGGCTTGTCTGTGTGTTGGGGGTGGAGGTTGTGGGAGGTAATGTGGGGGGGTTGTGGGAGGTAATGTGCTGGGGGTGACTGTCTGTCTCACAGGTCTTTTTCTTCTCCAGAACTCCCAGCTCCTGGTAGAGTGGAAAAACCTCACCAGCCAGTACAGTTCAGATGGCAATGCCAGGTGGGTACCTAGCCCCCTCCAAATGGTTCTGGCCTTTGTGGTGGTGGTTGACTTGCTGCCCCCCTAGAGGGATGCCAGCCCTCTAGAATAGACCCACCTTCCAGGCTCCCTCCCTTGGACGCCTCTCTCCTCTCCTGGTGCCACCCTGCTTCAAGAACCCATAATTCCCCCATGTTCCCCCACCCTCTAGAAAATACCTCTCCATCTTCAGACTCTGCACCCTGCCCCATCTCAACCTCCCACATCCTCCTTCCCATTCCTGGCACCTCACAACTGACCCCGGCGCTCACTGTACCCTGACTCCCTTCTCCCCAGGGTGCTGATCACTGGGACCAGCCAGCAGGATTCCTGGCAGATCTTCTCCCTGCTAAACAAGACCAGCGCTGACCTCTTGGTCAGCCCGTATCTGACAGGGCTGGGGCTGGAGCCCACTGGGGAGGAGGTGAAAAATGCAATCAGAGACTACATCCACGCTGCTGGACAGAAGTGGCCCAGCTGGAGTGTAAGTGTTGCCCACCCCCCAACTCTGTTTCCCCAGCTTTTGGAATTGGGGGAGGGGCTTAGGCATAGACCTACCTTTATCCCACCCCCCACGGGCCCCCCACGCAAACCCCCCCTTCCCCCCCCCCCGATATATATCAGCTCCCAGGGCTCAGAGTGGGCTCCCTTTTGGAGACAGGGCAGGCGCTGAGCCCCCAACAGATGTATGCCCCAAAGCACGTGGGTCTGTTCTGTGTTGGCTGCTCAAGGACGATTGGCCGGGGATGTGACCACTAGCCCCCCCATCCCCTCCCAGAGCTGGGGATAAGTCCACCTCCTGCCCCCTGTGCTGACACTGCATCTCTGCTGTCTCTGCAGGTGGGGGGCCCACGGAAGGGGCACATGGCCTCTCTTGTGAAAGAGCGGTTGCTGCGGCTCTATCACATGCTACTTTTCACGCTACCAGGGACGCCTTTCACCAACTATGGGGATGAAATCGGGCTGCCAGGACAGGTAGGGGCAGCGTGGGGCTGGGGGATCCCTTTGGAGGAGGTGGTGGGGAGGCCTGGGAGGGTTAGTTAAGGTGATAAAAGGGAGAACTGGGCGGTGGAGGGGGGGGGTGGTGACAGTGAAGTCTCTGAAGGTGCTGGCGCAGAGGTGGGAGGGGATGGAGATGTCTGTACAGCTTCTAGAGGAAGGGGCATCTGGGGAAGGGACGGGGTGGGTTGGTTGCAAGTAGGGATGGGCAGCCAGCTGTGCAACTCCCTGTAACCATGTCCGTTGTTTCCCCAGTCTAATGTATCCTGCATGCAGTGGGATGATTCGGCCAACTATGGCTTCTCAAAGTTGTCTCCTCAGGGTGGGGACAGCAGCGGCAGCAACATCACCGTGAAGGTGAGGGCAGGGGTGCAGGCAGAGCTTGGGGGAGGAACGTGGGTGGGGTGGTGAGGGGAGTGAGAGGAGGCCAGAGCTGTGGGAGGGGTTGGGAGAGGGCATGGTCTCCCTCACACTAACCCAGCATTTCTCAAATGCTGCCGTTGTGGCCACCAGGGGCTTTTCTTGTCGCCACAGCCTCCTGGGCAATGTTGTTGGGTTTTTTGGGTGGGGTGTGGGGCAGACAAAGCAGTGGTGACTCCTCTGGGGCAACCAGCAGGGTTTGGGCCCTACCCCGCACTGAGGACACACATGCTGAAGGAGCAGACAGCCACTGAGTTCCCCTCCTTCTGGGGATGGAGAGGGTCTTGCTTTAGGCCTGGGGTGGCAGGCAACTGCCTCCAGCTGTAAAGCAGTAGGGTCTGTCCTCTGGCTGCGGGGCCCCAAGCTCCAGCTACGGGGTGGGGGGAGGGAGGCAGCCTTTTGGGCTCTGTCCTTGGGCTCACCTATTGCCCATGGTCCCCTGCTACCTTCTCTGGTGTGGGCTGTACAATGGCAGGCCCGGGCCCGAGCCCTGGGTTTGCCACCTATCCCCATTTCCCTGCCCCTCAGCTATGCAGCAATAGGCTCTATCCCCCATCCCTCCTCCGGCCCCTATCCAGGGCTTAATTTGTTCTCGGGCTTGCTGGGAGCTGAGTAAGTCTTCTGTAAAAAGTGATATTAACAAACCTACAGATATCACTTTCCACTGCAGACTTAGCAGCTAGCTTGGAGGCTGTGAAAAGTGATATTAACATACAAGTATCACTTTTCACAGCAGTAGACTTGCTACCTAGGCAACCAAAAGAAAGAATAATAAAAAAAAGACAAGAATGTGCCAAACACCTTATTTGTGTTTAGGGTTAGTAAAGAATAGACACAACTGAACATTATTTCTGTTCCTGAGTCAGTAAAAACACCCTACATAGACGTACATCTGTCCAAATCACTGTTGTTTGTGTGTTTGTTTTTCCTAAAGTTAATTACATATTTTGGGAAAAACTGACTGAGCAGCCACCTGCAAGAGTTGGTGGCTGCTCTGTGAGGTCACCAAAATTTTATTCTGAGAACCTCTGCACTAACCCCATGTCTCCCTCCCCAGGCACAGAGTGCGGACAGCTCCTCGCTTCTCGCCCTGTTCCGGCAGCTGAGCGAGCTGCGGGGCAAGGAGCGCTCGCTGCTACATGGAGAGTTCATGATGCTGCCCGCGCTGGTGCCGGATGTCTGTGTCTACCTGCGCAGCTGGGACCAGAACAGACGCTTCCTGGTGATCCTCAACTTTGCTGGCACCCGCAACTCTGTCAGCATCTCCCACCATCTCCTGCCTCCGGAGGCCACTGTGGAGCTCAGCACTGACCCTCAGCGCAAAAAGGGACAGCTGGCCCTGAAGGCCCTGACATTGGAGCCCTCTGAGGGGTTGCTGCTACATTTCCCCTATGTAGCCTAGGGGAGGGGGCCTCCCCTGTGGGCCAGGGCCTCTCATATTCCAGGGGGCATATTGCTCATGTGAGTCCTACTAAGACCCTCAGGGGCAGCACTTGGAGAGCAGGAGGGGGGAGCTGCAGCTACAAGGTAAAGAAGGGCCCTAGGTTCTGCTCTCCCAAGTAATGGGTGTCTGTCCTGATACACCCTACAGGGCTGGCTGGGGGATCTGGGCACGCTGGTGCTCAGTGTGCTCCAATTCCTGCTAGCGTCACTTTGGCACCATCCTCCGCGATGCTAGGGGAGATCTGAGCTGGGGTGAGGACTGGGCTCCATGGCATCTGTTTCCCCACAGTGGGACAGTAACTAAATTAGGGACCAAAGGGTTCAGGTGCCACTGGCTACAGCTTCCCCCTCCCCCAAAGTCATTCCTGCTCCTGAAAGGCTTGGCCTGTCCTGGTGTTGTCACCCCCTCCTTTAGGTACCCCATAAGGTATGATAGGTGGGGATGACTGATTAGGACCAAGGGTCTGTCTCTTCTCCTCTTCCTCTCTCCCCCTCCCCACAGTGTAGGGGCCCGTGCTATGTGTGAAATGGGGCAGGTACTGGGGTGGGGAACTTTGTGCTAAGCTCCTCCTGAGTGCTGCTGGGATCAGCATGGAAATAATAAAAGGCTCTGCTTAGTGACTCAGGCTTGTCTCTTCTTTTAGTGGGGCCCTGGCATTTACCCCACCACCTCATTTTTCCCCTTGGCTGCTTCATGCCTTAAAGGGGAGGGGCACCAGAAAAGGACCCCTGCACTTCCTCCTCACTGGCTCTCTCTTCTGCTGCCCCAAGTTCCTACCTGCAGGGTGAGGACCCCATTTTTTCCCCCCTCTGCTGTGATCATTGAGTAGCCTGGGGGCAGCTCTCTGGCCTCTGCAACTGCTTGCTCTATGCTGCCCTGGAGCAATCAGCCTAGCTCAGGGCTGGTGCCTGATGCTGTTTGTTAGTGGGGACAGGGCTTCCCCTAAGCTTGGATGTGCCTTAAGTATGGAGGCCTGTCCCAGATTGCTCCTCTTGGTGTGAGAAGAGGGGTGATTCTACCTCCAGGGGTTGGGCCAGGCCCTAGGGTCCTGCTTGGGCAGCTCCTTTTCTGGGAAGGAGGGAGGGATCCATGCTTAGCCCCACCTCTCCAGGATCGATCTCTCCCACCCCCGCCAGGCACTTGGTAGAGGCGCCAGTGGAACTGGTGCATGCTGGGAGCTAGTTTTTCAGCGTGGGGAGTGCTCCCCCCTCAATCTCCCTATGGGCACTTTACACCTTCCCCTTTAACAGGCCACCTCGCCTTTAAATCCACCTGCTCTTCAGTACCCGTCCTGTTCAACCCACCCGGGCCGCTTTCTGTCGGCCAAACGCCGGCCTTGCCGCCACCTTCTCCTTTAAGCGGCCTCCCTGACGCATTGCAGGTGGGAGCCGGCCAATGGGCTCGGGGCAGACGGGTCACGTGGCCGTGCCGGGCGGGCGGTATTTAAAGGGCTCGGCGCAAAACGCAACGGAAGGCCACTGCTGGGTCCGGGACTCGTTGCGGGCGGAGGGATCTGGGCGGCGCGGCCCGGGCGGAGGGAGCCGGAGACCACGGGGAACTGAGCGGTCGTAGCACCAGCCCCCCGCTGCCGCCGCCATGGCAAGAAGGGGGCTCTCGGGGGAGGGGGGCTGCTGGGGCTCCCTGGCAGCGGTTGGCGGAGCGAGGGGGTGGGGTGGGGCGGGGGGCTGGGGTTCAGGGGCGCTGGGAACTGGGGGTGGCAGGGGGTGTGCGCGGACAGATGGGGGTAGCCTGGTCCTGAATGTTGGGGTGGGGCGGGTGGTACTGCTGGGGGGAGGGGACCAGGCCCCAAGACTGGGGCTACTAGGGCCCCTCCCCATTGGCCAGTCGGGAGCAGGTAGTTGGGGGGCAGCTGGGGACAGCAGCTATGCTGCGTCTTGCGGGAGTTGGGTGGTGTGGGGTTCCCAGGGGTGTCTGAGTGTAGGGTAGAGTCTCTTCCCCTAAGAGACTGGGTGGGAGGGAGTGAGGCTATATTTGGGGAGCAGATGGCCCAGGGGGCAGTGGGGTATAGGGCATGGCTGGGGGGAGGGTGTCAGATAGTCAGGGCAATAACTCTGTCTCCTCTTGCAGGCAGACCAGCTGACAGAGGAACAGATCGCAGGTGAGGTGCCCTTTTATGGTGCTCTCCTAAAATTCTCCTTTATATGGGGGACCTGATGCTTCACAATATGGTCAGGCCCAGGAGCCTGTTTTCCCAGGTGCTGGAGGGAGGGAGGAGACTGCAGGGAGAAGGCACCCTGTGGCAGGCCCCCCTGGGTACTGATTACTCTCCTCTCTCCTGGCAGAATTCAAGGAAGCCTTCTCCCTTTTCGACAAGGATGGGGATGGCACCATTACCACCAAGGAGCTGGGTACTGTCATGAGGTCTCTAGGGCAGAATCCCACTGAGGCAGAGTTGCAGGACATGATCAATGAGGTGGATGCTGATGGTGAGAGAGAACTGTGAGATGGGTGGGGAGTGGGAACACAGCTACTGCACTGGCGGCAGTGGGGTGCGGGTGGCTGGGGAGTGATCAGAGCAGGGAGGCAGGACTCCTGTGTTTTGTTCTTAGCTATGAACTTGGAGAAGTCTTTTCCCTTCTCTGTGCCTTAGTTTCCCTTATAATTCTTTGTCTGTTTAGACTATGAGCTCTGGGGTAGGGACTGAGAAGGGATTCTAGGCAGGTTAGGGGAATGGAGAGGAGACTGAAAGAACTGGGTTTGTATAGCTGGATCAGATGAAACTTGGAGAGTGACGGGTGGATCTGAATGCTCTCTGTAAATATATCAGAGAGGAAACCCTAAGGAGGGTGAAGAGCTATTGAAGCTAAGAGTGAGCTTCTGGAGCAGCCTCCCAAACATTGATATATTTCTGACTGAGATTTTGACGAGCCTGCCTGTGATAGCAGGACTGGACTTGATGACCCAGGAGGCCCCTTCTAGCCCTATATCCCTGTGTGAGGCACCTAATCCCAACCCCAGGTATTATCCTTCCGGTGCGGCTGCTGCTGCTAACACAGCTGAAGTCCCTCATGACTGAGCTGAGAATTGCCTCATCCTAGGGCCTGTCACTTCGGCACCCCAAAGTGATACAGGCCCCATGGAGAGCTGCCTGTTCCTGCTCCAGTGTGGGGGTTGTACCTGAGTTAAACCCAGGGGGTTGACTCAAGGATTGTAGGCCAATCCTCAGAGCTCTGTAGTTTGGGCAGGGGTTTGTTTATAGGTACCCCACATCTTTGCAGAGGAGGGGAAGAGGAAGCCCCTGAAGGCAAGCGCATCGTTGGAGGGAAGGGGGTGTTTCAGTGAATTCCCCAGAGCTCCCTGCCAGTACTTGGGTGTCTGGAATTTTGGGAGTGAGGGTACTAGATGCTGGGGGGTGCTGTGCAGGTCACCCAACCCAATGTCCATTAGGCCCAGCACTAATGGCCTTTTCTCCTGCCCAAGGGAATGGCACCATTGACTTCCCAGAGTTCCTAACCATGATGGCAAGGAAGATGAAGGATACAGACAGTGAGGAGGAGATCCGTGAGGCCTTCCGGGTGTTTGACAAGGTGAGGCAGTGGGGCTTCATCCCCTTTATCCCTGGTGGCTGTGTGTCCCCCCTTTCTCCCCAGGAGCTCCAAAATAGCAGCTGGGGCTAAACTCCTCCCTGCAGGGATAGCTGAGTCCAATACTCCCTCCTGTGTGCATCTGCTTCACAGCTGAACACCTCCCACTTCCACATGGGGTTGGGGGCTGGAGAGTCATCAGCTACCTGAGATAGGTGTGGGGTGGGAAGGAGGACAGACTGCCTGCACGGTCTACCTGCTTTCACCTCCCCAGGGACTATGCTGAGGCTGACAGGGTGGGGTTCCTGTGGTCCTTGTGCTAACGAGGGGCAGCCTTATGGCCCCCTTGCCTGACATGGTGCCTGCCCCCTCTCTCCCAGGATGGGAATGGGTACATCAGTGCGGCCGAGCTGCGCCACGTCATGACCAATCTGGGTGAGAAGCTGACAGATGAGGAGGTGGATGAGATGATCCGGGAAGCTGACATCGATGGTGATGGACAGGTCAACTATGAAGGTGAGGGGGTGGGGCAGCTTGCACTGACTGTCCAAAGGGCACAGCTGCTGCTCAGGATAGTACCACTCTGGAGAGGGCATTTGCTCCCTTAAGGACTCTCCAGTGCAGTGGGTAGGATTGGTCTGGGAGTCAGGATGCCTGGGTTCTCTTCCTGGATCTGCTGCTTTCTGACTCTTGCATTGTGACAGGCATAAGCTGGTGAAGGGGCTTGGAAATCTCACAAATGTTGTTAACTCCAGGGAATGGGAGACCCAGCAGGGCACCTCCAAGTGCAGCCTGGGTGAGGGTTGGGGGGATGGTTTCTGCCTGAGACAAGGGAGGGGTGGGGTGAATCAGACTTGTCACCTGCTCTCTGACCCTGTGCCTTTGTTTGCAGAGTTTGTACAGATGATGACAGCTAAGTAGGCTCTGGTAGGACATGCCCCTCACCTGTACAGACTGGATGGACTCTTCCTACTGCTGCCACATGTCATCCCTGCCCTGTCCCTGGTGCCATCCTGTCATCAGCAGCTGCTCTCCTTCGAGGACAGTGCATGCTTTCACCTCCTCTGCAATGTGTGCTTGTATGCTGGGCATCACAGGGACAGGAGCCCAGCAGGGCCTATGGCCTGCTTCCCCCTAAGTGCTTTGGTGGAGCAGGCCCCTGGCTGCTGGCTAGCTCTGCAAACTGTTTTCCGTTTGACAGTTCTTCCCCTTCTCTCCCATATTCAGCATCTCACCTGAATGCTCATGGACTGTGGTAGGGCAGCTGACTTGTTGCTTTGACTGGCCACTGTTGCCTTCCTGGACGTGTCTACGTATGTTGGATATTGTGACTGTTAATTTCTTAACTGCTTAATATTCAGCCCCCTTAATCTCCCATTCCTTTCCTTCTCCCCCGTCCCTCCCATCCATATTGGCTTCCGGGGATGCTTCGGTTCCATTCCAGATGGTGTAAGGTTTTATTTTCAATAAAGTCTCTCTGTGTGGTTTCTATTCCAAGTGCTGCCTCAGCATGTTCAGTGCACAGCTCAGGTGGAGGACTTCAGAGCACAGGGGGGCTTGGTGTAATATAAACCAAGGGGCGTGGTGTGTGCTAGTATCAGCCTAGGACAAAGCACATATTGCAGCAGCAAAAAATTAATGACCATGTAAGTTGCTGGGTCAGGACTTGAACCTAGATCTCCCAGAGTCTAGAAGCATATCCTAACTATTGGGCTATGCTCTTTTTCCTCTGTAGTCCTTTTAGGAGTCTGTCGTGTTGCAGTGCTCTTCCATTTCCCACCCCCCACCCCCCTTTAAAACATCTTCCTATCTAGATGGTGCAATGATAGGGGCTAGACACACTTCTCAAGACTCTACCCAGTGATTTCCTACTGTGTAGCTTGAACTTCTTCTAATACTGCCTAGTGTACAGTGAAGCTACTATCTCGATAGTGCATTGTTGAGATCCACTGGCAGTACTGAAAAGAACTTCTCAGACTTGTGAAATAAATAGACTATTCCTACACTAGACTGGAACCCTCTTAGACCAGTACCAGTAATACCATTCTCAACATTGCACTGTTGAGATAGAAGCTGCAATATACACTATCCACAGGCCAGCTTAGTGGCTCATTTGTTACTGCAGGCAGTGTGAGCAGGACTTCAGCTGTGTAGCCTACATCACAACAGGCTACTCTCCAGAATCAATCACTGTGTAGCTACTGCACAGCTGCACCTACTCCTGCTAACACTGCCTGCAGTGACTACACTAGAGGGAACAGTTGATTCTGCCATGCCAGAGGAGAGGCAGTAGCCACGAGGGTGGCCTGTGGACAGTGGGCTGGCACACTCCTTCCCGCCAGCACAGATCTCCAAAGGCTTGAGCGTGGTAGGCGGTAGCCTAAGCCCGGGTGCAAGGAACAGAGCCGAGCTCAAGCCCTGCGAGTCACACCGGACTCCAGAGCCCCATTTAACTCCCCCAGGTCTGGCCGCCTCGCTTCGCGAGCTATTTATAGTGAACGCTCTCACCTCATTGGGCACTGTCGGAACCAATGACAAGTGACCCCGCCCCCACGGAAGTCCTGACTAATAAGAGGTGGTGGCGCGCGAAGAACGGCCGGGCACATGGCGGCTTCCGTTCGCCTAGCAGCGGGGTCCGGGAGCTGCCGAGGCCCGCTCCGGCGGGGGCGGGCGCGAGCTGGGCGCTGTTGTTCCCCTCGTGCCCGGCGGCAGCCCCAGGAGTCGCGCGCCCGCCCGGCCCCGCACAGACTCGGTGGCGTCAGAGGAGTTTTATTCTCAAATACAAAATACAGGCGGTTCGCTCGGACAGATGAGAGGCGGCCCCCGGCCGGGGCTACAGGAGCTGGGACCCCCCCC
>ML677372.1:1468150-1520699 GCA_007922305.1 Dermatemys mawii | reverse complement strand
GGGAGGGTGCAGAGCGGAGAGTGCAGTGGGGAGGGTGCAGAGTGGGGAGGGTGCAGAGCGGAGAGTGCAGTGGGGAGGGTGCAGAGTGGGGAGGGTGCAGAGCTGAAAAGGGCAGAAAGGCTCCTGGGTTGCGGTTGTGAAAGTCGTGTAACCATGAGAGAGGAAGGAACTGACGGTGCAAGAGTGATGTGGGGGCCGGCTGGGAGGGCACCCCTTCCCTTCCCTCCCCGTCCCTCCCCTCCCCTCCCCTCCCAATGGTGCCTGCGAGAGGGAGGGGGAGAACGGGAGAGGCGGTGTGGAGGGGCAAGGGGAGGAAATGGAGGGGGATGGGGTGGGAGGGGTGTGATGCGGGGCGGGGTGGAATGACAGCAGCAGGCGGGATGATAAATAATACATTTTATTTCTAATAAATTATAGAAATACAGTCGAACTCCTGAGCCCCGCCCCAGGGTCAGGGCAGGAGTCCCTGGGGTGTGGGAGGGACGAGGACTGAGGTGGGGAGGGGAGGGGACAGGCACAGCCAGTTCTGTGTGTTCCTGGCATGTGACTGGAGGATGCTGGGAGCTGGGGCTGTAGCAGGTTTGGTTCCTGGTTCGGTTCCCTGGTCGCTGCCCTCCGGGCGGGGCTGAGCTGGGCTCACTGACTGAGCTGGGGCGAGTGTGGTGTCTTCTCCTTCCCTTGCGGTAGCCCTGGGCAGAGACACGACCCACAGTTACACCTGCCCCAAGCCCCCAGTCGATCTCAGCTCCCTGGCTCCCCTCCCTGACCCCCGCTCTTCTTCCCCTCTTCTGGTTGTTGGAGGAGAATCTCTCTCTCTGGCCCCCCACCTAGGAGTGACACCCCCCACCTGTCCCTGTCCCCTATCTGGGGGTGACACCACCAATGTCCCCTCTTATCCAAAGATGAGGCCCCCCCCATCCTTGCCCCTCATCTGGGAGGATGCCTCCATAACGTAGGGACAACACCCGACATCTGGAGTAAAGCCTCCCTCAGTCCCTGCGCCCACAATCTCGCTCAACATCCCCCCATCTGGGGATGACACTTTACCTCCCTCCTCGCTGCCCGCACTGGGGAGTCTCTGCCCCTCCTGGACTTCCCAGGGGGCAGCGGCCTCCTCGTGGGAGCCCCCCAGGAAGCCCAGGGGCCGCTGGCGCTGGCGGAAACGCTGGCGGGGGGTGGCATCCCCAGGACCAAAGGACTCGCTGACCAGGACGCGGGAGCTCAGCTTGCGCCGATTCAGCCGCAGGTGCCCCCGCTGGGCGTCGGGCAGGCTCAGCACGCTGCTGGCCTTGCGCAGGGCCGCAGGCGAGGCCGGGGCGCTGGAGTCTGTGGGCAAAGCAGGGGTTAGTGGGGCAGGGGCTGGTGAGTCATGCATGGCTGCACCTTGCACTGCCATCCCGGATGCCTGGGTCCCATCCTCTGCCCCAATCTCTTCTCATCCCTAGAGCGGCAAGCACTGCAGGGCCGTCCTGGATGCCTGGGTCCCATCCCCTGGGGCTGTGCGCACTGTGGGGCTGTCCGGGACCCATCCCCCGTCCTGATCTCTTCTCCCCACACCCACGAGGTGGAGGATCCCAGACACTCACCCCCGTCAGGTGCGCGCCCATCCTGCCCAAGTCCCGGCAGGTTCTCAGTGCTGTTGGCCCCCTCCGCCAAGGGGCGCTGCTGATCCCGAGAGGGCTCGCGCCGCGGCTTTATCAGCTTCTTCATCTTGTCCGCGATCCAGTTGCTGCTCTTCCTGCGGAGTGGAGGGAGAGGGTCGGTCACAGGCTTCCTGGCAGGAGCTGGGGGGCCTAGCTGGGCCCCTCCCCCACGCATTCTGGGAGATTCCACCCCCCAACACTGACCCATGCAGGGCCACTCAGATCAAACATCAGGGAGGGTCCCTGGTTCAGGCTGGCCCTGGGGGATCCTAGGCTCTGGGGGGCGTATCCCTAGTTTGAGGAGAAAGGGGGGTCCCCTGGCTCGGGCCAGCTTTGGAGGGTTGGTGGCTCGGTCTGTTGCAGGGGAAGGGGGGCCCAGGGTGGCAGAGGAGGGTCCCTGGCTGAAGGCAGATGTGGAAGTCCATGGCAGCGGGAGGGTCCGTGGCTGGGGCCAGCCCTAGGAGGTTCCCTCGGCTGAGTGTGGCCTGGGGGGGTCCGTGGCTGGGGCCAGCCCTAGGAGGTTCCCTCGGCTGAGTGTGGCCCCTTGGGCAGGGGGGACGATGACACTCACTTGCTCTTGGGCAGCGCTGGCTCCAGCACCCGGTATTGGTCCATTATCTTCTCCACCAGCTTCTGTTTCTCCCGGCGCAGCTCGTTCAGTTTATCCCTGGGGGTGAGCACAGGACAGCGTCTGAATCTGGGGCTGGACTCCCCAGCCCTGCACCCCTGGACACCCCCAGCCAGCCTCACCCCTCTGCCCCCTCCCGCACACCTCCCCCGTTGGCCTGATGGGGGCACTCACAGGTGCTGGCGCTGCTCCGAGTGGTACTGCTCCCGGCTCTCCATGCTGCGCTCCAGCAGGCTGCGGTTCTCCTGGCTCAGCTTCTGGATCTCCTGCAGTAGGTGTCGGTTTTCCTCCTCCTGGTTCCCCTTCAGCTGGGCCAGGAGCTGGGGGGCAGCAGAGTTATTCATAGGCCAGGCCAGGCCCCCCTGGGCTCCCCCTCACAGAGGGAGTGGGGCTGGAGGGGCAGAATGGGGAAAGCACTGTCTGGTCAGGGGGTTCAGCCGGGAGGAGCAGCTCCCATTGTTTGCTCGGAGAACGGGGAGCTGGGCTGTGGGTGGTGTGATGGAGTGCGAATTTTTCACAATTTGGATGAACAGGGTGGGTGCCTCAGTTTCCCCTATGTGGTGCCTGGTTAACTAGGTGGAAGGAAGAGAGGGTTTTCCCCTTGCAGAGACCCAGAGATTCAGGTGTGTCTGATGTCTGGGCCCAATGCCCATGGAGAGTCCCAGAAGACAAAGGCCAGTCCAATTGGCCGGACATTTGGCACCTGGCGACTAACGACCATGGATGGCCCCCTCCTTAGGAAGCAGGAGGGTGTGACCAGCTGAAGGAGGAAGGACTAAGGAGGGAGGCCAGGTGACAATGGTTGTCAGGAGCGAGAACAAAGGCCTGGGGAGGCACCAGGCGGGACTGTGAAGTGGGAGTGACTGGACTAAAGAGGGGCTCAGGGCTCTGGACAGCCCCAGGAGGACTCTGCTGTAACTTTCCGTTCTCTGTGTTAATGAAGGACATTCCAGGCTGCGTTCCAGCCTGCTGTGACAGCACTGGCTGGGGTGCGCTGCTCCCTTTGGGTGTGTCAGTCTCCCTCGGGGGTCCAGTTCAGGTGGACTCACTGAGGGGAAGTCATGGCGAGACCCAGGGGTGCTGAAGGCTCCGAGGGCTGGTCCTAGGAGGTGGTGAAGCCAAGAGGCCTGCCCTAGTAAGAGTGTGACCCTTGGGGGCTAACACACTGAAGGGTCCTCCCAGAGACTGTTCAATAGCGCCAGAGCTGTGGATCCGTGGCCGGTGGCTACTGGGGTGGGGGTCTGGAGGTATCAAGGGATCTGCATGGTCTCCAATGGAGGGCGGAGTGGGGGAGAGCTGGGCTGGGAAGAGAAAGGTATCGGGCAGTGTGTGTGTTCTTGGTAGGGTCAGACGGGGGGACAGGGTTGGGGGTGGTCAGGGGTTGCACATCTTGCAATGGTCTCTGGGTAGGATACAGTGGGGGCGTTCAGGCTGGGGGCATAAGGAGGGGGGTGCGCACACAGGTGGAGGGGGTTGCACACCTCGCTCTGCTCCCCAGTAGAGATGCCATGGCGGGGTCAGGCTAGGGGCAGCGTTAGGGGGTTGCACACCTCACTCTGCTCCCCAGTAAAGATGCCATGGCGGGGTCAGGCTAGGGGGCGAGGTTATGGGGTTGCACACACAGGCAGGGTTAGGGGGTTGCACCCCTCGCTCTGGTCTCTGAGGGGACACGGTGGGGGGTTGAGGCTGGGGTGGGGCTAGGGGGTCCCAGCGGTTGCGCACCTCACACTGGTCTCCGATCCGGCCCAGCGCCACCTCCAGCTGGTGGTTCTGCTCCCGCAGGGCAGTGCCCTCAGCCTCCAGCCGTGCCTGCTCCAGCTGCAGTCCCATCAGCCGGCCCCGCAGGCCCCGCAGCTCCCCTTGCTGCTCCTCCTGTGCCCCCTCGGCCGCTGCCAGTGCCGCCTGCACCCTGCGCGGGGCCAGGAGTCAATGGGGGACTGCGAGGGGAAGCCTATGCACTGCCCCACCCCCAATGCTGGCCCCTCTAACCCCCATCTCCCACTCCCCCCACAACGTACAGACCTCCCACTGCCCCCACATCCCAGTCCCTCCTTGTGCCCTCATGTGCTAGGGACCCCCCATCCCACCTCACCTAACCCTAACCTGCAGGCCCCCCCATCTCCCATATCCCGGCATCGCCGCCCTGTTACCGTCCATGCTCGTCCTGCAGCCGGGCGTGCTGCTCCCCCAGCTGCCGGTGTTCCCGCTCAGCCTCCTCCAGCCGCTCCCGCTCCCCCCGCAGGGCTGCCTCCCGCTGCTCTAGCCCGGCCTGCTGTGCCACCAGATGGCTGTGCCTGGAGAGGGAGAGAAAGGGCTCAGAGACCCTACAGGACCCCCATCAGCTTGCCCCGCTGACCCCTGTTCCTCCCCTGATGGTTACCTGCCTTGCAGCCCTGCCCAGTGTCTCCTCCATAGTCACCTGCCCCCCATATTCGCTTACCCCCACAGGAAGCTCCCCGTGACACCCTGTGGTCACCTGCCCTGCAACTCTCTATGCCCCCTCCCCTTTGGGGTTAACTGGCTTACCACCCCCATTGTGTCCCCCGCCCCTCCTACATGCTGTGAAGAATCTAGGAATTACTGTCATAGTTGTATGACATGTGAGTGACTCAGTTTCCCCACTCACTTGGTATTAACCCCTTCCCGCCTAGTGGGTGGCCAGTTCTTTAAGGCAGAGGGAGACAGGACAGCTGTGAGCCACCTAGGCCTGTCTGGGCTAAGCCAGGTACGTGATCCAAAAGTGGATGTAATCGCCCCAGATGCCCGGAGGTCCCTGGAGAAGCAGTGGGGACCGCCGCGAGCCAGCAGTGTCGGGGGACAGCTGGGAGCACACAGGGAGTCGGGAAGGGGGTTCCATCACTCAAGAGATGGTAGCGACAGAGCGGATTAACCAGGCTGATGGCGCTCAGCCATGTCTACATTACAGCTGTGCTGTGCAGTGCCGGAGTGTGGTGCTCCCACATCCACAGAAGGGTTTCTCGGTGCTGACGTTAATCCACATCCCCGAGAGGCAGTAGCTAGGTGGAAGGGAACTTCCTTCCATTGACTTGCCATGTCTACACCAGGGGTGGAGGGTTGACCTAGCTCCAGTGCTCAGGTCACAACCTTTTTCACAGGCCTGAAAATGTCGCTCTCATTTTGAAGTGCAGAGCAGGCCGGAGTGGGTGGGTTCCCAGCCCCTTTGGTGTGAGGTGAGGGACCCGTGCTGAGCTCCCCTGACAGTTCTGTAATTCCCACGATCAGTGCAGTCACCAGTACTTCTCAGCAGCAATCCCGGGCTTCCTCCCCGTGCTGAGAGGGGAGGGTCAGGCCAGGCTGTTCCCAGGCTCACTGGGTTAAGGCCCATCCTACCAGGGGCTCTGTAATGCTGGATTCCAGGGGATTCATGAACCCCGCCTTGCCTGGAACAGGCTGGGCTGGGTCGCTGCAGATCCCCCTGCGTGCCTGGCTCCCTGGTGGGTTAAAGCTTCTCTGAAGTCAGTGGGACTGGCTGGAGAGCCACAGGGGTGATGGAGCCAGGAGCCCCAGCCCTGGACATGTAGCGCTGTGGACTCGGCCTGGTGAAATCGAAGCCCAGGATCTGGCACATAACAGATCTCCTCCCAGAGGGACTGTAGCTAGGCTGGGGGACCAGCCCCCCCAGAGATCTGAGGCACCGCCTGTAGGGTTAACTGGCCTGCTGCCCCCTTGTGCCCTCTCATCCGCTCCTCCCCATGCTTTCCTGGCTCTGCAGCTCCCCTGGCCTGTCACAGCCCCCAACCCCTGCCCTGGGGGGATCCCTGGCCTGGTGCCCCCTAACCCCCTCCAGTTACCTGTCCTGCAGCTCTCGGTGCTCCTGCTCCAGAGCCCGCAGGGCCCCCTTGAGGCCGGCCTGCTTGCCCAGCAGCCCCTCCAGCTCAGCACCCTGGCGGTCGTGCAGCAGTGCCAGCTTGTCATGGTTGCGCACCAGCCCTTCATGGCGCCCGCGCCACTCATCCCGCTCCTGCCGGGCTGCCCGCACCTCAGCCTCCAGCCCTGCCAGTCGCTCCCGCAGCTCCGACGCCCGGGCCTCCAGTGCTGCCTTCTGGGACAGCAACGCTGCCTGCTCCACCTGCCAGGGGAAGGGGCAACAAGAGACATGGGGCAGGGGAGGTACAAGGGAGGGGGAGCCAATATCTCCCCTGGAGGGTCCTGCACTGGATCTGGGGTTGGGGCAGGAGGGTTTGGGGGAACAATGGGCATCCAGGAGACACAGTGTCTCACCTGGGGGCTTCATGCTGGGCCTGCTTGTGGGGCAGCGGCGTTTGGGGGCTTAGTATCTTACCTGGAGGGTCCCGCACTGGATCTGGGGGTAAGAGGAGTGGGGGAGTGGGGGAATTTGGAGGGCCGGTGTCTCCCCAGGGACCTGGCTAAAGGAAAGGAGGTGAGGGGCTGTGCAGAAGGTTGAGCTCTAGACTGGAGGGACGTTGCCAGGGGATCGAGGATCAGTCTTGGGCCTGATCCCATTTAATATTTTCATAAATGACCTTAGCTCAAAAGGAGGGTGAGGACTAGGACTAGGGAGCTGAGAACAGAGTTGGGAGCCATCGTCCATACAGAGGAGAAGAATATTACACAGAAAGAACTGGATAAACCTTGGGCCCCAGCGTGACAGATATGGGATGACATTGTGTAAAGTGCAAGGTCATGCCACTAGGGTCTAATATTTCCTCTAGGCTGGGGGCTCCTCTCCTGAAGGCAACAGAGGGCAACAGGGTCTGGGTCGATCACAGGACGCCATGAGCCACATTTGTGAGGTGGCCACAAAAAAGGCCAATGTGATCCTAGGCTGGATCTGGAGAGGGATTCTAGTGGCGATAGGGAAGCGTTAATGCCCCTGGCCGAGGCACTGGGAAGAGCTCAGCGGGATCATCATGTGCTGTTCTGGGCACCCGTGTTCAGAACGAGGGAACCAAACTGGCCCGGTGCAGAGAAGGGCTCCCAGGCTGATCAGGGGAGAGGAAGCTGATCTTACGAGAGGAGACTGAATGAGCTGGGCCTGTTTAGCCTGGGTGGGCAAAGGCTGAGAGGGGATCTGGTTGCTCACTATAAATACACCAGGGGGTTTTATCCCGTGGAGGGAGAAGAGCCACTGGAGCTAGAGGAGAGCATTGGCACAAGAAAAAATGGGGACAAAGGAGGAATCAAAGCAGAACTGGTCTAGACAGAAAAGTTCTATCAACATCAGTCAGATGTGACACCCTCGCCACCCCCCCAGTGCAGACAGTGCTGGTGACAGAAGAAGGCTTCCGTCGACACAGCTCCTGTCGATCGGGGAGGCAGTGTTCCTGCTCCAACAGAAAGCATCTCCCCTAGGAGACTGTGCCAGGAGAGCCTGTGGTACAGTCATACTCAGAGGCTGGCAATGAGAAGGTTTCTACCCATCAGAGGAGGGAGGTTCTAGAACAGCCTCCCCCAAGGAATTGTGGGGGCAAAACACCCAGCTAGTCTTAAAACAGAGCTTGGTACATTTGTTAGTGGGATTACATGATGGGGGTTGTTTATGGCGGACGAGGGCAGGGCTCAGCAGCCCTGGGGGTCCCTCCTGGTTTATGTCTTACGTTCCTAATGATGTTTCAGCACTTTAGCCGGTCACCTGCAGGGTCAGGAAGGTTTTGTTTTTTTTTCACCAAAAGTAATTTGGGGTTTTGTTGGTTTTTTTCATTATCCTCTGAAAATCAGAGATCTGCCACAGCTGGAGACGGGACAGCAGGCAGGGTGGGCCAGGCTCTAAGCTGGTTCAGACAAGTTTTCTCTAGCTGCCTGGCTGGTGGGTCTTGCCCAGATGCTCAGGGTCCAGCTGATCACCTGGCTGGGGGCTGGGAAGGAATTTTCTCCTGGTCAGATTGGCAGGGACCTTGGGGGTTTTCACCTCCCTCTGCAGCATGTGGCACGGGTCACCTGCTGGGATCAGCTGGGCATGGCTCATTGCAACGATTCCCTGCCAGAGCGGGGGCCTCAGGTATTGGGGGCCTCTCCGCTTCCCCTGTTCTCTGCCTGGGGCTCACAACAGGCAGGGCTCCTGACAGCTCTGGTTAGGTTTATTTGGGGTGACTTGTCAGACTTGATGAGCTGGGGGTCCCTTCTGGCCTCAAACTGTCTCATCTGGAAAGTCCCACACTGGGCTGTGTATGAGGGATAACGGGGAGTTGGAACATTCAGGCAACTGTCTCACCTGGATGGTCCCACACGGGGCTGTGTATGAGGGACGACGGGGGGTTGGGAGGTTCAGACGGCTGTCTCACCTGGAGGGCCCCACACTGGGCTGTGTATGAGGGACAATGGGAGGTTGGGAGGTTCAGGCGGCTCTCTCACCTGGAGGGCCCCACACTGGGCCTGCAGCCGCCCGCTCTCCTCCCGCAGGCCTCCGCTCTGCCCCTGCAGGCTCAGCAGCTCCCCCTGCAGGGTGCCTAGCTGCGACTCCAGCTGCCCCAGCCGCCCCATCAGAGCCTCTTTCTCTGCCAGCAGCGCCGCATTCTGTCGGGGGAGAATCAGCAAGTGATGGGGGGTCCTCAGCTCCCCTGAGGGGCCTCCAGCCCCACATCCCCTGCCCCTCCTGAGGGGAGGGGATGGGAATCCATGCCCCACAGAGTCCATCAAGGGCTCAGCCCCTTTCCTCCATCCCCCAACCCTGCCCCAGACTCCCTGAAAAGCCTCCCACACCTCAGCCCCCCTTTCCTGCCTCACCACAAGGGCAGGGGGAACCCAGCCACCAGAGGGCACCAGATTCCAGCCTGCATCCTGCATCCCGTCCCACCCCAAAGGAAAGGCCTCTCAAGGTAAGCCCTGTCCTGGACTTACGCTGCGCTCCACCTCGATGAGGTGCTTGCTCAGGGCATCGCTCTCTGACTCAGCCCGAAGCCCCAGCATCAGCTCGGGGTCCCCCTGGCCCTGCTCCATGGCCCCTTGCGCCTCAGGTGGGGGGGCCCCAGTGCTGCTCTTCACCTGGACGTGGAGAACAAGGGAGGGGGTGAAATGGAGCAGGCAGGAGCTCACAAGTACTGCAGTCCTGGCCTCACCCAGCAGAGGGCGCTGGGGGTGGTGTCTCACCTGGCGTAGCTCTTTCCCCAGGTGCTGATTGAGGGCGAGCAGTTCCTCCACCCGGCTGCGGAGGGCGTCGATCTTCTCCTCCTTCAGAGCCAGCATCTCCCTGAAGGATGACTCCAGCCGCTGCTCCAGGCTCTGGTATTGGCTAGGGTGAGAGGGGGGCACGTTACACCCAGGAGCCCCCGGAAACTGCCCCAGCCCCTCCCTAAGATCCCTGCCCCCCAAACTTTCCCACGACCAGACACCCCCTCCCTGAGATTCCTGCCCCCCAGCCTCTCCTATGACCAGACACCCCCTCTCTGAGATCCCTGCCCCCCACGCCCCATGACCAGACATCGTTCCGCAAGATCCCTTCCACCAGTCCCTCCTGTTCAGATCCCCCTGCCCTCTATACAACCCCCTCCTCATAATCCCTCTGCCCATCTCCCCAGCCACCTAGATCCTTGTCCCCCAAACCTCATCAGTCTATCCCCCAAGACACCTATTCCCCTCCCGCATCCATCCCCTCAGGATCCCTGCCCCCCACTCAGTATGCCCAAGGGTGGGGATGGGCCTCCTGCAGATACCTACCTCTGCTGGGTGCCCTGCTGCTCCTCCAGGAGGCGCTGCTCCTCCTCCCTCCTTTCCAGCTGCTCCCGCAGCCGCACCAGGTCAGCTTCCCGCTCCTGCCCCTTCACCTTCTCGCCCAGCAGCTCCTGCAGGAACAAGCAGGACTCTGAACACTGAGGGGAGCCTCCATGGCCCCCCTTCCTGCCTCCACTACCCCAACCAGGACCCTGACCACTGGGGCAGGCTCCCATCACCATTCCCTGTCCCTCACTGTCACCTGCAGGGTGCCCCCACAGCTCCGCTCCCCACAGCGCCCTCTGCCGAGAGAGGCCGGGGTGGAGTACCCGGGAGCCCCCCCCCCCCCCCCCCCTCTGCTCCTTACAACCCAGGTGCCCCCATCACCTCCCGCAGAGCAGCTGAGGCCTTGCGCTCGGCTGCCAGCTGCTCCCGCAGCCCCTTGCTCTCCTGCTCCAGCTCCCGCAGCCGCTGCGCTATCTCTCTCAGGCCGCCCAACTCCAGCGCCTGCAGCCGGCTCTGGGCCTCCAGCTGGGCGGCCCGGCGGCCTTGTTCTGCCAACGCTTCCTCCTGGGCCTGGGTCTGGGCCCGCAGACGCCGGGTCTCCTTGTCCAACGCCCGGCGCTCCCTCTCGGCCTGGCTCAGCACCGCCTCCAGCGCCCCTCGCTCGCCCTCCAGCTGGGTCAGGGCCGCCTTGTGTTGCTCCAGCCCGCGCTGCAGGGTGCCCAGCTCGCGCTCGGATGCCCGTAACTCCTCGGCGGCCTCCCGCGCCTGTTCAGCCTGGCGCCCGGCCCGCTGCCGCTCCGCCTCCAGGCTGCCCCGGGCCTCCGCCAGCTCCCGCTCGACTTGGCTCAGCTTCGCCTGCAGCGCCTCCCGCTCCTTCTCCAGCCCCTGGGCCTCAGCCTCCAGCTGCCCCAGCAGCAGGGCCTCCAGGCGCTGCTGCTCCAGCTCCTGCCGCAGTCTCAGCAACTCCTGCTCCAGGTGCCCCCGGGCCTCCTGCGAGGCTGTCAGCCCCTCCAGGGCCTTGGCATGAGTGACCTCCAGCCGGTGCAATGCCTTCTGCAGGCTGGACGCCCGCTCCTCCGCCTGGCACAGCCGGCGCCCACTCTCTGCCAACGCCTCCTGCTGCTCCTGGGCCCAGGCGCCTGGGTCCCCCTGGCTCTGCAGAGGCTCCTGCTGGGTAGATGGGGAACAGAGCCAGTCAGGGACCCACTGGCATGGCAGGGGCACCCTGGATTCCCAAACCCATAGCCACCTGCCTGAGCCCCCGTTGGCTCCCTTGGCCGATGCCTAGGAAGGCAGGAATCAACCCCTCACAGAAACGCTGCCCCCAGACATGACGCAGCATTGATCTGATCTGGACAGAGACAAACCAGGGACAATTCAGCAGGCCTATGGGGATTCACTGCCCCGTATTGCTGCCCTGTGCCCTAGTCCGCTCCCAGCAATAACACAGCAACTGGGTGTACTGAGGGATGCCCTCTATTGCCCCCACCAGCCCAGGGCGCCTCCTGCCCCTTGTGATGGGAACTCAGAAGGGGGCCCTCCCCCTGGCTGATCCCCAGGGGTCCAGGCTGCCTTTGAGCCTCCTGCCTACCCAGAGAAGGGTGGTTCTCCTGGCCTAAGCTGTATGAGCCTCCCCCAGCCCCACCCAAAGAAGGGTGGTTTTGGTAATAGGGTTATGATCCCTGTGGGTGAAGATCATCCTCTGTATGATCTGCACCCACAAGCTTGGTGTTGCTCTTCCTGAGGGGGAAGGGGGTGAGGCATGGCTGGTGCCTTCAGCTTCCCAACCAGACAACTGCCCACGCGCGCCTGCAATCCTGGTCATTACTCAGCCACTAGCCCATGCTGCAGCAGCTTGGCTGCTCTGGGGTCCTAGCCAGCAAGATTGAAGCGAGCTCTGCTAGGTCTGCACCAGCGGCAATCACACCCCCTGGCGGCAGCACAGAGGCAGAGAGCAAAGCTGGGTCTCAGGACAGCAGGACATGCTGGGGTCCTGGCTCCCACCAACGCAGGCTCTGGCGGAAGCCTGGGCTCCCAGGCTGGCCTGAGGACGCTGCGATGCTGGATCCCTGTTGACTAATCAAGGCTCCCTTGGCCTGGCCAGGCTGCCCAGACTTCCTGCAGATCCCCTCTGGGTGCATTGCTCCCGGAGACGGGAGAGTCTCCATGGCAGCCTGGTCGCAGCTGCGCTGGCCGGGGGAGCTCAAGGGAGAAGCAGGGGGGCTGACACCCGAAGGCCCAGACCTGGAGTTGCTAAGGCCACATGGCTGCCCTGGGGTCCAGTGCGCTAGAAGGGTAATTGGCACCACTGGGAGACTGTGTAAAGGCTGGGGTGTAACAGCCCTGCCAGTCCGTGACAACCCACAGCCAATCCCCTGTCCCCGCGCTCTGCCATGGCATTGGTCTCCTCCAATGGGAGACAGGCTGGCAGCAGGGAGGGTAGAGTGAAGGGATTCCCACCCTGCCTACCCGCTCCTCCAGCCACTCCGGCTCCAGGCAATGGGACTGACCCCTTCATGCTGCCTGTGGCCATGTGGGGGCACCATGCTAGGGGCACTCCTGGGCCTGCTGCCTTCCCCCTGCAGCGCCCCTCTACTGCCCCAAATAACAACTCCTTGCCCTGCCCTCCCCCGCGGGCACCGGGTCCCACCTCGCAGTGCTGCTGCTCCTGCAAGCTACGCAGCTCCCGCTCCAGCTGCTCCTTCTCCCCCAGCAGGGCGGCGTTCAGCTCCTCCCGCTCCTGGCAGCTCCGGGCCCGCTGGGCTTCCAGCTCTGCCTCCAGCCGCTGCACCTGTGCCAGGCAACTGGGGGTTGAGGAGGGACTGGGCCGGCATGGAGATAGCCCTCCCCCCACCCCACAGACACCTCCCATGGAGACACCCTCTCCCCTTGCACCCCAACACACACACACCCTGAGGGGCACCCCTCCCCCTTCCACTGACCCCTCCACAGAGACACCCCATCCCCCATCACTCCCTCACAGAAACAGTCTATCCCGAACCCCACCACAGCCTCCTCCACAGATCTCCCTTCCTCCACCCTCTCCAACACACAGCTCCAGAGAGACACCCCCCTTCCACTAAGACCCAGCAGATTCCCCCTCTCTATCCTTCCCCAACACACAGACCCCCCAGAAGGCTTCCCCAAAGAGAGATCCCACTGTTCAAACCCCCACATACAGCCTCCGCCCCATGCACAACCCCTCCTGTCCCCACCAAAAACCATGGAGACACATCCCTGACACATGCTCAACTCCTCCCAGATAGCCCCTGGTTAAGGAACGGGACACAGGGCCTTTCCCCTCTGGAGGGTGCCAGCCACAGGGCCCGGGGACTGGCTGGCTGCAGGGTGGGGCAGACAGGGCCTTGAATTCTCTTCTAGGAGCCCCATCTCCCTCACCTCTTTGCTGAGGGCCTTATTCTTCTGCTCAAGGCCCGGACTCCTGGGTTCTCCCAGGGCCTCTAGTGCCTCCTGCAGCCTACGGCGCAGCTCCTGGTTCTCCCGCTCCAGCGCTAGCAGGCGGCTGGACGTCACCTCGGTGACCTCGTAGCTCAGGGACTTGGGAGTCTCAGCAGGGTCTGCGGGGAGACAAGGTCAGATCAATGAGCGGGTTGCGTGGAGGAGCTGGAGGACCTAGGGGGAAGGGGAGGAGGAGGCACTCACCATGGGGAGCCTCACTGGGCTCCTGCTCCTCTTCCCAAGACAGGTGCTGGGGCTCCCCCAGATTCTGCCTCAGCTCCTCCTCCAGCAACACCTTCTCCTGCTGCAGCTCCTCCAGCCGCTGATGCTCCCGCTCCCGCTCCTGGGGGCAGAGGGGGACCCATGCAAGAATTTTCTGTAACAGCCTTATAAAGAGTGTGCGTCTCCCCCTTGGCCTTGGTACAATTGCCCACTGGTTGCAGAGGGGCTCCAATGCTTCTCCTGGCACGGAGCAGGAGGAACAAGGGTCTGGGTCCGGGCTGAGCTGCATCAGCAGACCCCCAGAGACACAAAGTCCAGGCCGCAGAGGCAGCTGAGGGAGTGTAGCAGGGCTGTGTCGGGGAGCAAAGAGGAGAGGTGTCGGGAAGCAGGGTGAGGAAGAGCGGGGTTCACAGCCACCCGGCAGCGCCTCTGGCCCTGGCAGACAAAGGGGACAGGGAGAGGGCGGATGGAGCTCAGAGGAAGCCTTGAGCCAAGCTGCTGGGTCAAGTTAGCTTTTCAATGGCGACCAAGCCTAAGGAGCATTGCACCCTGACGGGGGAAAAGTCTCTCGCGGGAGGATGGCTCAGCTGGACTCACTGCAAGGAGCCACGGAGGGACCCAGGGGTAGCTGGAGCCCAAAGGCCCAGCTTTGGAGTCATGGAGGCCACAGGCCTGCCCTGGAAGAACAGTATAGATCCTTGGAGTCCAGTGCAATTGAGGGGGACCCCCAGGAGACAGGTTAAAGGCTGGGACACAGACCAGACCCTCTGAATCCATGACACAGAGACTGTTAGCATAGGGGGTGCCCTACACCTCTGAGAGGGTCCTAAAGGGGGCACCACAGGGAGGGTCAGGCGCACTAGCTGTGGGGAGAGCTACTCCATCCCTGGTCCCTCCCAGCAGGGGGTGCTGAAAGGAGCAGGGCAGGAGAACTGTCTGTGGCGGAGGCGTCCCTGCTACTCCAGCCTGGCCTCTCCTAGTAGGTGGCACCGTGGGGCCTGTGACAGACTGGGGAAAAGGTCTGGAGCGTTTATTCTGAGGGCTCTGTGTGACTGGGCTTCCCTTGTGCCGTGCTGCTGGCCTGAGTGCACAGAGCTAGAACAGAGAAGGGCAGGACAAACAGAGACACAGAGAAGAGCCTCCCGGGTACCAGCTTCAATGGAGTGATGGGAACAGTAGCAGAGGGGAGCAGTTCCCCAGGCTGGCCCAGGGGGTGTTCCTCTTCCCAAGGCTAAAGCAGGGGTCAAAGGAGCCCTGACCCACCCAGCCACCACCACCACCACCACACTGGTCTCTAGAGCAGGGAGAGGTTTGGGTGAGCTGGGAGAGGCTGGCCCGGCGGCCAGGGACAAGGCTAATGGCCTGACAGACACAGAGACCCGCTGGCTGACCTGTGGCTGTCCCCAGGTGCTGCTCTGAGAGGGGTGAATCACGGGATCCCAGCTGGCACCTGTGGAGGTCTCTTGGGGAAAGCCCTGCAAGGGGCAGTGGGCATTTAGCCTGGTAACAGGACAGGCTGTGTGCACAAGGTCCATAGGGGGCACCGTGGAGAGGGTGCGGGGGACCTTTGGGGGTTGGGAGGGTCTCACCTCCTCAACTTGCTCTAATTGGCTCCGCAGCAGCAGATTCTCCTTCTCAAGCTGGGGCAGGCGCTGGGCCCGAGTGCGGGTGGATTCCAGCTGGGTCTCCAGCTGGGCCTTGCTGTCCAGCAGGACCTGGGAGAAGGCCCGCTCCTCCTGCCAGGGAGAGAGCCCGGTCAGAGCTCCCGAGATCCCACTGACCGCCACACAGTCCCCCTCCGTCCCTCAGCTCCTCCAAGTCTAGCAATAGAAAACCGTCAGCGCCAACTGCAAACAACAGAAACCACTTGGAGGCAAAGGCGGACCATTACAACAGACAGGGGACGGCCCTATCTAGGAATAGAGACAAGAGACAGTATCACACAGAACCAGGAGAGGTGTCCTGGAGTCATTCACAGAGGAAACATCCTATGGACTGGCGTGTTTCTAATGAAAGTTTGATACTGGTTCCTGTAACAGACTGAACTTTTTGGGGGTTGGGGAACCTACTTCTTTAGCTAGGAAAGGGGTCATGAGCATTTTATGATTTTGTTTTATATTGTAACTACAGTATTTGTTTCCTTCCCTCTCATTTCTGGTGGTACCTCTGCTTTTGCTTAACGAAACCTACCTGGGTTTTATTATAAGAGTGAGGTTTCCAGGAGCAGTGATTTAAGGAAAAACTAGTCAGCTGGGCTCACTGTTTCTTTGGGGGCAGAGGAGCTGGGATTTCTGTGAGTAGCCAGTATTGGATGGGGGATCACAGAGGAAAGATTGGGGTGCACCTATAGGCACCCTGCAAGGCAAATACAGGCAGAGCCCAGAGGAAAGTGCATGGGGGCTGACAGGCTGGTGCGGGTAGGGAGCCGACACCCAACCATGGGCAAGACTCTCTTTCGCTAGACGCAGGGGGTAACAAGGTGACTCTCAGTCCTGGGTACCCCAAGAACTGTCACACAGACAGCTTCTGTCTCCCTCCCCAACTCCTCCTGCTTAGAAACCCCCACTGGCCTCCTGAACCCTACAGCCTCTCATCCCCCCTCTGCTCCTGACAAGAAGTACTGCCCCACCCCTCACCAGTCCCCACTAACCTCTGACCTCTCGCTATCACCCCCACTAACCCAGAGCCCCCCACTGCCTTGTGACAAACGAGGAATTTTGTGGTGTTTTTTATGAATGCTATGTGTGCCTCAATTTCCCCTCTCTGTTACAGGGTTGGCAGGGGAGGGATTAAGTTTGCTCTCAAGGCAGACTAGAGACATGTCCCACCTCCCTGTGAAGAGCTGTTAAAGAACTGGTTAAAACTCACCCAATCAACAGAGGGGCAGAAAGACAAGACAAACTCCAGTGACTCTGGATTTCCAGAGAGCCCAGCTGGTGCCCAGAGGACTGGTGGGTGGGGGAGAAGGGCTGGGTTCTCTCCCCTGGCGATTCACTAAGGAGGAAGTCAGAAAGCGTAGCCGCAGCCTGGGTGGGCTCTGGGTTGACCGCATGGCACTGGGTGTTACTTTCCTTTCTCTGGGAGGTTTGCTGTCACTGCATTAACCCCTTCACAATGGGCAAGTCTCCACCAGGAGCCTGTCTCAGTCAAGAGAATGTCTCAGCCACACTCTTCACAGCGTGGGGCAGAGGGACTGGAGCCCCAGAGGGTCACTCTCAGCAGGCAGCTGCCCTGAAGGGAGAGTGGGATGGGGTGCCTCCAAGAGACTATTCCAAAGCTGGGGGCATAGCCCCGATCCTGGGGATCCATGACACACCCCATAGCCCCTGTGCCTCGTCCACCCCATGCCCCCTCACCTCCAGCCTGGCCCGGCACCGCTCCAGTGCGGGCAGTCGCTCCCTCAGGGCCGAGAGCTCCCCCTGCAGGCGCTCAGCCCGGGCTGCCTTCTCCCGCATGGCATCCAGCTCATCCCGGTACAGCCCCGCCAGGCGCGCCTCGCCCGCCACTGCCCGGTGCTGGGGAAAGAGGCGCTAGGTTAGAGCCTGGGGCATTGAGGGTGGAGAGAACAGGGGCAGGACCCAAAGCCTGTGGTGGAACAGGGGCAGGGCCTAGGGGTGGGGGTGGGGGAACAGGTTAAGGACCCAGGGCATTGCGGGGGGAGGGGGTAGGGGGGTCAGGGCCCAGGGCATTACGGGGTGGGGTTGGTACCTCCTGTCGCAGCCTCCTCAGCTCGACCTCCAGCTCCTGCAGCTCCTGGCGCTGATCCAGCAGCTCCTCGGCCTTCTCCTCCCTGGGGAGGGGGGAGGAGGATCAGAGCCCCCAGAGGGCACACCAGCGATATCCCCATAGCCTCCCTCCACACACACACTGGGATCCCCAGGTACCTCCCTCACAGCCATTCCCAATCCCCTTGAGGGCCCCTCCTCACTAGAACCCCCCCATCTCAGGATCCCCATCTTGTCCTCTGTGCCCCCTACACCCCACCCCATCCTAACTGTCCCCCATCCCAGAACCACCCCATTCCCAGCAGTGCCCCCCAACTCACAGTTCCTGGCGCAGGCGCCGGGCCTGGCCCCGGGCATCAGCCAGTTGTACCCCAAGGTGCTGGCGATTGTCCAAGGGCCCCTCAGGGGGCAGCTGGCTATGGGGGGACTTCACCTCCTGCTCCTGCTGCAGCTCCCACAGCCTCTGCAAGACAGCTGGGTTAGACGGGGTGGGAAGAACGGGTGGGGGTGGGAAATGTCCAGGGAACAGCAGAAGGAGGAGGGGAGAGTGGGAGGCAGCACAAGAGGGATCTGAGGTAGGCAGAGGGATGGGGAGAGCTCAAGGAGACCTCATGAGGGGGAAGGGGTATCAGAGCCTCGGGGGGTCAGGGGAACCAGGGGGCAGTGGATAGGAAAAGCCCCAGAGAGATGGGGAGTTGCAGGGGGCAAGGGGGAAAGCACAGGGAGGGGTGGGAGCGGCAGGAATGTGCCCAAGGGTCCCCCTCACCTCGGCACTCGCATCCCGCTCGTGCACTAGGCCCCGCAGCTGGGACGACAGATCCTGCAGGACCCGTGTCAGCTCCAGGGGGTGCAGCTCAGCCAGTGCCCCCCACTGCAGGCTCAGCACCACCCCTGGGTCCTGTGTCACCTGCAACACAAGAGCAACATGTCACAAACCCTGCATGCCTGCCCCTGGCAGATGCCTAATGGCCTCCTCTCGCACACCAGCTCCTCACTCGCCCCACCACCACGCCGCACGCCAGCTCCTCACACGGCCTCCACTTCCCACAGTTCTCACAGGCCCACACCTCAGAGCCCTTACACACCAGCTCTTCGCACTGCAGTCTTGCACGGGCCAGCCCCTTGGGCATGTGCTACAACCTCCCTGCCTACAGCTGCCCCATTATCCCTCGAGCCCCTGCATCTGGGCAAGAGCAGCCTGGTGCTGCCCGGTGGGATGCCACCTGGTGACTGTCCCTTGGGGACTCAGTTGGGGGGACCCAGCCACAAGGAGCAGAAGGAAAAGGTCGTGCCCACGGTGGGTGTTCTTACCTCCTGGATGGCGCTGGCCAGTGCAGTCTGGGTCTCGATGTCTAGCCCCTGGATCTGTTCAATGATCTCTGCCTTCCGCTCACACTGTGGAGGGAGGGGTATGGGGCAGCAGGAGGAGGTGCAGGGGGACCAGTGAGGGAGGGTGTATGGGAGGGGGGTGGAGGGATGAGGTGCGGGGGAGGAGAGGAGAGACAGCACCGAGGGGCAGGTGCAGAGGCAGTGGGGGGTGGGGAGGAAAGACGCATAGCGTGGGAGGAGGCACAGAGAGTAGAGGGATGTGGTGTAACAGAGAAACAGCTGTCAGCTTCTGTCAGCCTCTGAGGGCTGCTATGGCATTGAGCCCCATTTTCCCCCCTCATCCCGGGGTGCCCTAGTGCGACCACTACTGGACTCCTGCCTCCAGATCGGATGCCAACAATTCCAGAAGGATGTTAAGAAACTGGAGAGGGCTTAGAGAAGAGCCGTGAGAATGATTAAGGGAGCGAGAGACCATCGTGAGAGACCCAAGGAGCTCAATCTCTTCAGCTTAACAAAAAGAAGGTTGATGGGTGACGTGATCCCAGTCTAGAGGTACTTACACGGGGAACACATCTTTAAAAAAGGGCTCTTCAATCTAGCAGCCAAAGATCTAACATGGTCCAGCGGCAGGAAATTGAAGCTGAACAAATTCAGACTGGAAATAAGGTGTAAATTTGTACCAGTGAAGGGAATTAACTATGGGACAACTTGCCAAGGGCTATGATGGATTCTCCATCACTGGCAATGTTTAAACCACAAATAGGGCCTGATTTAGGGGCAGGAGACTGCCTAGGGTGCTGGGCCTATGGGGAACCAGGCTTGGGGGGCTGTCTTTGTTGTTAGCCACAAAAGGGAAAATAGAATATTTGAAGTCAAATGTTTCAAGTATTCTGTCTGTGGATTCATTTTCCTCGACCCCACTAGAATGTTGTCAGCCAGGCCCTCACAGGCATCTAAGGGGCAGGGCATTGCCAGTCAATCAGTCTGAGATATAAGAAGGAACTGAAGTGAAGTCAGAGTCCAGCTGTGCTATTGTGACAACGGCACGAACAGGACGGGAAGAAACTGTGGTGTCCAGGTAAGGATCCTGGCGCTGAATCCAAAAGCTTTCTTTGTGCCTTGTGGCTCATCCTGGTTGTGTCAGATGCTGCATCATCTTCTTTAGATTCAGTCTCTCTCTTTGGAGGATATATGTCCTCTTTTCAGCACCAACTATCACGTGGAAAATCCTCATGGACAATGTTACAAATCTGACTGTGTAGCTGCTAAGTGACATTCTCTGAGATAGTCGCATTGACAGCAAAAGGCCAGTGAGGTCGCAAGGGACTGAGGTTTACGAGACCCTGATGGAACTGGTGCAGGCGAGGCCGGAATCTGACATGAGGAGGAAAGCCAGGAAAACCAGATCACTGACGTCCAGTTGCTGGTCTCAACTGTAGTGTGGTGCGATATCCTGATCCAAGCAAACGTTGTGAGCAAGGCGTTGCAAACTCAGTTGATGGACATTGCGACCACTACGACTTTGACAAGAATCCGCCTTGATTTCGTCGTGGCCGGCAGAGATGATGGATTTCAAGATGCCATCACTGCTGCCAAAGAAATGGCGGATAACATAGGAGTTGATCCTGTCTTCAAGGAAACTCGTATTGATCGGAAGAAGCGACAGTCTGGTTACGAGGGCAGAGATGAGGTGATGGGAAGTTCAGAAGAAAAATTCAAGAGGGAGGTTTTTTGCTCACTTGTTGACACTGCTTGTGCTAGACAGGGGGCCAGACTGAATGATCACTGTGAGCTCTTCTGGCTTTGAAATCCATGATACCCCTAACCCTGGGAGGAAATTTGCATTAACCCATAGTCCCCATTGAAGGCTGCTCCATGCCTCAGCCAGTGAGGGGCACCACTGGGGGGCACAGGGAGACACCTGGTAGTGCTGGCTACACAGACCCTCCTCCCTGGCAGAGTTCACTCCCCCACCCCCTACACCCCCACGTACCTGCACAGCAGCCCCCAGCAGCAGCAGCAGCAGCTTCCGCATCTCCTCGATGCCGTGCTCTAAAACAGTGGGAGGGAAGGATGAATACAGCCAGAAACAGACCCTCTTTCCCCCACTCCAGGATATCAGACCCCTCGGCCTATCCAGCCCAGTATTCCACCTCTCTAGGTCCTCAGACAGGACCGGACCTGTGGACCCATTGAGCCTGGTACTGCCCCCACAAACAGTTACCTGTCAGGGGGTCTCTGGCGAGAAGCTGCACGTTAGGGGGAGTCATTAGAATCAGCTGCTGCAGACCATCCTGCAAAGGTAGGAGATTGGATGTCAAGAACCGTTGACTACTGGCAGGGGCTTGAGCGGGAGGGAGGTTCCCCGTGACTGCCCCAAACTCCCCAGAGGAGCTCCCTGGGTGTCACTCTGGGGTAAGTGACTCCCCCTGCTGTGCGTCAGGAGCTGCACAGATGCTGACCACTTCCCCTTCCTGCCTGCCCCAGTGGATTACACATCACAGAGGTGAGAGAGGAACGGCTCCCTGTGCATGTAGCTGGGCAGCGGGCCTGCAAACACGAGACCATGAGTGTACACAGACACAAGTGTGCAAATGTGAGTGTGTGAGAATGAGTTGTTGACAGAGACACTAGCGTGCACATATGAGAGTACAAGTGTAGGCAGTCAGGAGGGGGCAAGGCAGACCCAAGCATGCTCCTCAGGCCCCCCAGCCACTCCACGCTCTGGGGGACAGAGGTTCACTCCCTGGGCATGCTGCCCCCCATCCCAGAACCCCCACCTGGTAGAAAGTGCGAAGCTGCTGCAGCAGGGCGTGTAGGGTCTGGAGTCGCAGCCTCTCGTCACCCTGCTGGCTCTGGGGTGGCCGGGCACGCCACGGGGTCGGGTCTCTGCCGGGGGGAATAAAAGAAATGGGCCCCACAACAAAGCCTAGGTCCCCTGTGTGGGCCCCTCAAGCACAGTTGAGAATCCCCCAACTGCTCCCCTGCTGGACTCCCAATACAGCCAAGAAGCCCTGCCGCTGGTCCTCCCAGTACAGCTTGGGCCCCCACTGCCTGTCCAGCTGGTCCCACCAACACAGCCCAGCCCCTCCTCATGGTCACCCAGCTGAGCCCCCCAATACAGCCCCCCCCCCCCGCCTCCCAATTTGACTCCGCAACACAGCCGAGACCCTCTCACTGCCTCCCAGCTGGGCTCCCCAATACAGCCCAGATCCCCCAATGCTTGCCCCCCACCTCTGTTCCCCCTTCCTCACTGTCCGTCACTCACATCAGCCCCATGACTTGGGTGAGGAAGGTTCCATCTGCCAGGTGCAGGAAATACTCCCGGGCCCTCGCCTGTCTGTCTGGGGCACTGGAGCTCTGGGGCTCGTCCTGCACCCACCCCAGGGGCACCAGGGTCTCCAGCGTCCGCACCTGGGGAGCAGAGACAGGCAGTGCTGTTATTGCCCCTCCCTGACCTGGGCCTTGCAGAGCCTGACACCAGTGCCCCCGCCCCCACTCCCAGTCCAGGGGATCTCTGCTCATCCTTCCCCTCAGCCCAAGGTCCCCACCCCTACGAGCCAGGGGTCCTATGGAGACTCCTGCCCTGACCCTCGCAGTGCACATAGGCCGTGCTTCCCTCCCCCACGCCCGTTTCCAAGCTATCTGTGGGAGGCCGGGCCCAGCCCAGGGTGTCGGGGAGGGCCCCAGCCCTGAGGGTCCCTTCCGGAGTTCATGCCTCTCTCACACCAGCCTGGGGATGGGTCCTTCCTCCCTCTCCCCACAGAGTACCCCCCACCTCAGCCCAAACCCCCAACTCACTTCTAACTCCCAGCTCCCCCAAAGCTCCCATTCACCCCAACTTTTCCAACCTCCCCCACCTCACCTCATTTAACCTCCAACCTCCGCCATACCCCAGCCCCCTCTCCACCCCATTGCTAGAGGGGTAGGTACAGTGTTCTGACTGAGGGTGGCTCAGCAGGGTGTGGGGCCAGGGGCAGGCAGCACAGTGCTATCCCTGCCCCTCCGAGGGGCACAATTCCCCACAAGGGCATGGCTTCCACTCCCCCAGGGGGCACAGCTCTGCCCAGGGCATGGCTCCCATCCCTCCCCAGAGAGACAGCTTCCCTCTCCCAGCAACACTTACCCATGTGACAAGGGGACCCGAGACAAAGTCCCCCAGGCTCTCCAAGCCACGCCTGTCCCCGTCCATCCTCTGCTTGGGTCTCTGTGGTTGGTGCGGGTCCCACAAAGAGGGCCCCTGCACCCAGGTGCGTCCGCTCCCCCCGGCCCAGCCAGGCTCCCCCTGCTCTGGTTTTCCGCGCTGCGCAAAGAGGAACTTCCGCAATCACAGGGTGGGGAGCGGCTGGTGGGGGGGCAGCAGGGACGCCAGGAAACCAGCACCCACAGGAGACCTGTTGTGTGTCGGAGGAGGAAAACCCCCATTGGCACCTACCAGACCCCTGAAAGCTGCCGGTAGGTCTCTCTCCGTCCCCAGCTTGGGGGGGAATTGGGGACCTCTCCCAATTGGCCCATCTCCCCCAGTATCCCACCTCTCCCCTACTCTAGATCAGATCCATAGGCCCATGTGGCCAGTATCTTGTCCACCTCCTGCCCGAGATCGGACCCGTCTAGATCAGTATCCGGCTCCGCCCCCTCCAGATCAGACCTTTGGGCCCCCCTGCCTTGGATCAGCCCTTGGGCCCATCTAGCCCGGCATCCTGCTTCTAACTGTGCCCAGCCCTGGAGAAAGAGCCACAACAAACAGCCACGGAGCAAACCTGGAGCGGGGGGTGACGGGCCCCCCTCTCCCAACCACGTCAGGGCAGGAGTGTCTCCTTTCCTTAATCCGGTGGGGGCAGGGGGTTGTGTGGTAGACTCCCCTCCCCACCACCACCTCTCCCCGGTATAAACCTGTAGGCATCATTTCTGGTCAGATTCTGCTGTCATCGAGCCGTAGGAAGACCCACTGTGCCCCGTAGGTGACAGCTGTATGGCCTTTCAGCACCCCACGTCCTTGTGATGGGGGGAGCAACACAGCAGCCCCCCTGGGACATGGCTCAGCTCCCACTGCTGAGCCCCTTTCTCCCAAACTCCACTTAGAGCAAAGAGTCTCTTGGGGGGCTATCTCCCAGTACCCCAATGCTGCTAGGTTTGGGGGGCCTGCTCTGAACCCCCAATCCAAGGGGATGGGTCTCCAATTGATTGACATCCTGCTCCTTACAGGTCTGCAGTAGCTGGCCCAATGGGTGGGGGCCCACTCTTGGATGGGGGGGAGGATCTGTGCAGCACCCAGCGTTGGGGGGAGGGTCTGTGCAGCACCCAGCTGGAGAAAGGCTCTGAACTCAGACCCATAATACACCTCAGAAATCATTATAGGCCAGAGGCAAATCTGCCAGGACCCCCTGCGCAGCCAGTGGATGGGGGAAGGAACCAGGGCTTCTGGCCTTGAGGGCAGGAGATAGGGAGGCCTGAACATGGGGCAGGGGTAGGAATTTCAAGCCTCCTACTTTGGGAAAGGTAGGGGGCTGGGCCTCATGGGCTAGAGAGGTGGGGGTTATCGGGGTTCTTGGTCTGAGGGGGAAGGCAGCCTGTGTTCTCACTTTGCGGGAGGTGGGGAGTTGGGAGCAGGGCTCCTGGCCTGGGCAGACAGAGGAGAGGGGAGCCAGGGCATTGCAGGGGGAGAATTCTAGCACGAAGGGCCGGGGGGGGGGGCAGTTTCCAAGACCCCTCCGCCCATTCCCCCTCATACCAAACATGGGACCAGCCTGGGGTTTGGTGGAGCACAAGCGCCCCCTTGTGGCCATGCTGGGGCCCACACCAAAGATCCTGCTTGAGAGCGGTCAGTGGGGTCCTGCTTTGGGGCAGAGGGATGGGGAGAAAAGCTGAGTCCCATTCCCCCTTCAAGTCCCGGAGATCTAGCCTAGTCTTGTGACCCTCTGACCCAGGGCTAGAAGAGAGTGTGACTCCAGGGGGACCCCATGCCAGCCCCAGCTCAGCAAATCAGAAACCCTAAGGAGAGGTACCACAGGAGAGGGGTGTGCAGTATGACCGACCACCCACCCATGGCGGGGAAATCAAGGCAGCAGGAACCCTTCCCCCTTGATTCAGCAATGCTCCTAGAGATCCCCCACACCCCATTTCTAGGGCACAGACACCACCCCCACAGCCATCTCCCTCCTCTTGTGTGGCCCCTGTGCCCCCAGGTTGCTTATTCTGCCCTCAAGAGAGTATTATGAGATGGGGGGGGCTTGCGTGTGCAGAAGGCATGGGCAGCCCAGCACTTGGGGGGAGGATAAAACTGGGATCTGGGTCACTCCCTTGCTTCGCCCACTACCATGCCCTGTCTATGGCTGTGTCTCCCCCGCCTCGCCCTGTGACACCCCCCGCACACACACACTCCAGCAGAGACACTGAGGCAGGGCTGGCAAATGCTGTTTATTCCAGATTGATACACAGCATGGTGGCGCAGTACACCACCATCAGGGCATGAGTGCCCCCTAGAGGCCATGCCCATGACAGCAGCAGTAGTTGCAACAGCACTGCCTTATCCCCCTGCCCCGAGGTGGGAGGTCATTGTATCATGCCAGGAAAGGGCGCTGCCCTGCCCCGCTCCTGGTGCTAGGGCAGGGGTTGGGGGACTGGGAGCAGCAGCAGGAGGGACCTCGGCATTCCGGTGCTCAGAGCTGAGAGAGGATGTTTTTGGCCAGGCTGCAGGTCAGCCCTGTTCCATCCTCCTCAACGTTGAGAGCCTTCACCACACCATCCTCCACCACCATGGAGAACCTGAGAGAGATGGGGGGTGTCAGTGCCAGAGTCCCCTCCCGCCGTGTCATCCTCCACCACAGAAAACCTGGGGGGGGTCAGAGTGTGAACACAATTGGGGCTCCCCCTCTCCTCCCCTCCCCTGCCCTCCAGGGATTCCCTTCTCCTCCCTACAGGACTCCATCTCCCACCCTAGAATCCAGGGGGCAGATTGAGAGTTCATTGTGGGGATACAGCCAGGGCTCCCTCATCTCCTAGCGCTCCCAGCCCCCATCATGGAGAAGGGAGAGTTGGGGGTATCAGTGTGGAGATATAGCCTGGGGGGGCTTTGCCTCTCCCAGGTTTTCCCATGGAGATGGAGAGGAGGACTCAACCCCCTCTCCCCCAGCAAAGGGGACACCCCAGAGGCCCATAGTTCCAGCTGCAAGGGTGCATCCTCTCCCCTCTGAGCTCCTAACACTCATCCCCATGCCCATCCCTCGCCTGTACAGAGAGGGAACCCCAGCTCTCCCCCAGCAGGTAACCCCAGAGGCTGCTGGGGGGTAGGGAGCCCCCACTGCTTTACCTTTTGCAGCGGTTGGTCCCAAAGAGGTCATGCAGGGTCTCCTTGTCCAGCAGCAGCTCCGTAGCCTAGGGGAGAAAGGGAAAGCAGGGGTGGAGGTCAGACCTCCCACCCCACATACACACAGACCCAAGGCAGAGGACACAGCCCAGGAACTGCCCCCTGCAAACCAGCCTTCACCTCTGGAGCTGCCTGGTCCTCAGATGTCCTTTTACCACAACCCCTGTTGCCAGTGCAAGGAGGTGGCACTGGAGGGAGAGAATCCTGGATGCCTCTAATAGGGCATGGGGGTTCCACTGCCCCTTCCCCGACAGTCCCAGAGCAGGAACACCTGGGGGACTGGATTGGACACAGCAGGTACGGGAGGAGCAGAGGAGGGGACAGGCATACAGTGGGGTGGGAAAGAGGACTGGCCAGAGAGTAGGGGCCTGAATCTGAGCTGTCGAGCTGTTTAGGAGGGGCAGGGGCAGGGCCAGGGACTGGTACACAGACTCGTGGGTAGGGAGTCTGGGACTGATCTGGATCCAGGAGGAGAACACCCCCAGCTGGCACCTGAGGGCATGGGTTGGGGGTGGGGGGTGCAGAATTACCTTTCCAAAGGCTCCGGTGGGGTCAGCCAGCATCCGCACCTGGGGGAGGAGGGGGAAAGGGTTAGGGAGCCAATGAAGAGGCGCCTGTGAGGTGGGCGGGAGGGTAGGAGTGGCAAGGACCACACCCACTTCTGAGGTTACACAACCTACAGATGGCCCCTTGCATAACCAACAGCTCCTACCAGGAAGGGAAGTGCTCACGGCTGCCTGGAAGTCAGCCACTGCCTGCAGGGGTGGGGGCAGGGCTCCTGCAGCCTTGGGATTAGGATGCTGCTGAGTGTGGGAGAGAAAAGACTAGTTCCCTTTCCCTAAGACTCAGCACCATACACCCCCTATAAGGACACTGCCTTGGGCCTCAACCCCCACTCATTCCCCCTGCCCTGGGTCCCCTAGTCCCACCCTCTGCATTCCCCTTGCTATGGTCCCTGGGACTCGCCACATTCCCCTTGGCTGGTGCCTCCACCTGCCCTCTGTGATCCTCCTGGCCTGGGCTGTGCGGCCCCTGGCCTTGGGTGCCATACCTCCTCCCTCCCCCTCACACATGTACACACTCCCCTTGCCTTACCCGCCCCGCCGCCATTTCCCTTGCCCTTGGATCCAGGAGCCTTGCCCCTCTCTCTCCCTGGATCAACTGGCCCTTGGCCCTGGAGGCCTTGCCCGCCTCTCTGTCTGGTTCACCTTGCTCTGGGCCCTGTGGGCCTTGCCCCCCTCTCTTCCCAGCTCACCTTGCCCTGGGCCGCGTGGGCTTTGCCCCATTCACTCATGACAAAGACATCATTCACGGCCAGGCAGGCGATCAGCTCCACACCTTTGGCTTTCAGTGCCCCGGCCTGCTCCACATAGCCCGGCAAGTGGGTCTGAAGGAGGCAGGAAAAGCATTAGCTCCTCAGCACTGCGGGGGAGGAGGGAGAGCCAGCATCAAACACCAACCCAGGGATCCAGGGGGGAAGTTGGGCAGCCCCGGCACGCAAGGACACGCTGAGCTCTCAAATGTGTCCCTTTCCCAGTGGTTCCCTTGGCCCCAGAGATGGGATGGCAGGAGGCATGCTCTGGTGGATGAGTTCTGGGGATCTGGATTGGGTAGGGGATCCTCCAAGGAGGGAGGTGAGGGAACTCTGGGATGGGGGTTTCAGGAAGCAGGGAGTGTCCATTCTAGAACGAGGGGGTGCTCAAAGGTAGGGATTGTAAAGGGTGGGGGAGAGGATGCTCTGGAGGAGTTGTGTGTGTGTTCTAAAATGGGTAAGGTAGTGGGGGGCAGAGAAGGGGACACTGTGCGGGGTAGGGGGTCTCCATGCCTCACCTTGGAGCAGCCAGGGGTGAAGGCACCAGGCACCCCAAAAAGAATCCCCTTCTTGCCCTTGAAGAGTGCAGCCACATCCACTTTGGTGCCAGGATCCTCCTCGTACACATCCACACTGGGCAGTTTGTCTCCAACCTGGGGACACAGGGCGTGAGAGCTGGCGGGAGGCCCAAGGCAAGCTCATGCCAGACCTCCACAGTGCCTCTGTCTCTTCCCCCCACCACCCCCAACCACACACACCCACTCCCAGTGCAGGAGGAAGAGCTACACTGCCCCACTCTGGAATTACAACTGGGAGCCGGTTCCTATTCCTCAGCTACAAACCCCCAACCCCCTGCCCCAGCGCAACAGGGTGAAACCAGAACCTATGCAGATGGGAGCCTCAAGCAGCTGACTAATGGGGTGGTGTCTCCCTTCCAGTCACCCTGCCAGCTTCCCATCTTGGAACCACCATTACACCCCCTCCCTCAGCACTGGGAGGGGGAAAGACAAGCCTCTGGCTGATGCATAAAGCCTGAGATGAGCCTCTCCATGGCTGGGGAGCAGGAGAGCCCTGTGTGCACTCCTCAAATGTATCTGGGGGGGCACTGTCACTACAATCCGTGGGGGGAGCCCCACAGGGCAGAGACTCAGTGACTCAGCACCTCTGCCTTGGAGTTTCCAAACCAATTACTCAATCTCATGAGTTGGACACTTTCCCCAGGGCCCTGCCCGCCACACCCACACCCCCAACTTTCTGGGTTGCCGTGTACCCCCTTTCACAACCAACCATCCTCCCTCCCCAGCCTGCTGTGCCTCCACCTACAACCCAGGTCTCCCACAACCCCAATCAATCTCCATCCTATCCCTACCTCCCACTGACCTCTTACCACCAACCCAGCATCCCCAGCTCACACCCACACCTTCCCCCAGCCTCTGTCCAGTTTTCCCTCCACCACAATCCAGCTCCCTGACCACATCTCACCCCCATAACCTAACTCCTCCTCTCTACAGCCTGACTCTAATTCCTTCCCCAACTCTCAACCCCATCCCTGCTCACCCTTCCCCGACTCTCCTCTTCCCCAGCCTGCCTTAAACTCACCCCCCTTTATCAGCCCTTTCTATCTCCAACCTCTCCTGCCCCCTAGATTTGGAGGGAGTTGGGAGCTCGGTGCCTCCCTTATTCCAACCCCCCTGCCCCCCACGGACTTTGCACCCTCCCTGGCAAGGCAAGAGCCCTGGGGGACCCTGCAAGAGGTAGTGACGCTTCAAGGACTGGGTCATGGTCTCAGATTGGGGAGGCATCGGGGGCTCTTCTCTAGCCCTGACTCCCAGCTGGCGAGGGGAGCTGCCGTGGGAGTCCTGCTGGGGGCCCTGATTTTGGGGGGGGGGGGCTTGTCCAGGAGGCTCCACTCGGGGGGCTGTTCTCTGCCCCGGGGCCCAGCGGGGGGCTGACTGAACGGGGCTCCTTGGGATCGGGCTCTCCAGCTCTCTGAGTTGCGGGGGTTGGATGGTTGCGGGCCCCCAGAGGGTCCCGCTCACCGCCCCGCCCGGTCTCACCTTGACCGGCGCCATGGCAGCTGCTCGAACACCGAAGCTCCGGATTCCTCTGGGCTCGAAGCCGGGGAGGGGACCCGCCCGCAACAGCCCCCGCCCCCGCCGGAGCCCCAGTCCCGCCACACCCCGCCACGCGGTCACCATGGAGACCGCCTGAATGACAGTTGCCATGGAAAAAGTCTGGGGGACCTAGCAACCTTGGGATGGACTGGAATGCCCATGCGCTGCAACCCACAGGTTGGTTTGCATCACGTGTGCATATCATTGGTGGTTTATTTGCATGGCCGATTTGCACATCGTTTACATAGAGCTTGCTTTTGATTGGCAGGGCGACATTACAAGTGGTTTGCACACTAAATTTGCATACAATTAACATATAATTTGTGATTAATTTAAGTGTTTTTCTCCTGCTTTTTGCACATATCGATTTCTTAATTTAAATGTACTCTTCTTGTGATTTCCAAACTATTGGCATGTATTAACCCCCTAGTTTCGCGTCTAATTCTTCTCTCCTCCCCATCGGGGCAGAGGCACCAGGGGACCAGCCGGAAGCCCGGGGTCCGGCACCCTGTTTCCGGATCTCCCCGGAACCCTCAGGTTTGAGCCCGTGTTTCCCTTTCAACCGCCGGAACCTTTTGAGTAGCACAGTCCATCCGGAAGTAGTGGGGCGTGCGATCGAACCGGAAGTAGCCCAGTATTGGCTTCCCCCCGATTCCCCACGTGTGCCGTGGGGGGCGACGCGAGGATGAAGCTGCTGACGCACAACATGCTGACCTCGCACGTGCGGGGGCTGCAGCCCGGCGGGGGTTTCCCCCTCCGTATCCAGGTAACAGGGATTCCCCCCACACACAACCAGAAGGCCACGTATCCCTGCCCCCTGGGCTGCCCCAGCGGGGGACGGGAAGGCCCCGGGCCGATTTCCTCCCCTCATGGGGGTGATGCCTCTTGCCCCACCCCAGGGTCCCGCCCCGGCTCTGCCTAGCCGGACTGACCCTCCCCCCTCTCCGCAGGCCACCGAGGTGAAAGTGAATAACGTGGATTTCAACCAGGAGTTCGTGGCGCGGATGATCCCCAAGGTGGAATGGGGGGCCCTGGTGGAGGCTGCGGAGAGCGTGAGTATGGTGGGAGGGGCTGGTCCCCTCCAGGGCATGGGGGGATGGAGTTTGGTGGGGGGAGGGGCTAACTCTGGGTACTGGGGACCCTAGATACAGGGCTAGTCTCCGCCCAGAGTGCTGCCATGGCAGGAGATGGGCAATGTGGATTGGCATGGTGCGGATTGGAGAGGGAAGAGGTTTTGGGGAGCATCTGAGGCAATCAGAGTAAAGTTTCTCCTGTGGTCTGCATTGTGACATTCATCTTCCTCTCCCCATAGCTGGGCCATCTGTCTGACCTGCCCCACCAGCTGCCCCCTGAGTATGAGAACAACGAGGACTTCCTGAGGAAGGTGCATCATGTTCTGCTGGAGGTGAGAAACCTCCCCATCCATGTCCAAACCCCGACTGGCTCCCTGCCTGGTGCTAGGCACTGTCTCTCAGGCACCACAAACTCGTGATTGAGGTTGTATGACAGGACCCATTTTACAAACACAGGTCCTTTCCTGGTCTGGCTGAGACACTGGGGATCCCCCCAGGTGGGGGACCTCTCTTGGTTGCAGCCCCTGTTCCAAATGTAGACCACTGGGGGCCCCCTCAGGCAGTGAGAGTATGTTGATGGTGGGGAATTCTCCCTCTGCTCTAGCTGCATGTTGGAATCCACTCTTGGGGGGCTGAGAGTTCAGCAGATGCCCTAGCACTGGCCTCACAGGATCCTTTTGCTTGTGTGGCTCATCCTGTCTTCTCCCCAGCTGCTATGAGTGACTGCAGCAAAATACTGGGAGGGCTGGTGCTCTGGAGAAGTTCTACCCCTCCCTGACAGCATTATGGGGCTGGGCCAGGACACAGCCCATCCCTTGGCTTTAGGCTGTAGATGAGCTGTTTCTTCCCCCTGCACAGGTGGAGGTGATGGAGGGGATCCTGAAGTGCCCTGATTCTGGTCGGGAGTTCCCTATCACCAAGGGCATCCCCAACATGCTGCTGAGCGAGGAGGAGGAGACGTGAAGGGCCACGGTGGCCAAGATGGGAAAATTGGGGTGGGGAAGGGACTCCCTGGGCTGGGAGGGTGTGGCAGGAGGAGGGAGGGTTCTACAGGGAGTAGAAGACATTCTGTGCTCATTTGGTTTGTGTATAAATAAAACTGTGAGGTGGAGCCTGGCATGGGCTGTGTCATCCATTACTCCCCCGTCTCCCCTGCCGCTTGTGCCCCTCAATCACAACCTGCAGCACTCTACTATCCTAACCCTGAGCTACCCCCAGTCCCTTCTGTTCTAGTCCAGGCCCCATCCCTGGTTAGCCCTGGGTCTATCCAAACATTGGCCTGCCACACCTTGCAATGTACTCACTTTCCTCACTTACAGTTATTTGGATTGCAGTAGTACCTGGGACACTTAGGCCTGAAGCAGGTCCCCGCATTGGGCCAGGTACTGCTCAGGCCCCCAGGCCAGATCAAGGCCCCCATTGGGCCAGGTGCTGCACAAACACAGAACAAGACAATGCTCTAGCTCCTTCTTAACTGCTAGGAAGGAAGACTCTGGACACAGGCTGAGATCTCCGTGGTTTATTCTGGCTCTGGAATATAGCTCTATGTATGTGTGTGTATAGCACCTATACACAAAATAGAGGTATTTATAATATGTACACATACATAATTTAATACAAACCCCCTCCATGTCACCCCACTCATTATAGAAATGGGGGGACTGAGGGTGCATCCCTCTGAGGAGAGCAGAGATGAAGGGGTCACATATTATCCTGAAACAAATATACAGTCTGATATATTGCTATGTACATGTTTCTCAGCATCTTCACCCCCACCCCAAGGAGAAAGGGGGGCTTATTGCTATGGGCAGCAGAAGGGCAAGGGAAATTTGAGGGGTGGTGGAGGGGATACTGGCCTCTGTTCCCATCCCTAGGGACCCCACCCCCGATATGGCCAAACTTTTGCAATCCCTCTTCCTATCTGTACAGCTACCCCATCACAGTGCTGTGCTCCCACTCCCACAACTCCAGCCTTCTGTCTCAGACCCCTCCCCCAACACACATAAGGACCCAACTGCAGCAGGGGCTCCCCCATCAGACCCCCTCCAGACTCTCCACCATCCTGGGGCTTTTGGGGGAAGAGGGTAGAGAGACTAGCACTCAGTGGAGGTTCCCAGACCCTGCTGCTAAGTTCCCCTCACCCCCACTTATGTCACCCCACTGGATTTTCCCTGGAAACCCCCACTGGAAGTCCTTGGCTCCAGCACCCTCCCCCATGTTTCAAGGTAAAGTATGGGCTTACCACTCTCCAAATCTCAGTTCCCTTCCCGGGACCTCCTCCAATCTAAGAGACCCACACACACTCCCCTCCCCTGAATTACAGAGAACCCCCACAATCCTTATCTAAAGTATCCCCACTCCAGCGATCTCCCAGCCCTGAGACAAGGGACCCCTATGGTCTTTCCCCTTCCCCCACTAAGTGCATACAGAGTTTGTTCATTTATTGCTTGAAGGGATATTGCAAACCCTTGACCCCCACTCAGGGGCTGGGAGGCCTCACGGGATCCCACTTTGGGATGGGGGGGTTATTCTTTCCCAACACACACTTTTTCCCCCAAGCAGAGTTCAGAGACTCAGTAAGGAGGGGGACACCCACTATGGGGGTGTCCCTATGAGGAGCCCCCTTCAGAGAGAATCAGTTGCCCCTGCTACTGCCCTCCCCACCCAACTGACCCCTTCAGTGCCAAGCTACCTACAGCCCCAACACACACTGGCTGCTAGGCAAGCACCCCTCAGCTGGGGGTTTCCCCTGCTCTGAGCCAGGGACAAGCAGGGCGCCCCAGGCCAAGTCTGTACATGTGGGGTTAACACGCTGCCCCCTGCAGTTCAGCTCTGTGCTGTTCATGTCCATTATGGCTTCCACAGAGGGCCCTGGTGCTTCCCCTCCCCCCTGGCCCCACTAAATCCCTCCCCCCAGCTAATAAGTTAGAATATGGCTTCCAGTGCATATGGGGGGCTGGGTCCCCATGTCACTCTGTCCCCTCCCACCAGTGTCCCCCAGTCCATCTCCAGCATGCCCATCCCCCAGGCCTGTGGCCATGCTCAGCTCCCCTGGGCCACATCAGTCCCATCCTCTCCTTCCCCATCTGCCCTACTGTCCCCATGCATTCCGCGCCCCTGTCCCCCAGCCAGAGTGTCTGTCTGTCCCCCCAGCCCCTGTTACCCCATGTCCATGTGTCTGTCCCCACCCATCCCCACTCCTCCTGTTTGTGTGTCTCCAGTGTGTCTGTCCCCATCTGGCCCTGCCCCTCTCCCGCATCTACGCGTCTGCCTCCCTGCCCCTGGTCTGTGTCTGTCCCCAACCCCTCACCCCAGTCCATGTCTCTGTCCCCACCACATGACGGGGCGGGGGGGAAGTGGGGGTGCATCTCAGTCCATCATGGCTTCCAGCATCTCCAGAAAGAGCTTGTGCATGGGCACCTTCCCTCCCAGCTTGATACTGTAGAAGTGGTGCAGTGCGCGGGCGGCCGTCTGGCGCAGCAGGGGCAGCGTCAGCAGCAGCTTCCCCGCCCGGCGCGGCTCCTCTGGCCGGCGGCTGCCCTCGTACTCCAGCAGGGCCTCGTGCAGCACATCCCGCAGCCGCTGCACCGCGGCCGTGTCCTCGATGTGCACCGAGTCTGGGGGAAGACCGGGGGGGTTACAGTGGGGGGGCGTGGCCAATGTTGCTGATGGGCACCCAGTCTGGGGAGACCCATGAGAGGGGAGGGGGCCATGGCTGATGTTGCTGATGGGCATTTTTTTGGGGGGGGAGGAGGGAGAGATCATACAGGTTTAGAGCGGGGGCTCTGCCATATCACTGCTGTACACGAAGTCAGAGGGGCAGGGAAACTGAGGCAGGGTCATGGCCACCATGTTCTTGAATGAAGCCTGGGGTGGGAGTCAAGGAGAGAGCTGTGGCAGGCAGAGCCTGGGGGGAAGCAGGCAGCTATGGGGGCAGAGGGGCTGATCTCAGCCCAGGGGAGAGGAAAGCCAGGTGCAGAGAACTGCCCCCACCCCAAACCCCCCAGAGGGCAGGACCCACCTGAGTTGGCGAGCGCCAGGGCCTTGAGCAGCACATATTCCTCGCGCTCCAGTCGCAGGGCGCGGTACTTGTGCACCAGCTGCAAGAGGGCGGCACTCAGCTCCCAGAGCCCTGCCGCCCGCGCCCCTTCCTTGTCCAGCGCAAAGTCCTCGGCAAAGACCACCTCGTCCTCGCAGGGGAGCGAACGCCAGGCCACACCCAGCACCAGCACCTCCAGCCAGGCGCTCTGCAGCACACTCATCTGATCGGCAAGCGACAGCGCCGGGAACCCTGCGGGAGAGGGATGGGCGTTAGGGGGCAGCGTGGGCTGGGAACCCTGCAGGGGGGCAGGGCTGGGGGGAAGGGGAAGACAGGAGTTAGGGGGCTAGGACGAGAACAGAACATAAGAACATAAAGGCTGTACTTCGTCAGACCAAAGGTCCATCTAGCCCAGTATCCTGTCTACCGACAGTGGCCAATGCCAGGTGCCCCGGAGTAAGTGAACCTAACAGGTAAAGATCAAGTGATCTCTCTCCTGCCATTCATCACCCTCCTCTGACAAACAGAGGCTAGGGTCACCATTCCTTACCCAGCCTGGCTAATAGCCATTAATGGATTTAACAGGGATTAGGAAGAAGAGATGGAGGTTTGGGATGGGAGGTTAAGGAGCAGGGCTGGGCACCCTGTAGCAGGAACCTGCGGGGGGTGAGGGAGACAGGATTAGAAGGGGAGCACTGGGGGAGGGGCAGCAGATGGGGATGGGGGCCAAGGGGCCGCACTGGGCGGGAGACAGGGGTCATAGAGAACGCTGCGCGGGGGTGAAGCCCACCTGGGATGTTCTTGGCCCAGCCAATGATGACGACGATCTCGCGGTCAGCCAGGTCACACAGGGCGCTGGTGGCACGGAGGGGTCCATCGGGTAGCGCTGGGTCAGGCATTGCATACAGCTTCTCGGGCTCTGCCACCAGCAGGTGGGACACCATGGGGTTAATGGGGGCTGCAGAAGGGTGTAATGTGAGAGGAGATCCCCAGCACCCCATCCCCCTCCAGCACCCCATCACACCCAGGTTTCTCCCCCCTCCCAGATCCACCCATACCCCACAGTCCTGACCCATAGCTCCCTACTACTTCAGCCTTGGGCTTTCCCCTCCCCCCTCCCTTAATCCTGACCCACAGCCCCACCCCACTCACCTGGTTTTTTGCTGGTCGCTGTGGCAATCTGGGGGGTGGCAAAGGTGTTGGGGAATGGGGCTCCATCCACCTCAGGACGGCGCTTGTATTTCTGGCGTCCCCCTCGCACCCGGTCCAGCCGCACCCCTAGGGGGCAGAGCAGAAGATGTGGGGTCAGAATGCACCCCCAGAATCCTCCCTCGTCCCCACCCATCCTGCCCATTCCCCTATTCCCGAGGGGACCAATTTGATCTCATAACAGCAGGGGGGAACTGAGGGGCTGTTTTTGCCCTAGGCTTCTCCTGATGGTTCCCCCTGACGTTACCCTGGCTGCCTGACCCTCCCGTATCCTACCGTCCACTGCCCCCACAGCAGCCCTCCAATCCCCCCAGCTCTTTCCCCTCTCCTCAAGTTCCCTCTCAATTCCTCCTGCCAATCCCCCAGCTCCTTCCCTGCAACCCCCGCCAGCTCCCACCCTGTGTCCCTCCACCCCCCGTACCTTCCTTGAGCATGCCAACGCGCAGGCACTTGGTGAACCGACAGGCCTGGCAGGCTTTGCGGCGCCGCTTGGTGATCTCGCACTCATTACTGGCCGGGCAGCTGTACTCGATACTGCCTGGGGGAAGAGCGGGGTGAGACAGGGTCTGAGATCAAAGATGTGGGGCAACACGGAGGAAGGAGATGAGCTGAAGTGGTGAGGAAAATCCTGGGGGAGACAGGAGATGGGGCTGAGCCTGCGGGGCGCGGGGGAGAGTTGGGGAAGCAGGGACATGCAGTGAGGTGGAGTCAAACCATTGAGAGCTGGGGGAGGAACTGGGTTGCGGGGGGAGGTGATGTAGTCCCAAGAGAGTGGGAGGCCAGGGCCACCTCGCCCCCTGAAGCAGAAGCAACCCTCCCCCTTAATGCTGCAAGCTCCTGGCTTACATCTCCCACAATGCAGCTAGGAGGAGAGGGAAGACCGCACTGCATCATGTGAAATGTAGCCCAGCCCAGGCAGGAGAATCACCCCATGAAACACCCGCAGGACAGCTCCTAGCAGGCACTGGGGAGGCACTGTGGTCTCTCTTGCTGAGCATCATGGGAGATGTAGTCCAGTTGGGAAACCCAGCCTACAGGAGAATGGGAGTGCAAGACATCTGAATTACAGCTCCCGAGAGGCATTGCAGCAGCTGAGGCCAGTGGAGTCAATTGGGCTCCACTCAAGGGATTTCATCTCAATTTTCCCAAGGGAAAAATAAAACAATTTCAGCTAAATCAAATCCCCCCACCCCTCCTGGAAAATCACCAACTGGCCATGAGCACGGAGCCCTGGGGCTGCCGCCCCATTCCCTCTCCTGGAGCTGTCCCCCTCCCCTGAGCCCATCCCCAAGCATTTGGAAAGCTGACACAGGGACAGGGGTGTGTGACTGCCCCCCTGTCCCCGGGAAACAGAAGGGCAGGGAGCTACCACTCATCCATGTAGGAATAATCAGCAGAGGAGGGACCTGGGGCTGGAATAGCAGGGCCTGTGGATCAGGATTGAGGGGCTCCCCAGGCTGGGGGTGTGCAGGGGGTTACCTTGGATAGTGCGCTTGAAGAAGGCTTTGCAGGCCTCACAGGAGGCCACGCCGTAATGATACCCTGAGGCCACGTCCCCACACACCAGGCACAGGCGCTTGGGCAGGGAGCTCAGCACATACTTGCCCCGGGGCAAGGCTTCATCAGGGTTATTGTCATGGCGCCGGCGAGTCAGTGCCCCTGGCTCGGGGTCATGAGGAGGACCACTGGCATCGGAGGAGCCACTGGGGCTGCGCTGGGCCAGGCTGTCTGGGGAGGCCGGCTCCGTCTTGATGAAGAACTCGGCACGGTGATCCCGAGATGACATGGCTGGGGTGGCCTGCAGGGGGCGATACACGTGGGAGAGGGGTGGTTGGAGGAGCACTGAGACTCTCCCCTCCCCCCCGATCTGGACTGCCCAATCCCTGCCCTTTTACACTCTGCCAGGAAGCGGTGGGAGCTCCCTTGGGTCGAGCGCCCTGCACTACCATCCCAGGCACCCAGGTCCCTTTCCACATCCCGGCCGCTCCCCTGGGAAAGCTTCCAAGGGGAGAGTCAGTCCCATACCGTTAACTCTCATATCAGAGCTGTGACCCCCCAGTGCTCGGCACCCCTGCCCGGGATCCCCCCCAAACCTAGGGGCCTCTTCCCAGATGTTCAGCACACTCCCTCCCCCTTCCAGTGCCAGCTCCAGTATCTCAGGGTCGGGCATGTGACAGGCTCAAGGTCACAGAGAGAGAGAGAGAGAGAGAGAGACTCTGATCGCAGGCTGGGGGCGGGTACGGGGAGCTGTGTGTGTGTTTGCTTGCGGGGAGCAGCGCGTGGGTATGCAAGGGGGCATCTCTGGGATGGCAAAAGTTGGTACCAACAAGCCAGAAGCAGAAGTGGCCTCAGCTCTGTGCTCTCCCCCCAGCTCCGGTACAGGAATGAACCCCCCTCCCCAGGGCTCAAGTCAACCCAGGCTGCAGGAAGCAGAGAAGGGTCATGGCAGAGGGATTAGTCTGGAGGCCACAGCTCAGCCAGCACCTCCTCCCCAATACACCCACTCCCACTCACTAGGGCTCAGACAACCCTCACCCCACATTCACCCTCCCCCAGGCACCCCCCCACCCACCTTGCTTCACTCAGCACCAGGCTCTGGAGGAGTTTCTGAGAAGGGGGGCCTGAGGAGCAGGGATCTGCTGGGAATTGTGGGGGTGGGAGGCATGACTGAACTGCCCACTCTCCTCACCTACAGACTCAGGCAGGGCACTTTTCCGATGGAGCCAATGGGGTCAGGGAGGGGTCGTAGCCCTGCAGGGCTGTACCCTCCCCCGCAAACACACATACGCAAGCCCAGCACCCACATCCCTCCTTCCTCACATGGGGACTAACCTGGCAGCACTCCCAGCCCATGAGGAGGGGGAGAAATTGGGATCAGGACTGGAACCCAGGTGTCCGGGATGGCACATGCTGGGCAGAGAATGAATGCTAGAGGCCACCTTTAGTCCAGCTGGGGCAGGGGAGGAAGAGGGCATGTCCATGTGTGTTAGCCCATGTCAGTGTGCTCCCCATTGTGTCCATGCCTGGCATCCCAGTCCCCTAGAGCATTCCAGGCGTGTCAGCCGTGTCTGTTACCCCTCCCACCCCGACCTTCGTCCCCTTTGTGCCGTCTTTCTCTTTCCTAATGTTCTGTGGCGGGGAGGGGGACGGGGGAAGTTACGCAAGAGCAGGCGGAGGGGAAATGAGGTCTGGACCCTCCATCATGCCCCACTGTGCTACCCTCCTGCACTCTTCCCCCTCTGCAGTCCCCCAACCTCCACTCTTGCTCTGCACCCCACTATCCGTGCACTCTCCTTCTTCCTGCACACCCTGCCCCCAAGCCTCCCAGGACAAACCTGGAACCTTAAGGCACTCCCCAGACATCTGGGACAGCCACTAGGGGGAAGACAGGGACCCCCCTCCAAGTACCCCCATTTCACCCCACCCTCCCACAACCCATTCAACCTCCTTCCCACTGCACTCCAATCCTTACCCTGCCACTACATCTCACCCCACACATGCATACCTCAGACCCTGTATCTTCCCTCCCATCTGTAGAGCAGAGAGAGAAAAGTTGGTCAAACTTTCTTCCCCCTGCCCCTCAGGGGGTGCAATGGACCATAGGAACGTAGGCCAGGAGGCCGCTGGTGTGTATGGGAGGGGTGACACCACGCCCTGCTCCCAGTGGAAGTGAGTCCCAGTAAATGACATTACCCCTCATCTGGGTGAGTGGTTAGTGGCACCGTGTGCTGGAGGGGCCGTGTGTGAGGGGGGATGGGTGGGTTCTGGATTCCTGGTGTGGGGGAGAATTCCCCAGCTTCCCCGTTCTAATCCCAGCCTAGCTCACTCCTGTTATTTCTGTACACACGTTCCCCCTCCCCCCACCCGTGCAGGATCAGGACTTGGGCCAATTGAGGACTGTGACCTTTGACCCTGGAGGATTTCTGGCTTGACTGGTCATGGAGCCCTGAGCTTGGCGGGCAGGGGCAGTTTGGGGGACCCCCCCCCTTCCAGTTACTCCACGTGTACCCACACACCAGGCCCCGGGCAGCAGGGGGGCATGAGATGCCATGTCCTGGGAGGAGATTGTGTGATGGACACATGGGCAGTGACACAGACACTGGCTCTGGCACCAGGATACAGCTGCTCACTTCCCTGCAAGTCTCCATGTCTGTCCAGGTGTCCGTCCTTCCCCAGGGCTTCACCCCCTGAGTCTCCATGTGTACCTGGGTGGTTAGCCCCGTCCCAGCCGGCCATGTGTGCGCGCGTCTGTCAGTCGGGCTCCATGTCTGTCCGTGTCCGACTGGGCAGCCCCTTGGTCTGTCTGTCTGTTCCCAGGAGCGTCCACGTCCCCGAGTCTGTCCGTGTCTCCGTCTGTCCGCTCCCACTGTGTCCCCTCGAGTCCCGCCCCGTGACTGTCTGTCCCTGCCGCGTCCGTCTGTCTCCGTGCGCGCCCAAGCCCCCGTGCGGAGCGGGACTCACATGGGCCGGGTGGGGGCCCCCCTGCCCCGATCCCGCACTGACCTTGGGGCCCGGCGTGGCGTGTCCGGGCCGGGCGGGGCTCAGTGGCCCGGGACAAGGGGGGCCGGCCGGGCCATGGGCGCGGGCTCAGCCCGGCTCGCTGCGCTGCGCTCCGAGTGTAGGACACAAAAGGACATCGCGGCGCACTTCCTCCTGGGCTCCCAGCTGACAAATGGAAGGGGCGGGGCCGCGCCTCATGAATATGCAGCAGCAGGGCGGGGCCTGGCTGCACGCGCTCGCCTCTTGACTTCCAACCTCGCCGCGCCCGGCGGGCTGGGTCTGGGGGCCGGGCTGTGAGGAGTCAGAGGGGCGGGGCACGGACCTGCTGCTGGGGGAATTGGGAGGCGGGGCTTATTGGGGCAGGGGGCTGGTCTAGGGAATCATTGGGGTCAATGGGGGTAGAGGACTGGTCTGGGGGATCATTGGGGTCAATGGGGGTAGGGGACTGGTCTGGGGGATCATTGCGGTCAATGGGGGTAGGGGACTGGTCTGGGGTTTCAGAGAATGGTCACAGATCTAAAGGGAGCAATAAAGGGCTGTTAATTTGGTACTGGGGAATCCTGGGGGGACAATTCTGCCCGCTGTGGGTGGAAATGATTGAGGCATGTCAGTGGGCAGCGGGGGGGGGGGGAGCGGGGGCTGTAGGATCATGGGGACGATTTTAGTCGGTTGTAGGTTCATGGGGTGGCCTATAGCAGGAGGAAAGGGGGAAATAAATAAAGGGCAGCTTAAACCGCACGAGGGGTGTGTGTCTCATTTAATGGGGAGGAAGTGAGACTCCTGGGAGCAGGTACATGGGACAGTGTCTCCCACCCTTCCCCAGATTGGGGTGACCCTAAGGAAACTCTGCATGCAGGCCAAACCACTCAGGGGAAGGGGGGTCTTGCTGGGGGGCACGTATTGGGAGTTGGGGAGACCCTCTCAGCCCTACTCACCTGATGATCTCAAAGCCCACACATTTATCCCTGAATCCTCAGGAACCAGCCCTGTCAAGCCCTTGAGAGTCAGGTCAGGACACGATCCCCAGTGGCCAGAGAGGGAAACTGAGGCACAGAGTAGGGAAGGGGAAGAGATGTGCCCCCAAGGTCATACAACAAGTCAGATGCAGAGCTGGGGATCATCCTGAGCACCTAGCCCTCCTGCTCTAACCCACCGCAGTTTGCGTTCCTGGTACCTGCCCAGCCAAACTAGCCTTCTCTTGGCCTTGGGCGCTGAAGGTCATTGAAGGTCACTTTGAGCCCCTGAGGAGGACCCAGCTGTCACTCCCACCCCCAAGTCACATGGGACTCATGTACCCACCTCTGCCTGACATGGCCAAACAAATGGTCCTTCATTAAGGGTCATTAGTATTAATTCCCCAGGGGCCAGGGCAGATCCAACTATTTCCCCTAGGTGGCTGCAGATTGGGACTGAGAGGCTGGAAGAGCTGGAAGTGGGGGAGGAGGCCACGGTTGGAGCAGCAGGGGGTTGTGGGTCAGGACCGGCAGTGCTGGAGGGGAACCCCAGCTGGGATAGCAGGAAGCTGTGGGCTGGGATTGAGGGCCGTGCTGTGTGTGTGTTGCAGCCACTCCTGCTAACCCAGCTGGCAGGCTAGGGCTGCCGCCAGGGCTCGGTTGGAGCCGGTTTAGTTGCAAACACAGACGTGATCTGACTTCCCAGGCACTGGGAGGTTGCCTGGGGCCTTCCCAGACTCTTAGCGACTGACTGTAGTGATCAGAACTCCCACTCTGCCTACCCCACCCACTCAGCCCCCTGGGGCCATCGCACTGGGTGCTGCTGCATAGCCCAAGACCTGAATGGGGGCCCCGCATCACAGGGACACTGCACAGTCACAGCCCTGAAAAGCTTCCAGTCTAAATAGACAAAGGGTGGAAGGCGAAACTAAAGCACAGAAAGAAGAAGGGACTTGTTCAAGGTCAGTGGCAGAGCTAGGGATAGAACCCAGGAGTCCGGGCAGTGGCATGCCCTTTGTGCCTCTATGGGGCTCCTGGGTTGGCAGAAGCATCCACAGCCTCATCACAAAGGGAACCCCCAGGCAGGCACTGTCCCAGCCCGGTGGGGGATGGGAGGGGGCAGGTTCTCGTTGACTTTCAGCCTCCTCCACAACCTGCTAAACTGGTTTGGAAAGTTCCCAGACCTTAGGGGAGTGGGGGGTGAGCAGCAGGTTGGAGCAGTGGGCTGAGAGTCAGGACTCCTGGGTTCTATCCTCAGCTCTGACTATGGTGTTTAGAGAACCCACTCCCCTCTCCTTGTCCCTGCCTATGGCTCCTGGGAATCAGGACTCCTGGGCTCCTGTGTGTGTCAAGTCAGAGATCTCAGGACTAGTGATACCCCCAGCTGGGACTGGGCTATACTGGGCACCGGGGAGATGCCTTGGGGATCCCTGTGGCACCTGCAGGTGTAGGCCAGTGAGGGGTCACCAAGTGGGCAACCTCAGGCCCAATCAGGGCAGCTGCAGCAAGCGAACATGTGCCCTGCCTAGGGAGCGCAACATCCGCTCAGTTAAATGGCGCATGGTGCCTGACCAGGCCATGCCTCCTCCTCCTTATTGGTCCAGGCCTTGCTCCTTCCTGCCCTCATGTCTGGGCTCTGCCCACCTTAGCCTCTGCACCCCCTGGGTCCTGGCCCCACCCTGTTCCCCCAGATACATCCTGCCACGGTAAAAAAAATGCCATCCTCATGGTGCTGGGAACTGCCCCCTCCCATCCACTCCCAGACCCAAGGGAAGGGGCCATTAACTCTGCCCCTTGGGGGTGAGGCAAACACCAGGGCATGAGGAAAAGGGTGCACAAAGAGCTGTGGGGGCTGGGCAGTCATGCCACCCCCACTGGGAGAAGCATTTCCAACAATGTCCCGCTGCTCTTGACTAGATGCCGCTCCCACCCTGAGCCAGAGATAGAACCTAGGGAGTCCTGACTCCTCCTAGATCATGCTGCCTCTTACATCTACTAGGGAGCCCCTCCACTCCCTGAGGTCCATGCTTCCTCCATACCTGCTCCATGTTCCCTCTGGGATGGGGCTCCAGCAATCCCTCCCCATATCTGGGATATCATCTCCGACATCACAGGGGGCTGCCTGCTAACACTGTAACCAGGCAGGACAGGCATTCCTGTGACCAACATGACACCGTCCTGGTAACCAGGTAACTGTGTCCCTCCTGCTACCTAGGTAACTATCTCCCCCATTCCCCTCCCCCATAACTACAACAGTGGCCTCCTGTAACCAGGTAAGGTAACCATCCCCTCTGTAACTAGGTAACCATTCTCTCCTCTCCCCAGTAACCAAGACCACATCTTCCTGGTAACCAGGTAACTGTCCCTGTACCCCAGCTGGTGCCATCCCCATGAGTCCCATGCTAGGAGCTTCCCAGAGACAGGAGTGTGGCAAATTCTGTGAAGTGTTCTCTCAGCTCTGATTCAGGGTCCTCCCAGGGACCCAGCAACTGTCACAGCCACAGATACATGGAACCAAGATCACTTCCCAACATTTCCCCTGCCATTGCAACTCTACAACAACCTTGTGTTGCTGTTCAATCCCTGGTCAGTAGCTCCTCCCTCTCAGAACAATGGTCAGGCTCTCTGCAAACCCAGGTAGGCAGTGCTGTATTAGCTATACCCACCCACAATCCCATGGTCTGCTCCCCCAATCCTTCCCCCAAGCCCATTAAATATAAAAGGAGGGGGAACCAGTTTTAATTAATATGCTGGTACATGTGAACAGCAAAGCTCCAAGGTTAGCAGTGCCTGAGAATTTCCTGGGCAAGCCAATCCATGCTTTCAGGAGCCTCAGATCAATGGGATACAGCTGCAGAGCACCTCCTGGTTGCTGTCACTTAAAGCAAGGTCCCAACACAAGGACTGGACTGCAGAATAAGCAGGGACAGCATTAAAAGAACTGGATTTTTGCTGGATGATAAGATGAGTTAGAAGGGCCCTAACACAGTTATCAGCCAGAAGAATCATAAAGAAAACATGCCTTATAACAAAGGACTCACGAAGCTTAATCTGTTTAGTTGAAGAACGATAGGTTAAGGGGTGACTTGATCTCAATCTATAAGTACACACACAGATTGGGGGGAAAGCCTTTAATAATGGATTCTTCCATCTAGCAGCCAGAGGTCTAACACAACCAAAGGCTGGAAGTTGAAGCTAGACAAATTCAGACAGGAAATAAGGCCCAATTTTTAAATAGTGAAGTAATTAACCATTGGAACACTGACTGACAAAGAATTGTGATGGATTCTCCATCACTGGCAAATTTTAAATCAAGATGGGATGTTTTTTTCTCTAAGATCTCTTCTAGTCCCAATGGAAATTAATCATGGCCATCCTATGGCCCGTTATGTAGTAGGTCAGACTGGATAATCATAGGGGTCCCTTATAATGAATGTGGAGATTTTCTTAGTATCAGCTGTTCATTTACACTAGATGCACCAGTCCTGAAGGAGAGGTAGTTGCAAACCACACAAAGGATGATCTCTTCTCTCAAACAGAACACCAATGCCTGGGTCCCAGGGAGGGCTCCAGTTGGAGAGATAAAGGCATGAAGCAAACTCTAGCTGCTTGCAACAGCTATGTTCCAAATGAATGAACATTACAAAACTAACAAGGAAGCAAATCTTCACAAATGACCACTGCTTGCAGTATGGGCTGTTTGAACAGCGCACCCTGCCATAGCACTGTTATCACAAGATCGTTATACCAGGGACCAAGCATGCTGGGCACTGCACAGACTCACAACTGAGCTCAGGGCCCCACCATCTCAGCCCTGCCCATGCCAGCTCTGCTAATATCCCTCCAGTCCTGACCTGTCCCCCCTCCCAGACATATTTTTGCTGGTTTTATGGGATAATGGAGGTAGAGGAGACTGAGTCAAGGAGCAACAAACTCAGTTCACAGGTGACTCCTAAATTCTGCGCAATTGTAGCCGCTGCAGAGGGCTTTATAATGGAACATGGATGCGAGAAAAGAGAGGACCAGGGCTCCCCACAGGCTTAGGGGTTGCTCACAGCCCTTCATCCTACTCCCTAGCAGCCCCATTGCAACCCTTATGCCCCAGCACAACTTGAAAGCCCTTGTCTGTTATCTGTCCTGGGGGAAGCCCTGCCTGGTTCAGGAAGCTGGGGGAGTGGGGTTGCTATTCTCACCTATGGCCAACAGATGGCAGAGTTTTGGTCCGGGTGTGCGGCGGGGACAGAGGATTTAAAAAAACGCCTTGCAAACACAGTAGAGTGGGTGCTAGGGAATGGCCTAGTGCCTGCAGCTTCCTCTCCACAGTCCTAGCCCTTCCCCCCAGCTGTTAGTACCCCTCAGTCCTGACCCAGTCTCCTTGCCCCAGCACTGCTAGCGCCCCTCAATCCTGACCCACAGTGTTTCCTCACCCCCCCTGACAACTGGACCTGCTTTCCCCCTCTCTAGTATCCTAGCTCCCATGCAGCTCCCATGTATGTGTGTGGAATTCATTACAGAGCCCAGAGTCTAGGATGCAGCTACCTCTGGGGTGGGTTATTTATATAGGGACCAAGGTCCAAGGAGAACATCTGTTATCAAATGCCTCCCCACCCCCTGCAGCACAGTGATCCCCTTGATTTCCTAGACCTGCCCTACAGCACTGTGGTTAGCACTGGCTATCAGAGGGTGTCCCCTCCTGAGTTCCAAGCCTGCTCCCTGCAGCACAACACCCCTCATTCTGCTCTTCAGGAGGCAACTGGTCCAAGCAAAGGAGATAAGATCCATTTTAATTTTGTCTACAACGTTCCAAATCTCAGCACATTCTGGGGTGGGGTCGGGGGGGGGGCGGTCAGGAGCTTGGGAAAGAGATGGGGTCATGCATTAGGATGGTCGAAGGTCAGGCACTGGTGTGCGAGAGTGAAGTGCCAAGGTCAGGAATTCGAGGTGATGGGGTGGGGTGCAGGGGAGTTTGGGGGCTCATGGGCACACAGGGGTGTGGGCCCATCTGGCCAGCCCCGCCTGACCCGGTGCTCCTAGCCCCCAGCTGCTGCCTCAGTTGCTCCATGCGCTGCTCCATATGGTGAGTGAGCGGGTGCCTTGCCCCCAGCTGCCGCCGGTAATCTGAGAGGAAAATCTGGTGATCAACACTGGCTCACAGGCCCCCTTTCCCCAAAGCGCCAGCCATAGGGGCAAGGCACTGTAGGTTCAAGGGCTCCACCTAGTGGGCACAAGTAGCTGCATCACAGGCTCACCCCCTCCCTGCCCTATAAGTAGTTAGCCCCATGCGGGGAAGCCACCTTCCTTGCCCAGTGTTTACGGCAGGGGGCCTCAAACTGGGGGTCGTGACCCCCTCAGGGGGGTCACAGGGCTATTACATGGCTGGGGGTCACGAGCTGTCAGCCTCCACCCCAAACCCCGCTTTGCCTCCAGCATTTAGAATGGTGTTAAATATACAAAGTGTTTTTAATTTGTAAGGGGGTTGCACTCATAGGTTTGCTGTGTGAAAGGGGTCACCAGTACAAAAGTTTGAGAACCACTGGTTTAGGGCAAGCTTTCTGTAACCCTTGGGCCTGCTCTTTGCAGGGTTTCCCATCTAGCGGCTGGCATTGCGCAGCATGTGCTGATTGGCCAAGGGAAGGGGTCAGGGGCTTGGAACTGTGGGGGAGGGTTGGACAGGCTCGGATTCTGGACAGCGTCACTCCACTGCTCTGTGTTGTGCTGCACAGCGTTGTTGCATTGCCACATGGGGGGGCCATGTGGTGTTGAGTCGCATTATGTTGCTGCAGGGGGCTCGAGCAACGCAATGTGGTTGTATTGTTTCACCCAGCACAGCGTGGTTGTGTTGTGTTACACTGTAGAGGGGTGTCACGTGGCGGGGTGTTGCTGGGAGTGTGTCACCTGGCACAGGGAGGTCGGACGGTGCTGTATTGGGTTGCACTGAGTGATTCCATTGGGATGTCATGCTGCATACTCTGCACTGGCTGGGTTGGATCCCATTCCCTGCTGAGCTGACACACCCAGTTTTAAACACACACACACACCCAACACTCCTGCCCCCCTCACCTTTCAGAGTCTCTGTTAAGATCGCCAGAACCTCCTCCTGCATCAGCCCCAGGAGCGGCAGGGGCACCTGAAGCGGGAGAGGTGCCTTTACTACTGGAGGCTCTCAGGTCTGGGAGGGGGGTATCCCCTCTTCCCTGACCTTGGAGTCGGGGAGATCAGTGTCCAAGAGGTGATTCCCTCCAGCCCTGACCCTCTCTGGGGGGATTTCTAAGCACTCAGCCACATGATGAGAGCCTCCGTTCTCAGGGGTGCCCTGAGACTGGGGGAGGGCACTGCAAAAGGCCCCTTTCCCACTGACATAGGACCCGGGTGGGGCAATTAACCTTGTGTGTGTTCCCTGGGAGTGGGTGGAGGGAGCTCTGGGGATCATGAGAGATGCTTAGACTGGGGCCCCAAACTGGAGCATTAGTGGTGATGGGGGATCACATGGAGGAACTGACTCAGGGGGAGGGAGCCTCATAAGAGGGCATCAGGAGGGGCTGAGATGATCAAGGCTGGAAGACAGGCCACCATGGGGGGTCAGGGAGATTGTGGGGGATGCTCTAGGGGTTTGGGGTAGGGGTACTAAGAGGTAGTGGGAGGAGGCTGGGGGCAGGTGCACTGAGTGGGTCAGGGCTCAGATAAGATAGGAGGGGGCTTGCAGAAGGCTCAGGTCTGGGCAGGGCAGGGGAGAAGGGCCCCATAAACCATGGGATGGGGGGACAGACTCACAACTGCTTTGCAGTCCCGCTCGTGTTTCCTCAGCCGATGCCTGTAAGATTGATTCTGGACCAGTGAGGATGAGCGGAGAGCATGAGATGGGAGCAAAAACTGTCATGGCCACCCTGCAGCCCACCCTGACTGCCTGAGACCACCCAAAACTCCCTGCCACCCACCTCCACCTTGCACCACAAGGTGGTGCAAGGGACTATCCAGGTGATCGCCTGGGACTATCCTACATCTCCTGCCCCCCACATCCACCCAGCACCCCCACCCTGACTGCTTAGGATCACCCAATTCCCACTGCCCCCCACCCCCTGTCCCCATCCTCACCCTGCATCAACCCTGAACTGCCTGAAACCACCCAATGCCCCCCACACAACACCCCCTCCTAACTGCCTGGGATCACCCAAAGCCCCAGACCCAACACCCACTCCTGACTGCTTGGGACCACCCAATGCCCCCTGCTCCCCATGCCTACCCTGCACCCACCCAGAACTGCCTGAGACCACTCAACGCCCTGTCCCCCACCCCTGCTCCCTAGCTAGCCCCACCCTAGCTATCCTGGGCTTCCTCCCCATGCAGAGAGAGCTGAGAGGTGAAGGGCAGGAGGCCTGAGGGAGGGCCAGGCCAGGCTGCTCCCAGGCTCTCTGGGTTAAGCTTGGCTTCCCCATCCTAGCAGGGGCTCTGTAACGCTGGATTCCAGGGGACTCACTGGCTTGCTCAGAGCGGGCTGCGTGGGGGTGGGCTGCACATCCCCCCCAGCCGGGTCACCTCCAAAGAGCAAAGGCTCTGCCAGGAGTCTGGACTCATTGGGACTGGCCGTGGAACTGCAGAGGGTGCTGGAGCCCAGAGGCCCAGCCCGGGGCCCAGAGCCGCTGAACTTGCCCTGGTGAAATGCTGAGCCCAGGGTCTGAGAAAGGGAGGGGAAGAAGACCCACAGATCCGAGATGGGGGCTCCGGCTGTACCCACCTGTGTCAGCTGGTGACCTCGCTGGTAACCCCGCTGGTGTGCCAGTCTCCAGTGGCTGATGCTACTCCCTGTGGTCCATATAGTGCTGCCTAGGCCTGGGGGAGCAGAGTGCGGGGCTCAGTCTATAACCCCCACCCACCACAGACCCAAAGGAACACAGGTATCCCTCACCTGGTGCTGAGATGCAGCCACCTCTGGGGTGGAAAGAGGAGGCTGTTTACACAGGGATTCCTCCCCCACCCCGTGACTCACCTGAGAGGGTGGTGCCTGACTGCAGCTGGGCGAGATGGTCCGAGGTCTCTAAGGCTTCAGCAGCAGGGCCAGGTTCCTGGTGGGAGGAATCCCTTGAGAACTGTTGGGGGCAGCCCAAATGTCCCCTAACTCCAGCCCCAGGCCTTCCCCTCCTCCTGTGGCTTTGCACCCCTGGCATCTGAGAGGCGGTTTCCTTTCTCACCTCCTCCCCCACAGGCAGCCCCTTCCTTGGAATTGGGGTGTATGTGTGCAGGGCAGATGCCCAGATCCCACTGCTCCTCAGCTCTCCATCCGCAGGCACTCCTACCTCCTGACGGGCACTGTCTAGTTCTTCTGGGTCATTGTGGAGTGAAGGGGGAGAGGTGCGCCCGGACGACCTGCAGGTGGGAAGGGCATCCTGGTGAGAGGAGAGATCCCCCGCCCCTCCCTGGGTTAGATCAATGGGCCCATCTAGCACAGTATCCTGTCTTCCCCCATCCCTGCCCAGGAGCAGACCTGTGAGCCCATCCAATGTGGTATCTCCCTCTCCCAGCTCCAGGCCAGGCTGTGTTCCTGTGGGGGAGCGGGGGGGCTGGAGCCCTGGAGTGGAAATTCCTTTAGCACTGATCAGCTAAAAGCTTCTGTGAGTGGGGTGGATTCCATTAGGGGCATGAGAGCAGATGGAATGGGGAAAGCAGCATCCCCAGGGCTGGTAGGAAGGCAGGATGGAGAGGCTGCTGGTGCCTCGCATGGCAGATCAACTCCCACCCAATGGGGCTGAGCTCTTTGCCTCCCATAAGTCCCCGACTACTGGGCATGCCCCATGGATCCAGAATTACATATTAACCCCTCCTCCTCCCCCAGCTCTGACCCTCAACCCCCAGTCACTAGAGGTGGAGAGGCTCAGATGCCAACCCCACCATCCCACTCTTACCCCTCAGCAGAGGCCATCATCTGTTCCCCCTGCTCCAGCACCTTCTCCTGCAACAGCAGAGGAGGTTGAAGCAGACTCAGCTGCATCCCTTTCAGTGACACCACGGAAAGCCCCAGTCCCTCTCCCAGCACTGTGGTGACCCCGACAGGAACCCCAGTCTCTGTGCCCCACTCTGCACTGACACCTGCCAGTGCTCCACATCGGTACTGACACCATACAGGGATCCCCAGTATTAGCCTTCCACTAATATGGGAATGGCATTGTAGGGGATTGGGCGCCTCCCAGCCACTAACTAAGCCCACTCCTCCCCGCTCTGCGCACCCCAGTCCCATCCCCTACCTCCTGGGCATTTCTGAGGTCAGGGGGAAGGCTCCACGCAGACCTGTGGAGAGAGGCAGAACTTAGCAGGGGCATCATAGATTTACTGGGGTGCACTGTGTTGGCAAGCATGTCCAGGAATGCCCCCGTGGGCATGCCAGGCCAAGGCGCTAGGGATGAGCATCCCTACTCCAGCATGCCCAGGCAGGGCCTCGGGCTCTCCACCACCCCATGTCTCATGTTCCCCTGAGTTCAGTGCCCTGCAGCGACCCGGTGCAGCCTGTTCAGAGCAAGCCAGTGTTCACTATCCCCTGGGATCCAGCATCGCAGGGTCCTTAGCTCAGCATGGAAGCCACCGACTCTATTTCTGCCTCCTCCTCCTCTCCCTGCCAGAGCCTCTCTCTCTGCCCCCTGGCCAGATTCTTAATCCAGTCGCCTAGGAACGTAGGGCTGGAAGGAATCTGCTGGGCCACCGAGTCTGGGCCCTGCTCTTGCAGCTAACCTGTTATAGGATCCTGGTTGGAAACTGACCCAGCTCCATTCTCAAGCTGGTTGAGGTGTTTGCCCACCACTCCTCCTACTGGGAGACTGCGCCAGATCCTCCCTCCTCTGCTGGGCACAAATCTCCTTCTCACATTCAGCCTCAGTGGATTCCTGGCCAGGTTATCCCCCCATTTGTTCTTACGCCAACATTCATTGCTCATAAGGCCCCACTGTGATCGTCAGGTCTGACCTCTGGCACCACAGGCCATAGACCTGCCCTGAATTAATTCCCATTTGAACTAGGGCAAATATGGACTTCGGTGGCCCTTTGCTAGACTGAAGAACCTTCTGTTACCATGTCTGTTCTCCAGGCAGGTGCCTAGACACTGGGAGCAAGTTCCCTCTTCACCTTCTCTTGGTTAAATGACAGGAGCAGAGTGCCTTGTTCCAGACTAGTTTGATCTGGATCAGGATAATTTGGGATAAGGCACTCTGATTCCGAAATGAGGGTGTCCACACATGGAGTTAGGAAGCATTGATCAGGAATAGTTCCTGAGCAGACGAGGCTTTGGTGCCCAGGTGCAGCCCTGCGGGGCTCCAGGGTTCACTCCAGGGCTCTGTTCCTAGGGAAAGTTCTTGTTGGTGCATCTACCCCGTCCCTCCCGTCTCACCTGTGCTGGAGGGGAAAGTAACCCATTCCCGCCCATGGGATGGCAATCCCAAGGGTATGGGGAAATTGAGTCATACCTATTGTTCTTACCAATATGGCAGCAATTCCCACATTTTCCACCAGGTGATATTACACCGCCACCCGGGTTTAGTCCAGTATCCTCCCCAGCCCCCAGCTAACTTGGTATCCTGGCTCCCCCAGGGAACCTTGCAGCCCTGTACCCCTTGCCTTTGGGATGATATTCCCAGCATCCTCTGCTCTCACCATCTGCGCAAGTCCATCTCGCCATCCAGTTCCATTCCTGCCTGGCCCTGCAATGGACCAGGAAGCCATTAATGGGGTGCCCCTCCCTCACAGCCCCTTTGCTGGAAGGGGGTTATCCAGAGGACTGGAGCTCTCCTACATGCCACTGCCACCCCTCTGTGAATTGGGGGCCAGCTCTTGCAGATACTCTCCTTGAAATTGAGACACAGAGTCCTAAATGGGGACCTCACGCCCCCAAATTCCTGTCTTTGAAACCTGGATCAGTTCCCCAGATACATCCCCCTTGAAATCAGGATCCAGTGCCCTGAAAGCCCACCCCCCATTGAGACATAGTGCACGCCCCCACCCAGAGGGATTTTGGGAGTGTCATCTCACATGTCCTGTTACCTGCTCTGTGTCCGGCTCATCTCCACTTTTCATGATGCCCCAGCAAACAGGGTGAGTTCAGTGCCTGAGACACCAGGGGGAGGGGAAGTGTCAGAGCCAGCAGTCCCCAGCCAATCCCCCCGTTTTTAGCCCCCCACATTCCTATCCCCCACATACCATTGAGCCCCCACATACTTTATGCCCCTTGCAGCTCAGTCACCCCTCGCAACATCTGCCTACCCCTCCACACACCCCTGTTAACATACCACACGCGGCCACACACCTCTGCCCCGCATTTACTCCTCCACTCCCCCTCTCTCATCAGACCCCCCCACCTACTTTGT
>ML677372.1:1445659-1468050 GCA_007922305.1 Dermatemys mawii | reverse complement strand
CAGACACTCCACTTAGACCAGGACCCCGTGGTGCTCTGAGGTGACACCATGGCAACAGGAGAACTCTGCTGGGCAACAATCCCGGAGACCCCAGAATCCCTCACTTCTCCCCCAGCAGAGCTGGGGGAGGAGGAGACTCGCCCCTCCCCCCCCACAAGGTCCCCAATCCTCTACACCATACTTTGCACAGGTCTCCTGGGAGGGGGTGACACCCCCCCAACTCTGAGACCCAACCTTCATCATGCTCTACTTACTTCCACTCCCAGCACCCCTTCTGCACTGCCCTCCACCCTAGTTCCTGCCCCTCATCAAATCCCCACAGTCCCTTGCCTCTGAACCCTCCTACACCTCTTCCATGCTCCTCCATCCCTCCTGAGCTGAGCCTCCTGAGCCCCACACTCTCCTCCTGAGGCACTGTGCCAGCCACCCCATCCTGCACAGACACACAGATGCGGTGTCTCCAATTCAGATTTTGGTTTAATCTGGAAAATAAAAAACAAATAAACAATCATCCATCGAACAGAGTCAAACAGGCACCTTTGTGTGTGTGATTAGGGGGGCAGCGGCAACAGGACTGACACACGGGGCTCGCTGGGTGGACAACTACACTCCCTACAGCATGGGGGCAGGGGAGGCAACAGGGTACAGCATCACCCCTTGTTTGGTTCAGTAAACTCCCTCTAGTTGATTTGGGGAGGGGTCATCCCCCCACAAGTTTGGGGGTTCAGAATATAATTTGGCAGTTTGATCCTTCCCCCTTTCTGGGGCGGGGGTTTAAGGACCCATTCCGCAAGGCATATGAGGCACAGATTTAGGGAGAGATGGGGGTTTCCCCCATGAGCTGCCCCCCAGACGCTCCAGGGGAAGGAGTTAGTCTCTGAGCTGGGGTGGTAGGTGTCTAGGCAATGGGGTTCCCTGTACTGGTGGGGGGTCTCCTGGTACCAGGAAGTGGATGGGGGCAAATCCCTTTGCTGAGTGTGGGTGGGGTCTGGTGCTGGGGAAAGACAGTTGGCACCCTGAGGGAACCATGGAGGGTGGGTTGTCTCTGTGCCAGGGGTGCCCAGCTGGTACCCAGGGAGGGGCAGTCTCAGTGCTGGGTTGGCAGTTGGCAGCAGGGGGGCAGTTGGCATCACAGAGGAGGGGATGTCTCCATGCTGGGTGGCCCAGTTGGTACCATGAGGGATGGGAGGTCTGTGTTGCAGGGGCCCATTGGTAGTGTAGGGGGCCCAGTTGGTACCATGGGGGACAAGTAGGCCCAGCTGATAGCTGTGGGAGGCCCAGTTAGCACCATGCTGCAGGGGGACAGTCTTCGTGCTGGGGTCACTCCACTCCCCTCTAGACCGCCTCACCCTTGTGGCGAGTGCGGCTCAGCAGGTCCATGGGCAGGCCGGGGGGCTGGCCATGTGGGTGGCGGGTACGCAGGCGGCGGAGTTGGTGGGGGCGCTTGGTCTGCAGCCTCCCTTCGCTGGGCGCCTCGCTCTGGGTGTCGGAGCTCTCATCGATGAAGGCCAGGTTCTCCCCCATGTAGTCTATGGGGCGCAGACCGCACCCCGCTGAGGCGGCCATGTTGCGGGCGTTGAGCTGCGCCACCTGCAGGGAGGTGCTGGGAGAGGGGGGCTCCAGGCGAGGCGAAGGAGGTGGTGGTGGAGAAGGCGTGGCGGGTGGAAGCTCCGGGGGCATAGGGGAGGGCGGGCGTCCCTTCAGCGTCCCCACCTTCTGAAGCTTCTCGGGCAGCCCCATGCCCGACACACGCAGCTGGGCTGTCACATTCCCTGTCCAGCTGGCAGCCTGCGCGGTAAGGCCCCCCATCTGTAGGTTGAGAGGGGAATCAGGGACAGGCAGAGACACCTCCCACAGATCCCACCGCATACATCACCAAACCTCCTCACTGACTTTCCTGCCCACATCCCTCCAACAATCCCCCCACAGGCTGTGGGGTGAGACCCCCTAAGTGTGGGGAGAGGGTCAGGGAACCCACCAAGCAGTTCCACTAACCCCCCTCCACTTCCACCTTGACCCCCCCCATACTTACTCCTCCCCACCCCATCCCTTTCCACTGACATGCCCCTCTCAATATGAACCACCTCTCCCCTCCCGCACCCACACCCTCTGATAGATTGGGGGACCCTCCCCCATACACTCCCTCACCCGTGGGCACACCCTGGGGTGTGTGTACAGGATGTGGGAGGAGGCTCTTTTGGAGGGGGTGAGTGCTAGGGTGTGTGTGCAGGATGGGTACATAGCCTTTGTGCGCAGGCAGCACCCACTAGTGGGTGTATCTTGTGGGGGTGGGGTGGAGCAGTGACAGAGTCAACAGGGGGATGTAAGGACTGTGGGAGGGGTCAGAGGGAGGGGTGAGTTGAAGGGGTGGGGAGGACCCATCTCGGTCCATGTGTGCTGGGTCAGCACTCCCAGCATGTTGTCAATGGAGGGGATGTGGGGTCCTTTGCGGGGTTGGAAGGGATGGTGGTTGTAAAAGGTCTGTAGTGTGGTACCAACCCTGGCATATTTATGCTGGGACAGTACTTGCAGCCAGTTGGGGAGGTAATAGGGGGGTCATAGGGATGGGGTGGGAACACCATGGGGGAATGTAAAACCTGTGGGAAGATGCAAAGGTGGGGGGCAGGGAATAGTGGGAGTCTGTGGGGAGTGGGAGAGGTGGGGTGGGAGACAGTGAGAGCATTAGAAAGGTGAGGGAGATAGGAGGTCTGGAGAGACAGGAGGAGACAGTGGGGAGTCCATGGGCGGATACAAGGGGGAGGTAGTAAGGGGGATGGAGAGGCAAGACAGTGTGGGAATTCCTTAGTGGGAGCTCGAGGGGTGGAGGGCAGGGGGCTCTGAGGGGGAGTGGAGGAGCAGGATGGCAGAAAGTAGGGGGTTGGAGGAGTTGGGGGCAGAGAAACACAGCAGAGAGGACTCCGCCAGGGGTCCATGAGAGGGTGCAAAAGGGGACAGAGAGTGAATCAGAGGGGCAGGGTAGTGGGGGTTACAGGGAGAGTAAGGGGCAGGATGGGGACAAGGAGGGGATCTAAGGGGTGGGGGAAAGTGAGGGGATCAGAGAGGCGGGGTGGGAGAAGTAGGGGGTACCAACCTCGGCCCGTGTGCGACGGGACAGCACTCGCAGCCAGTTGCCAATCATGGTGAGGATGGAGGCAAAGTAGGCCAGGCCCAGCAGGATCCAGAACCAGACCAGGGGCTTGTACCAGGGGTGATTGTCCCCCATACCATCACCTGGGAGGGGAGATGCTGAGACACTGCCCCCGACACACACAACTTCCTTGCTGCACCGGCTCTGCCCTCCCTGCCCCACTCCCCCATCACTCCACTGCCCCAGTCCTCCTGCTTCCCTCTACCACCTCCCTAGCCTCCTTTCCCCATACCAGGCCCCTTCAGGCCACATAAGAACAACCAAGGTCCATCTAGCACAGAATTCTGTCTTCCGACAGCAGCCCATACCAGAGCTTCAGGGAGAGTGTACAGAACAGGAAAATCTGGAGAGATCCACTTGTCATCTCCTCCTGTTTTCTGGCAGATGGAGGGCTAAGATCACCCTGAGCATGGGGTACATCCATTCCCTGACCATTTTGGCCAGCAGCCAGCGATGGACCTATTTTCCATTAATTTATCTAATTCTTTTTTGAACCCAGTTATGCTTTTGGCCTTCTCAGCATCTCATGAGAGGTTGATTGTGCTTTCTGTGAAGAAGTATTTCCTCTTGTTTGTATTAAACTTGCTTCCTGTTAATTTCAATGAGTGACCCCCTGTTTTTTTGTATTGCCTGAAAGGGTAAATCAGGCTTCTCTGTTTTTCTACACCAGTCACGATTTTGTAGACCTCTATCATACCCCACCCCCTTTGATTGTCTCTTTTCTAAGGTGAACAGTCCTAATCTTTTTACACTCTCCTCATATGGAAGATATTCCATACTCATGATCACCCCTGTTGTCCTTTTCTGAATGTTTTCCAGTTCCACTATATATCCTTTTTGAGACGGGGCAACCAGAACTGGACACAGCATTCAAGGTGTGGGCACATCATGGATTTATACAGTGGCATAATAATATTTTCTGTCTTATTTTCTATCCTTCTAATGGTTCCTAGCATACTGTTAGCCTTTCTGGCCACTGCTGCACATTGAGCTGAAGTTTTCAGAGGACTACCCACAATAACTCCAAAATCTCATTCTTGGGTGGCAACATCTGATTTAGAACTCATCATTTTGCATATGTAGCTAGGATTATGTTTCCCAGTGCTCATTACTTTGCACTTACCAACGTTGAATTTCATCTCCCATTTTCTTGCCCACTCATGCAGTCCCATGAGATCCCTTTGTAACTCTTTGCAGTCTGCTTTGGACTCAACCATTTTAAGTAATTTTTTGTCATCTGCAAACTTTGCCATTTCACTGTTCACTCCCTTTTCCAGATGATTAGTGAATATGTTGAATAGCACAGGTCCCAGTCTCGCGGAGAACACCACTATTTACCCCTCTCCATTCTGAAAACTGACCATATATTCCGACCCTTTGTTTCCTATCTTCCAACCAGTTACTGATCCATGAGAGCCTTCCTTCTAATCCCATGACTACATTTTTCTTAAGAGCCTTTGGTGAGAGATCTTGTCAAAGGCTTTCTGAAAATCCAAGTACACTATTTCAGCTAGATCACCCTTGTCCACATGCTTGTTGACCCCCCTCAATGAATTCTTAGAGTCATGAGCCACAACTTCCCTTTACAAAAGCTGTGTTGACTCTTCTCCAACAAAGTGTGTATATCAATGTTAACTGATAATTCAGGTTTTTTCACTATAGTTTCTACCAGTTTGCTCAGTAATGAAGTCAGGCTTATTGGCCTGTAATTGCCAGGATCACCTCTGAAGCCTTTTTTTAAAAATCAACATTACATTAAGCTATCCTCCAGCCATCCGGTACAGAGGCTTCTTTCAGTGACGGATTACTTACCACAGTTAGTAGTTCTGCCCGTTCATATTTGAGTTCCTCCAGAACTCTTGGGTGAATATCATCTGGTCCTGGTGACTTATTACAGTTTAATTATCATTTTGTTCTAAAATCTCTTCCATTGACACATCTGTATAATAGTACTTCAGATGTATCACCCAAAAAGATTAGCTCTGATCCTCACATCCTCTGGAGTGAGGACTGATGCAAAGAATCCTTGTAGCTTCTCTGCAATGGCCTGGTCTTCCCTGAGTCCTCCTTTAACATCTTCGTGGTCTGGCCCCACTGCCTGTCTGACATGCTTCCTGCTTTTGAGGTACTTTAAAAAATTCTTGCTCTTAGTTTTTGCGTCTTTAAGAAGTTGCTTCTCAAGTTCTTTCTTGGCCTGTCTTATTACACTTGAACCCTTAACCAGCCTGAGTTTGCTGGAACTCATTGGAATTTGATCTCCAAAATTTAAAGGTGCTTTTTTGCTCCTAACAGCCTCCATTATTTTGCTGTTTAGCCATGGTGGTATGCTTTTGGTCCTTGTATTGTCTTTTCTGATTTGGGTATACATTCACTATGACCTTGTATTATGGGGTATTTAAATAGTCCCCACACTGCTTACAGGCATTTTACCCTTGTGACAGTTTCTTTTAATTTCCATCTAACTAATGTCCTCATTTTGAGTAGTTCCCCTTTTTAAAGTTAAATGTTACTGTAGTGGGATTTTTGTGTGTGTATTATCTCCCTACAGAGATGCTAAATGTAATTACATTGAGGTCTTTATTACTGAGAAGTCCTGCGATAATTAGACCACTGCTCCACTGAGGACATCATACCCTGCCACCCACCTTCCTTGTCCCCCGCTCCCCACTCCTCCAACAGTGGGTCCCACCAGAGGCTCTCACACTAGCCCCCTCACACACTAGGCTCCCCCCTCCCATTCCCTTGTCCCCCATGAAGCCCAGCTTCACTGACATCCCCCTGCCAACCACCACCAACCTCCCCCCATACCTACCTGCCACATAGTCCCCAAAGCCAATGGTAGTCAGTGTGATGACCACAAAGTAGACAGACTCCAGCAGGGTCCAGCCCTCCACTCGCTGGAACACAATGGTGGGGATGGTGACGAAGAGGATGCAGCCAATGAAGATGAAGAGCAGAGCAGAGAGAACCCGCACAATGGTGGGACTCACCTGCCATTTCTGTGGGGGGAGGTGATAGCATCAACGGAAGACCAGGGGAAAGCCTCCTCCCCACAGACTGTCCCAGCCCTCCCCATCCCCCACGCACACACTCTCACTCCTGAGAGGGGAAACCCCCCCTCCCCAAACACACACACCAATCCCTTTGCCCGTCACATACACTGATTCCTCCCAACACACACTCACTCCTTTGCCCCCCCCCACACAGCCCCCTGGCAGTAGAGGTGCCACCTGGCCAGGTTTTGTACTGCTTTGCCAGGTAGAAGATTTTCTGTGTGGACTTTTTCATTGGGGACTACAGTCCATGCCTTGTAGTTTGGACTGTGGCCCACGTTAGGATGAGGAAAGAAAAATGATAAAATAACATTAAAATATACAGATTGTAGGGAGGTGGGTTGTTTGTTTGTTTTGTAAAATGGTTCTCTAACACATTCTAGTAATACCGATAATGGGCACTAGGACCCTTTTTTTTAACGGGGGCATGGCCAGTGGCCAGGTTCTGGTGGTGGTGTGACCCATGGTCTGGACTTCGTTATTAGTTGATGAGGTGATGGCCAGGGGCTGTGATTTGTTAGGTGGTGGGGTGGACAGAGGCTGGGTTTTCCGCACCTCGGAGGTGGTCACCCTACCCAGGAGGGGAATGACGCCACACAACCCTGGGGAAAGGACCCTACCCCACCTCTGGGAAGGAATCCTTGGAACCCACAGGGTGGGAGCAGAGACTATTGGGAGAGGAAACAGACTAGGGAGCCCCTTGGGACAGGAGCCCCCAACCAAGCTGGCCCCACAAATGGGACGTCTAGTGCGGGAGACCTGTCCCACTATCCAGGCTCCCTGTCCCACTATCTGACCCCTCCTCTGCAGCACCTCTGCTCTGCACATAGCGTGGAGAGTGAGTGCAGGGGGATGTGGGGGGACTGCTGCAGGAGCACAGGAGGCTGGGAGACCAATGGGGACAGCGGAAGACACTGTAGCTGCTGGACATAAGGGGCTGGAAAGGGGGAAGCACTGAGGACCCTGGAGCTGCTAGGTACGTGGGCTCTGGTTCTGTGGGGGCAGGGGGCGAGGGACGCAAGGGCACTCACCAGGAAGATATCCTCCACCTTGCCGATGGCCTGGCGCAGTGAGAAGCCCAGGTGGTCGCCCACCCCAGCCAGCAGCATCCCGAAGAGCGGGATCCCAACCAGAGCATAGAAGATGCAGAAGAGACGCCCCCCCTCTGTCTTGGGGGATGTGTTACCGAACCCTGGGGGAGGGGGGCACTGAGTCAGCAAGGAGGGGGCAGAACTGATGCTTCTTAATCCTGAACTGCAGCTCCCTGCTCTCGCAGCCCTGAGCACCCCCCACACCTCTGCCCTCAATCCGTACCCACAGCACACCCCCCCACGGGCCAGTACCGATGGTTGTGATGATGGTGCCAGCGAAGAAGAAGGCGCTGCCCATGTCCCAGTTGGTGCTGGTGCTATTGGTGCTGTTGGCTGTGGGGTCAGCGCCGGCACCCATGGCATCTCTGACATGCTGAGGGAGACAGGAAGGGGTTAATGCTAGTGCATGATGGGGGTAACCCAATACCAGCTCCTACTGCCCCCTCCCCACATCCTTATCCCCCGAATGTGGCTTTCCCAGTACACAGATGCCAACCCTTTCCTGACTGCCCCATGGATGTTGTCCCCTGACTGCCCCCAACCCCACCTCTCTTTCTCCTTCCTCTTCCCATCTCCCCCTGGAAACTCCCCATCAGCCTCAGCCCATAGGCCCCAAATCACCCCAACTTGCAGCTGCTTCTGCCCCACCCCAATGACACCTTTTCCCCCACACCCTTCCCATGCCTCCAGCACTGTCCCTCCCCATCTACCCCGTACAACCGTCCCCTCGCCCCCATTAACAACTCTCGTTTTGGCCAATCTCAGGTGTTTTCCAGTCTGGCCCAAGGGTGTGGGTGAAAAGCCCCTGTGATTGGCTGTCCTTCTCCCACTTTCTCCACCTCCTGGGAAGAGCAGCCAATCAGGGCTGCTGCAGGAGGCAGGTGATGCTCCCCCCGCCCAAGAGATACCAACTAGAGTACTGGGGCGGGCGGGGGGAAGAGAAGAAGCAGAGGACAGCATTTCTCAGGAGGGGAGTGGGGAGGAGAGGAGAAAGAGCTCAGCAGCTTCTGGCAGCCCTGCTCCCCACTCCAGCCCTGCCTCTCCCAGATTGGGGGAGGGTGACAAGCCCCTGGAGCTGCAAAAGGGCAGATGTAGGAGGCTGGAGGGGGGGATCAATTTCTGGACCGGGGGACACAATTAATTGATTAGGATTTTAGGAGAAGCTGGAGGCTCTGCACCATCCCTGAGCCAGCGGGAGCTTCTCTCTGGCAACTAGCAGTGCTGTAACTGAGGGGACTTTCAGTGGTGGTCATAGTACTTCCCTTCCCTGCCATCTCCACCAGTGCCTGCTTCCCCCTCCCCCATACCCCAACACTGCCCCCTCTTTCCCACACCTCACACCTGCCCCCTCCATGCCCCTCTCCCACTATCTCACCAATATGAGTGTGTCCAGCTCCTGACTGGGCACGCAGCGGTATCTCCGCAGGAACTGCTCTCGGGCAGCTTGCAGTGTCTCCTGCTGGCGGCTCTCGTGTGGCTGCTCCAGCAGGCGGAAGATGAAGGCGCCGCTCACCAGGTAGGCCAGGACCACGGTCAGCAGGGCCAGCACCGTAGCCCGTCGCATCACGCTGCCCCGCCCACTAAGGGGTGTCTGCCCCGCCCCCGCCCCACTCAGGATGGACTCCTTAGACGAGTAGCAGACAGGCAGTGCCCCATGGTTCTCAGAAGGGTGGGGGGCTGCAGGGGTCAGGGGGCAGCTCACTGCAGGGAGGAGACAGGGGTGAGGCCATCCCAATACCAATCATACCCCAATAATCTCCAGTTCAGAGACCCCTATTGCACCCTAATACCACCATACCCCCATCCCAATATATCCCACCCATAACCCAATAGCCCCCACTGCATAGAGACCCCCAGTACACCCCAATACCACCCACAGCCCCCCACCCTATCCCCCACCCTGATATTCTCCACCCATGCCCCCACTGCATAGGGACCCACATTACGCCCTGATACTACCCATAGACCCACTACTCAATACATCCAACCCATACCCCCACTGCAGAGACCCACATTACACCCCAATACCACCCATAGCCCCCCACCCGTAATCCAATAGCCCCCACTCCAGAGACCCATGTTAAACCCCAATATCACTCAAAGCCCCCCATAATCCAATAGTCCCCATTGCAGAGATCCACATTATACCCCAATACCACCCATAGCCTCCCACTGCAATAAGCCCCACGCATACCCCAATAGCCCCCACTGCAGAGAGATACCAAATACTACCAATAGCTCCCCTATTCCAATACACCCTACCCATACCCCCATCCAATATGCCCCACCCATAATCCAGTCATCCCCACTGCAGAAACCACCCATTACATCCTGATACTGCCCATAGCCCTACACCCCAACATGCCCCACCCATAGCCCAATAAACTGCACTGCAGAGATGCCATTACACCCCTAATATCCTGATATACCCCACTCATACCCCCAATAACCCACACTCGATAGAGATCCCATTATACCCGATACCCAGGTGGCCTCCTCCTGACATCCCCCTCCCATACCCCCACTGCATAGAGGCCCTCATAGGTCCTACTCCAGTATGCTCCACCCATATCCCCATAACTCCTACTGCTTAGAGACCCTCATAGTCCCTCCCTGATACATCCCATCCATGCCTCCGGTAACCCCATTACACAGAGACCCTCCACTATACCCAATACCACTTATAGCTTCCACCCTGATATGCGTTCCTTGCCTCCTCCAATAAACCCCCTACATAGAGAACCCAACCCAATATGCCAGACCCAGTAGCCTGTGGTGCTCTAGGGCAGGGGCTCACTGAGGTGGGGGATGGAAGGCGTGTGGAGAGATGCCTACTCCCCATAGTCCCTATGCATAGACACCCATTACACCCGCATATCCCCAATACCCCCACACACTACCCCATGCACAGGGGGCTTCAGGGAGCTCTCTGTGGGAATGGGACACACGCAGAGTCTGGCGAAAGACGCCTTCCTTCTGCCAGCTCCCCATATCCTCCATTTCACAGACATCCCTCTATGCCACCTCCCACCCCCAATACCATGTGGTGTTCCAGGGGGTGGCTGGGGATAGCTCACTGCTGGGGGAGACCACTCCACAGCACCACACCCATCTTCCCCCAGCACCCCCCACTACACAAAGACCCTCCTTTCTCCACCCCCAAATACCCCATGGCGCCTGGCAGGGCGAGACAAGACACTCTTTCCCCCCACCCCCATTACATGGAGAGACCCCGCCCCCCCAATACACATGCTACTCTGGGAGCTGTGGTACCTCACTGTGGGGGGAGGGGTGTTCAGCTATACCCCCCCCATTCCCACCCTGCTACCCCTCCCATCCACCATTCCCTCTGCCCCCGCCCCCAGGGTGCCCGGGGGGGGGGTAGGTTACCCATTGAAAGGGGGTGACAGGGAATGGGGGCATCACGCCGAGACCCCCTGCCCCCCCCCATTCCATACCTTATGGTGCTCGGCGCGTTGGGAAGCTGCACTGACACCCCGGCCCTGCGCTCCCCCGCCCCACGGCAGGCCCAGTCTTTCCCGCTCCCCCACCGCCAGACGGGCGAGCCAAGGAGCCCCGGAGGGGGGCGCTCGGCTGCCTCGCCCCGCAGGGCAGCAGCGCGCAGCGCGCACCCGGCGGAGCGGGCAGGGGCTGCGGAGGATGGAGCGCGGCGGGGCCATGAGCCGGCGCTGGGGCGGCTGCCAGGAGATGCTGTAGCTGGAGAAGCCGAGCTTAAAGCGGCAGGAGCAGCCGGGGCGGGGGTGTGCTCAGTTCCCCGTGGAGACGGGGGGAGGGGCACCGGGGCCAGGGCCCCATAGGGGGCGGTGGTTAACCCCAGTCCCCAGGGGCCATGCGGTGGGTCGGGGGGGAGGGGTTAGCCCCAATCTTAGGGATCCCTGATGGGGTGAGCCCCAGTCCCGGGGGTCCCACACGTGGGGGATACATTGTACGGTGCCCTTGCAGGGGACGCGGGGGGTTACTCCCCCGGGGGGAAAGCTGCCCCATTCACTCACCTGGGTGCCATGCGGAGCCAGACCCTACCGTAGCTGGGCTCCAGGGAGCGACGGAGGGGGGCTGAGTCTCCCGGCCCCTCCCAGTCCCGGCTGGGTGTGTGGGGGGGGGCGGGAGCTGCCTGGTGCACAGCTGGCTCCGTGCCAGCCCTCCCCCATTCAACCTGTCAGCCGGAGCCCAATTAACGGGAGCCTTTCAATTAGCTCTGCCGCGCCAAACCTTGGTGCCGCCACCGCAGGCTTGGCACTGCACAGGGGCCGCCAGCCAGCGTCCGTACCCGGCCTCTCCCAGCGCAGGGCTGTAGGGAGCGGGGCAGGAGCGCCAGCTGCAGGGGGAGCTCCCGGCTGCTCCAGTTCTGGCCTCTGCCAGCAGGGGGCGTTGTACACGGCCCGCTGTTGCCCCTGTGGTGTACACCACACACACCCCCGCACACACGTACATACACACGCTTGTCTCACACTGAGAGCTGGATTCGTTCTCTCCAGCAGGGGGTGACAGACATACAGACACACTTGGGGCCTCTCCTACAACCCCCCCCGTCACAAATTGTATCACAGACAGTCACACCCCATCTCACACACATCCCCGTGTCTCATACACAAACTGTCCCTCACACTTTGTCAGACATTGTATCACACACACACCGTCCCACCCCATGTCTGTGTCTCATATACAAACGGTGTCACACACACTAGCTAACGCTCTGTAACATCCCATTTCACACACATGCCTGTGTCTGTCTTTCATACTTGGACTGTCTCACACAGCATCACACATTGTATCACACACACACACTGTCCCACCCCATCTCACACACATCCCCTTGTTTGTCTCCTGTACACAGGCACTCTCATACACCATACATTGCATCACACACACACACTGTTACACCCCATCTCACATGCATCCCTATGTCTGACACTTGTACTTGGACTGTCTCACACAGCATCACACATTGTATTACAAACACATAGTTTCACCCCTTCTCACATGCATCCCCATGTTTATGTTTCATACACAAACTGTCTCACACACCCTGTCACACTCTGTAGCTCACAGCCTGTCACACCCGATCTCACACACATCCCCTCTCTCGTGTCTGTATCTTGGACTTGGATTGTCTCACCCAGCATAACATACTGTATCTCACACACACTATCCCACCTCATCTCCCACGCATCCCTGGCGGTCTGACATGTCAACACACTACCACACACACATGTCTCTCTCACACATTTGACACACTCCAGCTAAAGCCTCTGCTGCCCAGCCCAGTGGGTCCCTCGGTCCCCATCTCCCTGCCCAGTGTGGGCAGTGGGGCACAGGGTTCCGGAGGAAGGGGATGGATGGATGGAGTGGTACCCGCCCCAACATCCCCCCACCCCCTGTATCACTCACTCACTCGCTAGCAGCAGCAGCAGCGGCGGCGGCGGCTCCTTCCTGCACTGGGATCCGGCAGACAGGTGCAGCCTCCTCCCTCCCTCCTCCCCACCCCCCCCCCCCGATGAGGGGGCCGCTGGCGGCCCGCCCCCCCCCCCCGCCCTGTTGGCCCCAGAGCTGACAGGAGCCTCCCCACCTCCGCCCAGCCGGAGCCTCAGGCTGCAGGAGCTGCAGATGGGGGTGGGGAATTAACCCTTTGCGGGGAGAGCAGGAAGAGGGGTAGTGCACGTAGAGGGGACAGGCTGGTACCAGCACAGGGTACCCAGGAGGCCAGAGGTGGGGACATCCCTTTGTCATGGGATTCTGAGATGATTTTTTTGGATAGAGGGGTTCCCCTCACTGGGGATTCCCTGGGATGGTGCAACCTCCAAAGACCCTCAACACTGCTCCCTCTCTGGCCCCAGAGGAGGTGGCAGGACTCCTGGGTTCAATTCTCAGTTGCTCCATGTCCCCTCAAATGGGCTGGGGGTACTACTGTCCCTCCGCCTGCAGATGCCTGGTTCTTTGGGGCGGGGGGTGGAGTTTTTGTAACACTCTCTCACCCTGAAGTGCTGGAGACCTGCACAGGAGGGGGCTGTCTCCAGCCCAGACCAGGTTGGGAGCAATGCAGCTGCAAGACCCCACAACGTGGAAAGACGCAGACAGGAGCTGCCCAGAGCGGAGGCAAGGAACTTTATTGGATCTGGTGGAGACAGAGTTACCAATTAACCCCAGACCTGGGGGTGGGGGGAGACTCCCTGCGCTGCACCACCCCCTCTCTGAGGCACTTCTGCTGAGCCCCTCTCCGGAGGGATGACTCAACACAGCAGCTCTTCCAAACTTTGGGTGGGTGGACACAACCTGCCCTTTGATTCCCTGCGCCATTAAGAGAGGGCGTAACTCCCTTCAAGCTGGTGGGGGGACGAGGACAGAGATTCCAATTAACCCCATTCATTGAGCTCCCCCATTCCTTGTGTGCAGGGAGGGACACACTGAGCAGCTCTGAGCCCGTTGAGCTGTAGCATCCACAATTTTTAGCACCTTAAGGAAGCCAGGTCGTAAAATAAATCCCAGAGGGTTACACAAGTCCAGCTGTGGGGGGAAGGGGGAAAGGACTCCCCTTCACAGCCATAAGGTGCCACATAGCAGCAGGGGAGCTCCTGACAACACCAGGGATTTTTGTAGCTGGGTGGGTGGACACATTTCTGCCATCCAGGCTAGAAAGAGAATGGAGAAGAATGTGAAACACAGAAATCATCTTGCCAACCCCAATGCAAAGATGCAGCTGCCTCTGGGGTGGAGCTCAGGGATGCTTACGGGGTTGCTCACCCAGCAGTGTAGATGCTCTCAGACACCGGTGCCCATATTAGGTTCAGCAGGATCCTCCTCTGGCTCAGCTCTGGGCGCCAGCTGGGCCAAGGGAGTGCTGCCCAAGAGCCCCCTCCGAAGGACATAGGGGCAGGAGGGGCCGGAGGGGATGTCAGCAAAACCTGTGGGTGGGGCACAGAATGAGATTGGGGCTGAGTAACATGTGGGGGCTGAGCTCTGCTAGGGATGAGCCCCCATCCCAGACACCTGGGTCTCAATCTTTCACTCCCTGGGGACTGGGAGCACTGCTGTGGTTCCCCCTCCCCCTCACTCCAATGCCCTGCTGCGGGGAAGGGCAGCTGCCTGGGGAGGGATCAGAGCCAGAATCAGGACTGCACCCCTGCCCTTCCTTGCAGAGATCTGAGCTGCTGAGTGGGATGGAAAATCAACTGGGGCGGGGGGGAGGAGAGAGAGAATTCCTAGCTCAGCCTGGGCACAGGGCCACTGGCTGCAGGTGGCAGGGGGTGTATACGACTCTTATGTAGGCACAATCTGGGATGCCTCCCTCTATCCCTAGCACTAACCCTCCCAAATTGGGGCTTCTTTGCCCTGTACCCCTCTGCTCTGTATCTCCTCCAGCATCCCCTCCACTCCATACCCCCTCAGTCTGCTGCTCCCCTGCCCTATAGCTCATCCTTGAACCCCTCTACTCCATAATCTGCCCCATAGTACCCCTCAAATGCGGCTCATCCCATAACTCCCTGAGATGCCCCCCATACTTCAGCACCTCTAGACGTGGGTAGTGCCTGCACCATGTGCCCGGCCCAGCCGCCCACCACGCACCTTTCATGACGACCTCAGGCAGCCCATAGGGCTCATACTGAGTGTGGTCGAAGGCCGCCGAGATGAGCTCCCTGTGGCGCTGGCCTGGCACCGGTCTCTCCATCTGAGTCTGGGTATCCCGTGCCCCCAGCCGGGCAGTCTGGAGAACTGAGAAAGAAAGACAGGGACACAGATTAGGGGTCTGGTCCCATGAGCCCCCAATGCCTGTGCCTCCACCCACAACCCCCCTTTCTCCAATGACCCTCTCAAATACCCAGGACTCTCTCCCCTCATGATTCCCACCACTACCCAGGCCCCTCCCCCAGACCTGCAGGCAGGTGCCACTCTTCCTCCCGAAGGGCAGTGCACCCCACTGATGCCCAGCCCCCTCCCTTGCAGAGTCAGGGACAAAAGCCCTGATCTTACCCCCTAAATCAAGCCAAAGCTCCATGTTCCCCGCCCCCTTACCATAAGCAAGGTCCTCCTGGCCTCTGTCCCCTAGGAGTATTGGAGGGGGGGTAGCTGAGGTCCCCTGGGGTTGTCCGTCTCCAATGGCAGGCACTGTACGTTCCTCTCGGGCATAAGAGTGCCATAGCGCCAGCTCAGCCTGCAGGGCCCGGTTCTCCTGCAGCAGACAGGACAGCACCTCCTCCAGCTGGGAAGAGATGGGGAGAGGGGGGAAGAGGAAGGAGACAGATCCTGTAACCCCAATGAGAGCAGGGTTCAGCCCCAGAGAACCCCAGCCTGACCCTGGGGCAAAGAGGTGAGGGGGGCCAAACCAAGACCAGATGGTCCAAGATGGAGGACACTGATGACAGATGGCTCATGGGGAAGGTGGAAAGAGTGGGATGGGTGTTGGCATACAAAGAGTAAGGGTGTTTTGGAAGGAGTGGGGCAGCCACGTGTTGGGGGTTTGGCCCATATGGGAACCCAAGTTTGGGGGAAATGAGGCCGGGGAATCCTGGAACACGAGTTGGGAGTATGGGGCAAGGAAGCCCTGGGTCAGGCAGGTCAGGCAGGGATGCATGGGGCAAGGGAACTGGGGGAACTGCCCTCCCACAAGCTCACTCACCTGCTCCTGCAATCCAGCCTGGCCTGTCAACTTCTGTAGTTCCCACAGGATGTTCTGCAGCGGTGCCCGCTCACTGTGCCAGGCCTGCTTCCCCGCCAGCAGGGGCAGGTCTGTGGAGGGATCCCATTTCCTGCTAACTACAGCCAACTCCAGGGCACTGAGGGGCAACTCCAGGGGAATGGGCATCTCAGCAGGGGTGGGGGAGGCCAACCTTGGCGGGCCAGACTCCGGGGTTATGGGACACAGCTCAGAGGAAATGGCGGTGAGTGACTCTGGGACTGTGGGGGGCGGCTCAACAGGGCCGGACTCTGGGACTATGGGGGGAGGCTCAGCGGGGCCGGGCTCTGGGACGCTGGGGAGCGTCTCAGGGGGGCCAGGCTCTGGAACTGTGGGGGGCAGCTCAGCAGGGTTGGGCTCTGGGACTGTGGGAGGAGGCTCAGCGGGGTCGGGCTCTGGGACTGTGGGGGGCGGCTCAGGGGGGTCGGGCTCTGGGACTGTGGGAGGAGGCTCAGGGGGGCCGGGCTCTGGGACGCTGGGGGACGTCTCAGGGGGGTCGGGCTCTGGGACTGTGCGGGGAGGCTCAGGGGGGTCGGGCTCTGGGACTGTGCGGGGAGGCTCAGGGGGGTTGGGCTCTGGGACTGTGGGGGGCATCTCCCCACTCAGCAGCGCCCGCAGCTGCCCTACCTCAGCCTCCAGCAGCCCGCGGACCCGTCCCGCTTCCCGCAGCGCCTGGCCCAGGCGCTCCAGCTCCTGCTCCCGCTCATCCCCCTCCGTCAGCAGCTCTGCCACATGCTGGCTCTGGGCCTCACAGGCCAGTGCCAGCCGCTCTGTCTGCAACCCCAGCGTCTCCTGGAGCCGACACAGCCGCTCCTGGGCCTGGGCTGCCTGGGCCTCTGCCTCAGCCTTGCCCAGGGCCAGGGCCCTCAACTCGCCCTGCAGCATCTGCAGCTCCCCCACCTCCTGAGCATCCCCCCAAGGCAGGCTGGGCCCTGGTGCCCCCCAGGCCTGAGCCTCCAACTCCACAGCCAGGGCCTGTAGTTCTCTCCCCTCCCCTTTGGCCAGGCCAGGCCCCAGTGCCCCCCACAGCTCCTGGGCCTCCTCCTTGTGTTGCATGGTGGCATCCTGGGCTGGCAGCATCTCAGCCAGTGCCTGGCGCTGCCCAACCAGGTCCCCAGAGCCTTGGCGCAGCTGCCAGCAGGTTTCCAGCAGCCCCTTGCGCAGGCTCTCCGAGGCAGCCAGGCGCTGGTGCAGCCCCAACACCTCAGCCCTCAGGGCCTGCAGCTCTGGGGTGGGCTCCGGCTCCCGGCCCCGCTCCCCACTGGGAATCAGCCTGCCCATAACTCGGGGACCCTGTGCTGAGGAACCTGGGGGGAAGCAAACAGAGCAGAGAGGGAGCAGTTAGGGGGATAAGGTGCCAGGGGGCTCCCCTGGGCCCACATTGGGCTAGTGCAGGGTACAGACGGGCCCTCAGACCTCTGCTGAGGCCCTGCATGACCCCTGAGACACACGCCCAGCCCCCCTTCATAACTCCCATACGCACAGACACCACCTCCATACACCTGCTCCCCTGCCAGAGCCCTGGGCTGGAACCCCGGGCTGGAACCCCAAACCCACAGGGCCACACACCCAACCTTGTCCACTGCCCCCCCTTTCAGCATCTCCTCCCCCCACCTCTGACCCCCGCTTCCCCCGGGCCCTGTCTTCCACTCCCCAGCCTCACCCTGACCCCACTCCCGCATCTCACCTCTGAGCTTCCCAGCTGCCCCTTGTTTCTCGGGTGCCCGCTCCTGCCGGGAAGTGCTGAGGCCGCGCCGGATGTAGCCTGGAGGCCACCGCTCCCGCTCCGATCCCCCCAGGCCCTGCTGAAGACAGGTGTGTGAGTGACATGGGCTCTGACAGGGCAGGGGCCTGGCTGGCTCAGAGGGGTGGGAAATGGGATATGGGCCTTTCCCCACCACAGGACTCTGGCTCCATTTGCCTATTAAACAGACCTGTCTGCCCCTTGGCACCGACACTCCCCTCGCCTTGTTCAGTGGGCGGTGGGGGGGCGCAGGGAGGTCCGACCGGGTACCCTGCCGCTCCAGTGCTTCCCGATGGTGTCGCTCCAGCTCCGCCAGCTCCTGCAACAGATGGGGTGATATGCATCATGACAACTGCCGGAGTCCCGAGTGGGGAGTGGAGAGGATCTGAGGGGGCCCCCTGTTGTGAGGGGGCGGGGCTCAGCCTTGGGACCTCTTGTAAGGCTGGGGAAGCACTTGGGTGTGTGGGGGGAGTGGCTGGCCACAGCGGTGTGGGGGCTGTAGCAGAGAGAGGGGATTAGTGTGGTGGGGTAAGGAGCCGAAGGGAGGGGAGCAAGGTGGCAGGGTATTGTTGGGAAGGAGGGGATGTGCTGGGTGCGGGGGAGGGACTGTGAGGTGGGGATGGGATGAGGGGCCTGGGGGAGAGGCAGTGCCAAATTGGGGGAATTGTGCTGCAGAAAGGGGTCGCGGGAAGTGGGCTGCGCAGCAGGGGTTCTCCCACCTGCCGGTGCTCCCTCTCCTGTTGCTCAAGGCGGCACTGAGCAGCCGCTGCTCTCTGCCTCTGGCCCCTCAGCTCCTCCAACAGCTGCTGCACCCGCCATTCCAGGGCACTCACCTGAGGGGCAACAATGTGTCGGACTTGGGCAAGCCCTCGAGTGGTTCCATGCCGGCCATGGAGAACCAACAGAGACCCCAAGGGCTACATCCCGCACCTAGCCCCTCCGGAGGTACTGTCCCATGTGTCCTGCTTGTTCACCACAGCTGGGAGGAGGGGATCTGCATCAGGAATATGACTGGGGAGGATGAAGGGGGGGGTGATCTCTCCACTGTGGGGCTGCCTCACCCCCCCCATCCCCCCCCGCCCGCCCCCGGGCGGGTGGAGGTCCATTTGGCCTGGGGGCCTCAAGCTCAACGGGGGCCTCAAATTTAGAGACTTGTTAATTTTTTGGCATTTGATAAATTTCACAACTTGTTTTTACGCACATCCCTCTCAGACCAAAATGTGACCCACTCTCTCCGCTGAGAGCTGCGGATTTAAGCAAAGAAGAGATGTGACTTGGTAAAAAACACAACTGCTTTGGTAACTGAGAGAGATTTTGTCACATTAAAGAGTTAAACATGTTCATAAATATTAATGAAAATATATCGGTTCTGATGGCACAAGATTAGACCGCGTGTCGACAGTTTTTTATTACAGCGAGGGGCCTCAACAGCTGGAAGTGGCCAGGGCCTGCACAGTGCCACTGAAACCTGCATCCTCTGCTCTAGGCCTCCTGCCTCTGATCGCCGCAAGGACTAGAGCCCCACCTTGTGGCAGCAGTTAGTACTGCACCCTGCAGCAGTCCCATGCCCCCCAGGAGCAGCGGGCAGTACTGGACCCTGCAGCACTTCCATGAGCCCCGACATGGTCCTTCCCACTCAGTATGAAGCTACCCAAGTTCCCTCTCCTCTCTCCCATGCTCACCTTGGTGACTGCCTGGTCACGCTGCTCTGTGCACTGAGCCAACTCCTGCTGCACTGACTGTAGTCCACCGCTCAACTCCGAGGCCTCCACGTCAGGGGGACTGCGCCTCGGTCCTGCGGGGGAGAGGATGGGTGAGCAACGGCACAGCTGTCCTCAATGACCTAGGGCCATTGCCCTCTGCTCTCCTCCACCATCACGAGCAGTATGGGCTTCCACCACTGGCACCAAAGACTGGCTTGGCCCCTCAGTCTTTGAGTCTATTTCCTCCCACCCCCACAGCCCTTGGCTCATCCCCCTACCCAGCCACCACTGGACACCAGCCCCAGTTCTCTCCTGTGCAGACCCTGGACATGGCACCCTCCCCACCTGTGTGTAGGTCTTGAACCCAGCTCCCCACACAGTCCTCAGCCAGCTCTCTGCATTCCCTCCAGACCAGACATGAGCCCCTGTACAACCAAGTTACCCAGAATGCTTCACTCCCAGGAACTGGAGATCAGCCTGGATCTCAGGGGTGAGAACAGGGGGGGTTGCCCTTAATACCCCTCCAGCTCCCTTGGCCCAGCCTTTCCCAGGACCAATCCTGATCCCCACTATAGGGAGGGCAGGGTCAGGTTGGGAGGCTGGGTGACCTGCTCACAAGGAGAAACTGCCATAGCTAGGCTGGGCATGAAGAGTTTAGCCCCCCAACATTATTTCTACCAATCTCATTGGAGTTTTACCTGCATTCTCCTCTCTAGGTTCCTCCCCAGGGGATGGGATCCTTTGACTGTCTTCTGGGGGGGCAGGGCCCCCTGGAGGGACACTGTGCCAGGCAGCCCCTCAATGCATGAGCAGCTCCTTCCCCAATGTGGGGCTGCTGGTCTGCAACTGGAGAAGGGGAGATAAAGGGGTGCGGGATACAGGACTTTACTAAATGCACCCCAGTTGTATGGGGCAGGGGCTGCAGCTCAGGAGTGAGGGGCACCAGCAGGTTAAGGTGGGAGAACCCAGGCCTGGGATGCCAAGGGGCTGCAGGTCGGGATTGAGGGACACTGGCGGAGCTGGGGGTGGGGAGCCTGGGGTGGGATAGTGGGGGCTGGAGGTTGGGGTTGAGGGGCATCCTCTATACTCACTCTCATGCTGGGTGTTCGGGGTCTATTCTCTAGTCTGGGGTTTTGCTCCCAAGTGCCCAGCTCAGCCCCTGTGGGGAGACAGATCTGGTCAGCTCTGCAGGGCCGATGACCAGCTCCCCAAGGGGGTCTGACTGTTTCCTCCACAACAGTCTGCCACAAGCTCTAATCCCCCATCATCCTGGGATGGGAATGAGCCGCCCTCCCTCCTCACCTTTCCGGGGGGCCCAGCAATGGGTCAGGGGGGTGCTTGACTGCAGGTTATCCAGCTCTGCCTGGCACCTGCGGGACCCAGAGAGAGATTAGTGCTGCTTGCTCAGTGCCCCCATCCTCATAACTCCCCTGGTGCCCCTGACCCCAACACTGCTCCACTCAACCCCATCCCCCATACCACACAGTGTTTCCCCCACCCCACCCCAAACCGCTCCCGTCATCATCCCCTGGGCACCACCACCCCACTCTCACTCTGCCACTACCACCCCAACACTGTACCTCTCAGATTGCCTCACCTTTCCCCAGGTACCACCCACCCCAGATTGCATCATCTCTACCCCAACAATATCCTCTACTGCACCCACACATCCCATCGGCAACACCCAACCCTGACCTTCAGATACCCCTGGGCACTGCCTCCACTTGCTCCGGGCAGCACTCCACTTAGTGCTGTCCCCCAACCTGCCACAGGCACCACAGCCCTCTAACACCCCGCATTGTGCCGCTGGCATCCCCCCCACCCACCCACACGGCTGGTACCTCCGCAGCTCCTCCTCCAGCTCTTCAATACGCTGGGCGGCCCGGCCCAGCTGCCCCTCCAGCTGGCTCAGCTGCTCCCCCTTGGCCTGGAGCTCCCGGTTCAGTTGCTGGCGCCCGCACTCCAGCCGCTCGCAGACCTCGGCCAGGTCATGCCGCTCCCGGGCGAGCAGTGCCCACATGCCACGCTCCTCCTCGTGCTACAAGGGACGGGGCGTGAGTGTGCGAGGCCGGGGGGGGGGGAGAGGCCCAAGAGTGCACAGCCCAGAGGTGTGTGCAACAGGTGTGGGCATGAGGTGGGAATGGAGACACGAACTCTGCTCTGACTCTGGCCAGGGAGAACTGGCTGGCTTAGGGGGCATGGGGAATGGGCGAATGCCCTGCAGCATGGCCACTGACTCAGCCATAGCATTGCTTGGCCTGCTGGGAGCCACGGGCTGCCCTCCCTGGGTGCCACCCCCCAGCAAAATGGGGATGCATATGGGGCAGGCACCCATGTACCTTCTGCCTCTGCTTGTGTAGCGCAGCCTCCAGTGTGTCCAGCTGTGCCTGCTTCTGGACCCGCTCCTTGTTGGCCCACTCCAGGCGCTGCTCCAGCTCCCTCACCCCCTGAAGTGCCCGTGCTGGCAGCCCTTCCTGCCAAGCCTCACCCGGCCAGCTCATGGCACCCTCTCCCCTACCCAGGGCTGGGCCCCTCCAGTCCCTGCTGCTTGCTCCAAGGACAGACACTGCCTGGATGCAGCAGGGATTAGCAGGGATTAGGCATCACAGGCCAGAGAGCCAGAGCACTAGGGGGCGCTGAGACACAGGGAGCAGGCTGGGCACTCAGCAGGGGGCGCTGAGGCACAGGAAATGGGGTGGGAGCTCGGGAGGGGGCCGCAGGAAATGGGGTGGGAGCCTTGGGCCACAGGGAGCAGAGCGGGGACTCAACAGGGGGCACTGGGGTGCTGGAAATGAGGTGGGGGCTTAGGAGGGGGCCCTGGGCCACAGGGCGTGGGGTGAGTGCTGGGCAGTAGGGCGCAGGGTGGGGATGTGTCAGGGATGATGGGCTGCAGGGAGATGGGTGAAGAGTGTTGGGGCATAGGGAGCAGGGTGGGGACACATCAAGGGGTGATGGGCTGCAGG
>ML677372.1:1408003-1445649 GCA_007922305.1 Dermatemys mawii | reverse complement strand
GCATAGGGAGCAGGGTGGGGACACATCAAGGGGTGATGGGCTGCAGGGAGAGGGCTGGGGGCACTGGGACGCAGGAAGCACAGCAGGCACTTGGCAGGGGCACTGGGCTTCAGGGAGCAGGGCGGGAGCTCAGCGGGAGGCGCTGGGCCACAGGGAGTGAGGCTTGCGGGAGGAATGGGGGCGCTGGGCCTCAGGGAGCAGGGTGAGGACTCGGCAGAGGGCCCTGGGCCACAGGGAGTGGGGCAGGCCTCAGTGGGGGTGGGGGCACTGAGACACAGGGAGCAAGGCAGGGCTTGGCAGGGAACGCTGGTCTGCAGGGAGTGGAGCAAGGGTGTGCTGGGCCACAGGGAGTGGGGGAGGGGCTCAGCAGGGAGCACTGGACCATAAGGAGCAGGGTGGGTGGCTGGGCTGTAGAGAGCGGGGCGAGCTGAGCGGGGGGGACTCAGCAGGGAGCAATGGGCCATAAGGAGCAGGGTGACTCCATTCCAGGCCCCGGCCCACCCCCTCCCTTCAGCAGTTTCCCCTGCAAACAAAATTTCCTTTCCTGACTTGTCCTTCACTCTTGTGCTGTTCTTGCGCGACTCCAACCAGCTGCCCCACCCCATCAGGGGGCAGAGCCTGGAACCCAGGCATCCTGCCTCCCAGTGCCCCCTGCTTGAACCCAGCAGAGCACACTCCTCACCCATGCTCAGAAGCAGCTAGGCCTCCCTGCAAGCCAGCCCAGAGCAGTCATAAAGAGGAGCTGGTTTTATAGAGGCTGCTGGAACAATGGGCAAAGTCAAGGAGGCTGAGGGAATTCTGCCTGTTTGCTCAGTGCGGGCCAGAGGGCTTGGAGCGAAGCTGGCTTCCTGAGACATCAAGGCCAGGCACACTGGTTATGACCCTCTCCCCTCCGAGAGCCAAGAGTCCAGGCTTCCAGCCCCCATTGCAAATGCTGCAACTGCGTCGATCGAGACGTCGCCAAAGCGTGTGGGGTAAACGCAGAGAAAGGGGCAGGCCTGAGTCAGGCAGAGAACCCAGGCATCCGGAGCAGGGCCTGCTTCAGAATCCAAGAAACTAGGGCAAGAGCTGGTCCTCGGTGACCTCTAACACCTGCGCCTGGCTGAGCTGGCTCTAGCAGCAGCCCGTGGGTAGATCAGCTTATGGAGGGATTAGTGGGGGCAGGCAGGGTAACAGCACCTGCCCCACGGCGAAGGAGGGACAGTGCCACTCCTGCAGGGCGAGGGGTAGAAGCAATTAGGATGGGCACTATAAAGCTGAGCTGAGATGGAATGAATACAGGGCAGCTCCGGGGGCAATGCCCCTCCCAGACCAAAAGGCAGCTCCAACGCCCTGGAGGGAGGGTTGCCAGGGCATGGCTCCCTTCCCCACCTCAACCACCTATGCTGGGCCAATGTGGGGGCAGGTTGCTGATTAACCCCATCAGGATGGAGGTTTAAAGTCCAAGAAGTGAGGGCAGGACGTAGCCCAGTCACAGACATTGTTTGTGCCAGCCAGGGGGATGGGTGGGGAAACTACCTGCTGCAGCTCATGCAGTCTGTAGCAGAGCTGGGAACAGAACCCAGGAGTCCTGGCTCCCAGCCGCACCCCACTCTAACCACTAGACCCCACTCCCCTCCCAGAGCTGGGAACAGAACCTAAGAGTCCTGGCTCCCTGCATCCACAAAAGCCACACACACAGGCTCTGCCACAAACACAAACCTTTTATTGAGTCTGGGGCAGAGGGACAGGACAGCACCAAAGCCTTGGGGTGGGAGGGCAGCGCTGGGGAGAGCTCTTGGAGGAGCCAGGAGCTGGCGTGCATCGGAGGGTATGAACTGGCACCTGAGCCGCAGTCTGGCGCCCCACGATAGCGTGACCCCCCAGGGATGGTTCAGCTGCAGGCATGAATCCAGAGGGGGAACTCCCGACATGCAATGCTCCAGCACACTCAGCGGCAGGGGGAGGAGACAGTCCATTCTTCCTGTGTCCCGGGGCGGACACTGGGATCCCTGCCCAAAGTGGCCTGCACCCTCAGAGGCTGCAGCATGCGGGGTGGTGCCAGAGCCATCCCACTGCGATGGGGGGGGGCGCTGCTTGGTTGGGGGATGTTCGGCTGGAGGGTGCACAGAGCTGGGTCCCCTCCACTTCCTGCACTCAGAACTCATCCCTCCACCGCTCCCCACCCTCCACACCGTCAAGTTCTCATGGCCCCATTTCACCAGCGTCCTCCTGTGACGCACAGGGTGTGGGGCGCACCTAGGTCTGCGGGGTGGAGTAGAGGCTGTGGTGGTGGCTGGCCTGTACAGTGATCTGGGAGAAGAGCAGGGGGGTTGTGGGGGGCTGCCCCCCCAGCCAGTCCGGATCCCTCCCAGTCCGGCCAATGGCTCCATACCAGCTGCCGCTACCCAGTCGGCCTGCCAGGCTGCAAGGCAGAGGGGGGTTGTTACATGGGGTGGGGAATCCTCCCCCACAGTACCATCCCCCCATCCCACTCCCCAGAACAGGGGCCCCACCATCATCTGCCCCATCCCACCCCAAGCAGAGCCCCAGCTGGCACAAATCCAGGGGGGTTAGCTCCCAGCATGCAGTGCTCCAGCGCCCGAGCAGTGAGACCCCATAGGGGATCCGTTCTCCTCCAGGGGCCTTAAACCCCAATGGAGGGAGGAAGGGCCCGGGGACTCCCTCTCCACCCATTTAGTCTCCCTCCAGGGGGTGTTACCTGCTGCTCTCCCTGGGAAGGGGCTCCCTCTGGTACTGCCCAGGGGACTGGAAGGACAAGGGGGGGTTACCTGCTTCCCTTCCTGCGGGGGGGCCCCTCGTTCTCATATTGCCCAAGGTGGTCGAAGAAGTAGGACCGGGAGCCCCCGAGCTGCCCATTGATGATGTGGTTGGCACTCTGCCGGGGGGCGGAGGAGAGAAGAGACAGGCTATTACTGGAGGAGGGAGGCCAGGTTTCTCTTCACGCCCCCACCCTTCCCCAGGTGGTTGCGACCCACCAGGTTGTTCAGTGAGGGTGGGTGGGTGTGTAGACCCTCCTACCAGGCTGAGGCCTGTGACACCTTGTAGGGGTCCCCCCCTCCTATCCGACCTGTCCCCTATCTGCTGTAACACTCCTGCCCCATAGAGAAGGAGGATCCCTCATATTGTACCAGCCCAGCTGTGCCATGAGAAGGGGGTTGGGGAATCCCCATTGCTGGGAGACACACTGTTGAAGGGCCTTCCTGACCTTATGAGCTGCTCACTGACATCTCAGCAGGCCACGCCTCCTCCACCTCAACCTGGCGTAACTAGTGGGCCTGCAAACCCACCCTGATTGCGAGGAGGGAGCGCAAGCTCAGAACACGTCACAAGAGCCGGGGCCAGCAAACACTGACGGGAACGGAGCAAATGCAGCTGGAGGCCGATGGATTTAACACAAGGGCTGCTAAACAAGAGACATGTCAGCCCAGAAATCAAGGGACCAAAATGGGTGTGTTGGAAATTAGGCCTAACTGGTAGACAAAATGTTCAGGGTCTGGGCTGTCCTGTCCCTCCCCCCCTTCTGGGGCCCTTCAAAGAAAAGACTTTGGGGATGGGAAAAACAGGCTGATAACACCCAGGGACTGAGACAGGAGACCAAGAAAGGAGGCTGGCTGCTCCTCCATCTCCTGGGACCTCCAGATCCACCATGACGTCAGTGGGTCTTTGTCATCCTGACCCTAGGAGATGCTCTCACCAGACTGGGCCAAAGACAGACCCAGAGGACACCCCCACCAGCTTTATTAAATCCAAACACCGTCTGGGAGACAGACTCACCCCACCCCACGCGTCCTTTTCCTCTCCTGTGTTATTTCTTCTCTTTCCCCTCCCTCTCCTTATGCCTCCTGTCTAATGAACAGCTGGCTTAGCCAGCCCACACTGCATATTTTGCAACACTGCCATACACCTACGACCAAAGAGGCAGCTCAAGGCAGTGGCCTGAGGAACCCAGAGTGGCTGGGGGCCCCTTGTGCCCAGACTGTGTTTCTCCAGCAGGGAGGCTGCAGGTGAAAGTCGGTTCCGCAGAGGCCACGTTTCTCATTTGACCAGGCGTTTTAATTTCCTGTTGTGTGGTTGTTTTGTTTTGTTTTCTAGGGACCAGGGAGGGACCTTAGCAACAACACCAGCCCAACCCGTCTGAACTAACTTCTGCTCCCCCCACGGGACAGTTATTATACCTTTACTGGCACCTCAAAGGCTGCCAGACAGGTTTGGCCATCCAGAGACTCCCCTACCAGGGGAACGGGCACAAGGGCTGGGGTTACAAGTCTGGCCTCTTCACATTTCAAACACTTTCACTGATTCACCTCCTTTATCTGCACCTGGTACCCAAGGTTCAGAGGGTGATTAATGGGGTGGCTGAGCAGATCGAGGTCTCTGTACTCAAAACCCCAATTATACCTTGGTTAGAGCTGGACAGTGCCAGGGTCATGCAAACATCTTTGATTCTCTTATCCAGTTATTCCTCCAGGATTAATGCAGCAGGCCCTACTCCACTCCCCCAATCCTGTGCTCCCACTGCCCTACTCACCAGGTCCTGGGGAGGACGGTGCACCCGGAAGAAGCCCACCAACAGGGCAGTTGGCAGCAGCTCCCAAACAAAGAGGATGAGGCCAAAGACCAAGTATCCTTGGTCCCCCAGGTCAGTGATCAGATCCGCCTGGAGGGGTGGGGGGAGACAGTTCAGACTCCTTTGGGGGTCTGGCCACCAGCCCTGGGTGCCCCCTAAATCTTCACCAGCCAAAACGGGGCTCTACAGAAGGGCTGAGGTGCTGCCCCGCAAGGACGGAGAGCAAACAGTGAGGAAGAGATTGTGCCCTACTCCCCCAATCAGAGACACCAGTCCCCATGGAGGGGCAGCCCCCCGAGTCACCTAACTTCCCCGAACACACCCAAACCTCCACCACATCCTGGAGCCTCCCCACAACTATCCCCAACAAACACCCCGCTCAGCCCTCTGGAGCCACTCACTCCCTCAGTCCTGCCATCTCCACCCCACAACACCTTGTAGGCCCCCCACCTCTCCATCGGTGCCACCCTCTCCTTGGAAAACCCTCCCGTCTGCACTGACCTGGTCTGAAACGTTGTACCAGTCGTAGTCGAAGGAGTCCAGCCGGGTGTGGGAACTCAACGCCAGGGCTACCAGGTTGTAGCAGGCACGGCTGGCGTGCAGCAACACCATGGTGCCACCCATGGCTGCTGTCTGGCACACTGTGGTGCCCTGGGGAGGGAGGGGAGAGAGACAGATGCAGGCACCATTCCAGGAACCCAAACTCCCAAACTCATTCCCACCGGACTCCCATCAGGCCCTTGGGCCCCCTCAAACCCACACAGGTACCATGGTCTCTGGTCAGTGTCAGATGGCACCTTTTAGAGGGGAAGCTCCATATCCTATTCCCCCCAAACTCCTGTGCAGCCAGTCCCCCGCATCCTGAGATCAGATCGGAGCAAGCGCCCCCTAGAGGTGAAGGGCCAAGTGCCCCATCCCTAACCCCCTTGAGCCAGCCAGTGCCCCAGAGCCAGCGCCCCCTAGAGGAGAAGGATGTGTCCCACCTTGGCCTGCAGGTAGAGGCTGGTGCTTGGCGAGCCACGAGCCACAAGGCAGAGGCAGAGCGCCAGAGTGATCGCGCCCAGCACGAAGAGCGAATCGTTGATGAGGACGCGGGTCAGCACCACGGCCCAGGGCTCGGCCCGCCCCAGCCGCACCACGAAAGCGCAGGCCACGTTCACTGCCAGGAAGAGCAGACTGGCACCCAGGCAGGCCCCCCGCACAGCCAGCCTGCGGGAGAGACTGAGACTGGGGGGCCAGCCTGGAGACATACCACTCCCCTCTTACCCTGCGGGGGGGGGGGGGGGAGTCCCTTCTACTCTCCTCCAGTTCCCCTGCCCTGTCCTTACCTGATCCCTCTGCACAGCTCTCCCTCCTCCCCAGATCCCTCTTCCTACACCGTTCACTGCCCCTTCCACTCTCCCCAGCTCCCTTCCCCACCACAGTCTCCCATCCCTGCTCCTCCTGCAGCTCTCCAGCTTCCTCCTCCTTCCCCCCAGCTCAATCCCCTAAGCAGCTTTGCTGTTGGGCTAAGAGGATGCTACTGGGGGGGAAGTGCCCAACACCCTCCACCAGCCTTTGTTCCAGCCCTGCCCAGGGAAGGGGGGTGGGCACAGAGCCTCTAAGCCCATTAGACCAAAGCCACCAGCTCCAGGAACGTGGGGAACAGAACCAAGCTGGGGGTGAGATGGCCCCAATTCAGCTGACTGACTTCCGGGTTTTATCCCTGGGTCCGGCAGGGGAATGGGGTGTAATGGGTTCCAGTTGGGGGAGGGGTTCAGGACTCCTGAGTTCTATCCCCAGCTTGGGGCATGGAGGGCGTGTAAGTAACCCATGGATATGGAGGGAGTGTGGGAGAATACTCACAGCCCTTTGGTCATGTTCGGGTGGTACTTAGCTTTAGCCTTGAACACCACCTAGGGAAGCGGAGGGGCAGAGTTAGGGTCATAGCCTAGCAGGCACCCCCCCACAAGCACATGCCCCCTGCAGCATAGCTGAGGAGGCAGAGTCCAAGGGAGATGAGTTGCAAAACATCAACAAACACAACATGCCCACCCCCCACCCCAAACTCTGCCGCCCACAAGCCAGACACAACCACGGTCGGAGCGCACCAGAGCCAGTAGGGGCTGAAGCAAAAATTGGGGGCATGGTAGCAACAGGGGCAGCCCCTCCCCCCGAAAGGGAGAGAGGCTGGGTCCTCTGAGCCTTTCATTCCCCACACGACTCACCGCTAAGGCCAGGATTTCATTAGAGGGGAAGGTCCTGTATCTCATTCCCCACACCAGTCCCCACCTCCCCACCCTGTCTGGGGGCAGACTGGTGCAAGCACCCCCTAGAGGGAAAAGGCCCCGTTTTATCTTCCTCAACCACACAGCGAGATAGTCCCTTCCCTCCATTCCACTCCTCCTCTCCCCCGCAACGCTTCCCCAACTGATCTTCTGTCCAGTGTTGGAGTCCTCTCCATGGGGAAGGACAAGGCGCTCAGTGTAGCAGGATGTGACTCTCTGGAGTCTGGACACTCCTATGACCCCATCATTGCGGTGGCTGGGACCTCCACTAATATCTACACAAGCAGCATATGAAGGATTGGGGATAAGTGGGTTAGAGAGCAGATAGGGGGCTGGGAGTCAGGACTACTGGGTTCTGTCCTCAGCTCTGAGAGGGGAACTAGGGCTAGAGCTGGGAGTCAGTTTCTGTTCCCAGCTTTGGAAGATGAATGGGGCTTTAGTGGTTAGAGCGGGAGTGGGCAAACTGCAGCCCATGGGACCGTCCTGCCCGGCCCCTGAGCTTCTGGCCGGGGAGACTAGCCCTCACCTCCTCCCCGACCTTTCCCCCTCCCCCGGAGCCACACCGCAGCACGGGCAGCACTCTGGGGGAGACGAGGCTGCTCGCTCCTGCGGGGCAGCGCGTCTGACTCCACGCAGAGCCAGACCTGCTGCTCTGAGCAGCATAGTAAGTGGGCTAGGGGGTTGGATATGGGGTAGGAAGTCTCAGGAGGCAGATGGATGGGGCCGAGGTTCTGGGGAGGCGGTCAGGGGGCAGGAAACGGGGGGGGTTGGATAGAGTGTGGGAATCCAGGGGTCTGTCGGGGGTGTGGACAGGGGTCAGGGAGCATGGGGAGTTGGGTAGGGGGTGTGGTCCTGGGGACGCAGTTAGGGTGGGGGTCTAGGGAGGGGATGGTCAGGGGACAAGGAGCTTAGGTGGGGGCTGGGTCCCGGGTGGGTGGTTTGGGGCAGGGGATCTCTGGAAGGGGCAGTCAGGGGACAAGGAGTAGGGGGAATTGGATGGGTTGGGGTTTCGGAGGGGGCGGAAAGTAAGAGGGCATCAAATAGAGGGCAGAGCCAGGCTGTTTGGGGAGTCACAGCCTTCCCTACCCGGTCCTCCATACCATTTTGCAACCCCGATGTGGCCCTCAGACCAAAAATTTTGCCCGCCCCTGGGTTAGAGAAAGGGTTGAGAGCTACATCTCCACAGTTCCATCCCCAGTTCTGGGAAGCATCAAGCAAGGAAAAGCGTGCAGAAACCCCAGCTGATGGCTTTTACTCACAGGGCTGAGCCATGCAGTCCACTCACCCTCAACCTGATTACCTGGGCAAAGTAGAGGTTCATGAGCGTCAAGGTGAAGAACTGGAGGCAGACGGGGCAGCAGTAGAGCAGCCAGTAGAGGAAGGGGCCCAGCTGGTTGGCCTTGAGCGTGTTCTTGAAGTAGAAGGAGAAGAGCGTGGTGCGGAGGGTGGCCCAGAGCAGGCAGAGGAAGAGGAAGACGGTCTGATAGCTGAGCTTCTTGTGACGGTAGAGCAACACCAGCCACAGCTGGGCATAGACTGAGAGGAAGAGCAGGGCGTACAGGGCCGTGTACAGTGCCGTGAGCCCCAGCTTGACCGCAGGGGGGAAAGCTGGCGTCAGGCGCTGGGCTGGCACAATCACCGTCAGGTTGCTGGCAGTTTGCTCCATGCCCAGCTGTCTCTTTGAGGGGAGAGTGGGGGGGGCTCAGCTAGAAGAGGGCTATGAAGGGAGGCATCCCCACAGAGCCAGGGGAGGATATAGCAAGGCTGGTATGGAGAAAGAGAGGTGCCAGTGGGATGTGGATTGTAGCAGAGAGGATTTGAGGGACCAAATGAGGGTGCACTACTACAGCAAGAAACAGTTTATCCTGGGCTGAAGGGTGCTCTTGCTGGGGGCACAGCTTATCCTGGGGAATTTCCCTAGGGAAATCTGTCTGACTCGGGTTGGGGGTGTCAGTGCTATGGGGGGACACAGTGTGTCCTGGGCTGTGGATACTGCTGCTATCGGGGGCAACAGCGGGTCCAGAGATCAATTCCCTTTCCGAAGTGCTAAGTCCAGCATGTAGGGAGGGAGAACCAGCTCCCGTGGACGTACGGGGAGGGGGGGTTCCAGCCCACCCCGGACACCCCCCTCCCCAAATGACAGTTCCCCAACAGCAGCACCGGCTGTGGGCATCAGAGCCTCCCCCACAGGAAGAGGCAAAGTCCTGGGGCAAGCAAGGTCAGGGGGGGCGCGGCAGGCTCAGGCTGCTTCATGGAGAAGAGCGGGGGGGAGCACAGGTTAGAGGGAGATATGGAGGGCGTAGGCCCTGATTCCCAGTGGGGGGTGGTTCTCCTGCCGGCAGTGAGGGAGATGCCCCCAACCCTAATACCCCCCCTTGTTCTATGGGGGTCTTCTCTACCCGCTCCCCAGCCTCACTAGACACCAGGGGGTCCCTTTCCCACAAGGGTCTCCAGGTTACAGAGTCCTCCCCTCCTTCTCCCCCCCGGGGCTCCTCCCGCTGCGATGCGGCCCAGCACGAAAGTGCTCGGACTCCTGGGTCCCCGACCTCCCCCCCCCCCCCCCCCCCCCGGTATTCTCCGCAAAGAGGCCGTCAAAGTACCCACAATGTTGGGGTTTCCTAGCGCTCCCCGCACTCGGGGGCCTCCCTTTTCCCTCCCCGGGGCCTCGGACGCAAGGGTCCCCTCACCCCCTCCCGCTAAGAGACCCCCGCCTTAGACTCCTCGGACGCCTGGGTTCCCCGGCCTCAGTCGCGGCAGCGGCAGTGACAGCAACCGGCAGCTACTAACTGCGCAAAGTGCGTAACCCTCCCAACCCCCACGCAGGAGATGGCTCCTCCCCCCGCGCAAGCGGCGTGAGACAAATCGGGAAGAGCCCCGACCATAGAGAAGCGCCATCGGGGAGAGCGCCACTTCCTGCCGCCATCTTAGCTATGGGCAAATGAAGCGCCCCCCCCCCCTCAGTGACCCTCAACAGCCCCCCGGAACCCTCGCGTCCGCCGACATGTCTCTGCCCCCAGCCCAGCGCCCCCCACCGCCTCTGCACCCCCCAGAGCCCCTCCCCCAGCAGTCCTCTGTGCCCCCACCCCAGTGCCCCGCACCCCCCAGAATCCCCCTCAGCGACCACACTCCAATCGCCCCGCTGGCAGGAAGATTGGTGGGGGGGGGTTGGTGCAGGCAGCCTCATGAACCCGGGGCGGGAGACGGGGCCGGCTGAGGTCACTAGGGGCAGGGCTTCCCCCGTGATGTAGGGGTCTGTGATTGGGCACGGCTGATGTCAGTTCCCCATTGCCCGGGTGACTGTGGCTGGGTCCGTGATCCCGGGTGTAAATAGGGGGAATTGATTGATAGCACCTACCCCCCCGCGGGTGAGTGGGGGAAGGGAAATCCCGGGAGCTGAGGGGGCGCTGGGGGCGGAACGGGATACAATCCCGGGAGGGTGGGAGATGGGAATCCCAGGTGCTCAGGGGGGTCGATCCCGGGGTGCGAAGAGGCCCAGGGAGATCGGGCAGTCCCGGGGGTCTATGTCGGAGAGTCCCCGAGTGAGGGTCCGGGGCTACGCACCCCTTGACACCCCCCTTTTCTTGCAGCGCGGCGCCCGGGCGCCATGCCCCGCCCCTGAGCATGTTTCGCATCCAGGAGTTCCCGGACGAGGGGTTCCCAGGGCGAGGGAAGGAGTCGCCTGCGCCCCCCGAGTCGCAGCAGGGACACACGCCCGGCTCCAAGCAGCCAGACACCCCCACAGCTGGTAAGACATCTCGCCCCACCGTCTCCGGACTGGAGGGGGCAACCCTGGACCCAGCATGCTCATTCCCCCACCCCCACCCAGATCATTGTCCATAAGGGGGTCACAGATCTCTCCATGGGGGGGGGGGCTTCTGTCCCATTTAATACACAGGTGGGGTAATTCCCCCTCTCCTAGCTTCCCCCCTACGTCGGGTTCCCAGACCTTTCCGGGGACATTCCCGTTTCCCAGAAAGCCTTCCCCTCCCCAACTGCCAGGGATTCCAGAGGGAGGGAGGGAGAGAGAGAGAGAGTCCGTCCGTCCCCCTGATATCCAACCCCTCAATTTCCTCCCCCTCCCCTTGCAGAAGTGCGAAGCCGGATTGCTTCAGACCCCTCATCTCAGGAGCCAGAAGCGCAGGATGAGCCAGGTGGGGCATTCCGGGCACGCTCACGCTCAGCCCCCCCTATCCTCTGGGCTGCCACGCGTTACGGCCGGGAGTTGCGCAGGATGAGTGACGAGTTTGACGTGGCACTGCAGGTGAGATGGGTTTAGAAAGGGCACATGGAGAGGGGATGATCCCCCAGGGGGAGGTGAAACTGGGGAGAAAGGAAGGCACAATCCCTGGGGGGACGGGGAGTAGTTGCACTCAAACTGCTTACCTAATGAGCTCTCCCATTCCCACGTTACAAGCCCAAGACCTGTGGCTGGAATTGGGAAGGGACCCATAAGATGCTGCAGGGGTGGGGGGATCTGGGGAAGAACCCCTCCAGAACCCACTGGAGGTGGGTCTGTCCTCCTCTCCCCTCCACACAAATTAGGTGGGGTGGCATTGCTCAGCTGGCCAGGGTCATCAGCATGCAGTGCCCATCAGAAAGGCAGCCAGCAGGCTAGCCCACACAAGGGGGTGGGGGAAGGCATGGAGCACTGCACAGGGAGCTGGGAGAAAGCGGAGAAGAGCACCTGGGAGGGCAGTAGAGGTGTGGGGCTACCAGAGGAGCAGGGGGGGGGGGGTGTTCATGGGAGGGCTTGCTATGGAGGGTCAGCATTTACAACAGGAGGCGGCACTTGCAGTGGTGGTGTCCCCATTGGGCTCTCACTGTCTCCCTCCTCCTCCTTCAGGTGCTGCCACGCCCCAAGAGTGCGGGCACGACTTCCCAGCTACACCAGGGGAACAGCTGGAAAGAGACCCTCCAGGCCTGGTTGGGGCACAGACCTGCTCGTGATGCCCCTCCAAGAGCTCCAAGTGATTGTGGCCTCCCTGCTAGGGGCATAGGACCAGCCCTTTGAGGGCAAGCTCTGTAGGATGCCAGGGTCTCCTGGAAGGATGGAGACGTTGGGGGAGCTCTGGATGGGACATATTCCCACAAACAACTCCCCCATACCCAGCCCTGGGGGTAGGCAGCAGCTTGTCTCTCTATAGGGTGACTCCCCACATCTATCTTGGGGGCGAGGAGGGGAGGAAGAGGCTGGGTTTTTTACACTATCTGGGGAAGTTGTAATAAAAACTGGTATTTTCTGTGGCTGCCTGCATTCGTTTTTATTGCATCTCTGTTGTGGTGGTACAGCCACCATCACAGATGCCCCCTTCCAAATTCTAGGCACAAACACTGACACCTACGCTCCCCACCTCGGCCACAAATGTCTACCACCATTCCCTCTGCTGCGGCACCATCCCCACAACCGTGCATATCTACCACGGTGCTTCCCCACGGCAGCACTGCCTCCTCCGGCCACAGCACTACCCTCCAGCCACACCCACCTGCCACCCTCTCCTCTTCTTCAGTATTATCCCCAACCACATGCACCTACCAACCAGTCCCCTTCCTGCAGTGTCCCCCGCCCCTCCCCGGCCACAGTCACACGTCTGCCAACCTGTCCCCATCTTGTAGCACCAACAACCTCTCCAGCCACATGTTCCTGCCACCACCTCCGAGTTCCTTCCATCATTATCCCCCCCCACCAGCAACAGTGCCCCCTTCCATTCATGTTTACCCCCAACAACCCCCCTGACCATGCCTCCCCCCCACAATGCGCCTTCCACTTTATGTCACTCCACTGGGGTCCCAGCAGTAGTGCCTGCTGCACTCCATTGCCCCCAGCTCAGCCATGTCCTCCGGGCTGAGGTCCCAGCCCCACAGTTGGGCATTCTCAGCAAGGCGGGTGGCGCTGGCAGACTTGGGGATCACCCCCACACCCTGGTGCAGGGCCCAACGTAGAAGGACCTGGGCACGGGTACGCCTCTGGCGCTCCGCCACCCGCCCTACCTCTGCCCGTCCCAACAGCTGCCCACAGCCCAGTGAGGCGTACGCCTGGAGATGGATGCCATGCTGCTGGCAGAAGTCCCACAGCTCCCGCTGGGGCAGCTCTGGGTGGAACTCCACCTGCAGCACAGCCGGCGGCACCCGGCAGTGGGCCAGCAGCTCCTGCAGGTGTCCCAGGGTGTAGTTGGAAACGCCTATCGCCCGCAGGTGCCCAGCGTGGTGCATCTGCTCCAGCGCTCGCCAGCTCTCCCAGCGCCGCTCCCGGTTGCCCTTGTCCCCTTGGGGCTTGCCCTGTGTGCCTGGCCAGTGGATGAGATAGAGATCCAGATAGCCACAGGCCAGCTGCTCCAGGCTGCGCAGGCAGGCAGCCTCGGCTTCTGCCTTGCCCTGGTCCCGTGGACCTAGCTTGGTGGTGATGAAGACATCAGAGCGTGCTAGACCATGAAGGGGCAGCATGGTTCCCAGTGCCTGCCCAATCGCCGCCTCATTGCCATAGACAGCAGCTGTGTCAAAGGAGCGGTAGCCATGGGCTAGGGCAGCTTCCACACACTGGGACACCAACTCAGCCCCCTGCAGGCGGAAAGTGCCCATGCCAAGCAAGGGCATTCGGGTTCCACTGTTCAGCAGCACAGTCTGCTCCGTGGGCCTACGGGAGAAATAAATGCAGGCGTTAGGGATGCCACCGCCGCTTTTGGGGCAGCCACAGGAGAGAAAGCGTGTGCGTGCAAAGCCGAACCACACCCGTGCACGAGAGGAAGGCGACGCCCCCGCAAGGCTGCGCCACGAGTATCCAAAGGGAGATGCGTGTGAACCTGCCCCACAAGTGCGCGAAGGGGATGGGGACTCGCCCTGGCGTGTACCGCGAGCGTGCGAGGAGGGGATGCACTTATTGACTCCGCCCCGCCCTCGGCCCACGGCCCACACCTCCTGCGTCCTGCTGCCCATGGGCCGGGCACCGCCCCGCCGGCGGCGATCCCCGGGGCTCTGCCCCCGACACACTCACTCACCCGAGCGACATCCCCACCTCCTCCATAGCGCCAGCGCGACTTCCTCCACGTGACCAGGGGGCGGAGCCGGGCCCTTCCAATCCCCGTCGGGGGGCGGAGCCACTAGTCCAAGGGCCGGATTAAAGGATTAGTGCAAGGGCGAGCGCGCATTGTGCGCGCTTGCGAGCTGTCCGGCTGCTGGCGAGCACGGCCTGGGCGGGGTGCGCTGCTGCAGTCATGCCGCTGCCCCTGGTGCATGCATGCAACCCTGGTGCGTTCGATCTGTCAGGATGCATCGTGCATGCACGCCGCACTTCTGCACCTCACGAATAAATTGGGGAGCAGGTACCCCACTTTTTACCCCTATAGGCCAGGCATAAATCGGGATGCACAGGAGCACCCCACGTTACACCCCTGCCCTTTAGCCATAAATCAGTTTGCATGGTGCATGCGTGTATCCACGCTGTATCCCTGTGCCTTATGTACAAATCAGGATGTATGTATGTACCTTACACTGTACCTCGGTATAAATTGGGGTGAATGCTGCATGTATGTACCCCACATTACACCCCGTTCCTCGAGTATAAATCAAGGTGGCCCTCATTGCATGCCCCATGGGTATAATTCAGAGCGCAGAGTTTGCTAAGACTGCTGCTATCATGCTGGCCAATATTGCCTCTGTTTCTTTGTACTCCCTCATCTGTTTGTATTCATTTGTTCAGACTGTAAGATGTTGGCAGGGACTGGCTTTGTTCCCGTTGTACAACGGGGTCCTAGTCCATGACTAGAGTTCCTTGGTGCCACAGTAATACAAATAACGAAGGGTGAATGAATGTACCCCACATTGCATCCCTGTACAAATCCTTGGTGCACACATGTAGCCCCATGTTATACTCCTGCATCAGGGTGCATGGTGCATGCACCGACCCCACACTGCAGCCCTGCACCTCATCTATAAATCAGGGTGCACAAAAGAATGCATGTACCCCCACTGCATGCCTGCGCCTCAAGGTGCGTGCTCAGCCTATGCACTACGTACTTGTATTGCTGCATGGTCTCTACCTGCATGCCGCCTGTTATGTCTCGTTCTTATGGATCCACAGACACCCCACGGCAACACGCGTGTGACGTGCATTCGGCTGTGGGTATTGCCTGTGGTAGAGCTTCTGCCTTATTGGGGGACCGAACACAGCACTCAGTCCCACACTTGGGGGGAATCTCCCCAGCCCCAGGACCCAACAACAGCCCTGTTACTCTCCATGCCCATAGCAACATCTTCCCCCCAACCACCACCCTACCCTGTTAGACACCAGTCCTGACCCTGAGGAACTGCCCCTTCCCCAGCACTGCCCCATTAACCCCACATCTTCTGTGGAAGATGGAACCCCCATCTCTTTATTTCCCCTTCCTCTCTTCACCCTGGGTGAACTCCCACCCCTGTCCCGCGACCATGTTACCACCCCGCCTCTGGAAGAGCCCCTGTTCCTTGCCCCCTTGTTACCCTCTTTTTCCGGGTGGACCCCTCATTCCCTATTACCCCCCACCACCTTTGGGAGTCCCGTCTCCCCCGGAGCACATTACCTCCCTCCACAACTCCGGGAATCCCCTTCCCCCCGACCCCTTAATTCTGGCAACCGTAAGGGAGCTTCCTCTCCCATCCCCAATTCACCCCCTCTCCGTTCTCCATGGCTGGGGGGACTGGACTCCCTGGCGAGGAGTCCGGATGAGCCTGTAGGGTGCAGAACCAGCCAACTACCAGCAGGGGACGCCCCGCATCGCTGCCTGGTCGCTGGTTGGGAAGCAGCAGGGGGACGGCGCAGGAGTGAATGAATCCCGAGCCAGCCCTCCCTCCCCCATATGATTCCGCTCCCAGACTCCATAGTCGCTTCCCGCCCCAAGGGAGACCCCGACTCATGACTCAGCTCCAGACAACATTACCACCCCTCGGCCTGAGTGTCCCCTCGCCCCCGCATCCCACCTCAGACCCCCAAAGCCCCCCACCCCAAAACACGCCCATAGCCATCCCTCAAACACAAGGAGGGCCCCCTCGCTTGAAATTATAGCCCAGCAACCCCCTCTCCCCCGAAGCCTTCTTCGTACCGATCCCCACAGCGCCCCCCTCACCGCACGGGAAGCCCCACCTCCCAACGCTCCCCCCATCGCATGGGATCCCCCACACTTTCCGCATCCCCCTCACCCCATGGAACCCCCTCATCTTACGGACGGGTATCTCCCATCCAGTGCCCCCTCAATGTCTCCCCCCTCGCTGCAACCCCAGCAGATGTCAATGCTGACCTGTCCCCATCTGCCAAATCCCGCCCCCCCCCGCCGGGTCGAGCAGGGGAATGTGCCCCACCCCCCCCCACCCCAGTACCGCCACAAACGTCTATGGGGGCATAATCCTCCCCTCCCCGCACCGGATTAAACGCTTGGAAAACGCGCACTGAAGAGGGGGGTACTCCTGGGACCCTCCCTCACAATAGCGGGAGGAGGGAAGATGCCCCCTCCCCCCAACACACTCACTGGGGTGGGACAAGGGCTGGGAGCTCCCCAATGGAGCTGGCTAGAGGGGGGAGTAGGGGGGGCAGGGATCAGATAAGGACACAGCCGCAGACAATGGGGGTGTCTGACTGCGACGAGGGGAACAGCCAGATAGGACTACAAAGTAAGGCAAGGAAGGGGGTGACTGGGGGCGCCCCACCCCAGTTAGCGCTCCCACCCCTCCTCACAGCGCCCCCTGCCGGGAGAGGCGGGTCTGGAGAAACCGGGAGTTTCCCCCACAACCCGCTCTGCCCGCTCCCTCCAGCGCCCCCTGCTGGGAGAGGAGCTGCCGGGATCACCTGGAGAACGATGGGGCGGGGGGTGTTGAGGGCCGGTGGGGAAGCATTTGGAGCGGGAGTTGGCGGCCAAAGACATACGCTGGCGAGCGTGTGTAGGGGGGCGCTGGGGGGCAGGATCTGGAAGAGAGGGGTGAGGGGAGGGAGCTGGGGTCGGGAGCAGCAGGGGCACAGCTGGAAGGTTTCCTCTTCCCTTCCTCCGTGTCGGGCTTGCAGGCGTGGGTGCGGTGGGGGGAGTTTGCAATGGGGCGGCCGCATGGGGACCCCCGTGCACTGAGCTGCCCCCTCCATCTCGGTTCCGGCGGCAGGGTGAGGGTGTGCTGCTGTTTGGCAGTGAGGGGGGGGGGCCCTCCCCAGCCATCCATCCCTCGCCAGGGTGGAGCATGAAGCTGCCAGCGGGAGCATCCTCAGCCTGTCCCCGGCAGCCGGGCTCGCTCCGCCGTTTTGCTGGTGCCCGGAGCCTGGCGGCAGAGGGGGCCCCGGCCCCCCCAGATCGGGGGGCAGCTCGGCTGGGGGGCTGTGCAGAAAGGGGCGGAGGCACAGGCGGTGGAGGGGATCGTGCAGACCCCCCCGCCTCTCCCAACTGCAGATGGACCAGTGACTCCAGGAGCAGCCCTGTGCCCCCTCGAACGCCGGCTCAGGGGGGGCCGCTCCTTTGCTCCCCGCAGATCTGAGCAGCGTCAGGGGGAGCGTGTGTGCAGCCCGCCCCAGAGGGGAGGTGGTGCTGCGACCTGACCCCACAGCCCGGTAAGGGGGAGCTCGGGGAGAGGGGTTGGGGGGAAGTTGCCCCCCACGGATCTGAGCTGGGAGGTGTGTGGACGCTGCCTTGGGGGCCGGAGGGGGGGAAAGCGACCGCTCCCCCTGCCGTGATTGATGCCCTGGGAAGACCCCCCCGAGGGTTCTGGGTGTGGGGATGTTGGGGAATCTGGCCTCGTTTACATCTTTAATCCCCCTGAATTTATCTGCAGCTCCCCACAATCGAGGAAAGTTGCATAGAATGAAAAAACGGGGGAGCTGGGAGAGGTAAAATTGGGGAGGTGGGGTGGAGGGGGCTGGTTTGCATGTGTCCAATTCTGCATTCCTGGGCTGTCTTGCTGAGCAGGAGGGGGAGGACCCAGACACCAGGGTAGCCACAGGAGGGAGAGCTGCGGGGAGGGGGGAGGGACGGGGCAGGACGAGATTGCTGGGGTGTGTTGTGTGTGTCTTGGAATGGGGGGCTGGGGGCCCAGGAGACCTGGCCCCAAGAGCGGGGTTGGGGCGATGGCACCGGCCTGCAGGGGCCTGACTCTGGCTTTTGTGGATTTGAAAAAAATCTTGCAGCCAGCACAGGGCTGCCCTGACAGCTTGGGCTCAGCTGGCTTCTGTTTGGTGGGGCAGGTGGGCTCCTCCATGGAAAGGCAGGGTAATTCCCCCCGCACCCCACCAAGTACTGGGGTGGCCTAGGGTCATGCATGAGAACTGGGCAGCAAAGGGGAAATGCCTTGCACTGAGGGGATGGGTGGCCAGGAGGAGGTGCATGTGCAACACTTTCCATGGTGGATGTATGTGCAACACCCAACAGTATGGTGCAGGTGTCCACCCAGCCCTGCATGTACAGGGACACTGTGGCTGTACTAATGGGGCAGATCCATGCATGGGGGTCACACACTGACAATCCACTCACCCACAGCCACGCTCACCATGGCCCCCAGAGCAATGCCCTGCATGCTCGCCCATGGCTCTTGCACACCTGGCACAGCACCTTGCATGCTCATCCATGGTCCCTGGCGCAGTGCCTTGCACACTCTCCCACAGCCCTGCACCCTCAGAGCAGTGCCTTGCACACTCATGTGTGGCCCTCATGTACCCAGAGCAATGCCTCACATGCTCACCCATGGCCCCCATACATCCAGAGCAGTGCCTCGCATGCTCACCCATAGCCCCCGTGCACCCAGAGTAGGGGCCTTGCATTCTTTTCCACAGTCCTATTCACTCTCTGGTGAGACTCCCCGCCAAAGAGTTCAGGATGGAGGCACCTGGCATGGTCTGAGGTGAAGTTCATGTGGCCCCCAGCCAGCCCCACCCTCCCCACTCCTGCAATCTTAGGCCCCCTAGGTCTGGGGAAGATGGTCTGATGTATATTTACCAGCACAATCTTTTCACTCTTACCCCTCTACAAATGAAACCCTGCCACACTCCCATGAGTGCCTCCTTGCACACCCCACTGTTCCTTAGTGCACACCTTGCATGGCCACATTTACCTTGCAGAATGTTACCCTGGAGAGAACTGCAACCCCTTCCCACCGTGTGCTGTTTCGCAGGACTGCAGCCTGCTTGGCAAAGGGCATCCCCCCTCCTACCTCCAAACTGGGAGAAAGGAGAGTTGCAGGGTGTAAAGTGCTCCCAGTCCCCCCACACCCCTGTATCCGAAGTCGGGAGAGATCCCTGTTATAACTCAGCCTGGTACAAGCTGGGAGACAGGAAGGCAGCTCAGGGAATGGGGAAGGAACTTTAGGGATGGGATGGTGGACTGCAAGGGGCACAAACTCCCTGAGGACAGGGTGGGAGAAATGGATGGTGAGGAAGAGTGGGGGCTTCTGGGACATTCAGTGGGGCAGGGAGGGACTGGGACAGGGGGCTCCTTCAAGCACTGGCCTCCAGCCCCATCTCTGGGGGGGATCCCCACTTGGTGCTGATGCAGGGAGTGTTTGTGTATGGTTGTGGGGGCAAGGAGCCAGCACAGGGGAGGAGTGTGAGCTGAGGGGAGTTTGCGGGGGATGAGGGGGCCAGCATGGGGCAGGGCTTGAGCTGTGGGGACCCATAAGGATGGAGGAAGAAGTGTCCACACCAAATCTCACCCCCTAAAAACCCATTAAACTCAGCAGAGGAAGGGTCAACCGCCGCCATATCTCCAACCCCAAGACCAGGGACTCACCCCCACCCCACCCCTGACACACACAGACACAGGCCAAGTGTGGGCCAGACACCACAAGCTCTGCCTGCACCTGATTAGAGGGGTCCTGATGTAGGTCTGAGCTCTCCCTACTAAGCTGGCTGAGGGGGTCACTCCCAACTGCTCCCCCGACCCTGCCATGAGGCCGATCCTGATGCCCTATGGTGGGGAGGTTAGAACCCCTGATGGTGCTGCTGGTGCCCAGCTGGTTTTGAGAGGGCACGAGGGGTCCCACTCCCCTCAGTACTCATCTAGGGCAAGCACCAGCCCTGTGGTACCCAGCTGGGCCCAAATCTCACTGACATCTGACTAGTGCTGTCTCTTGGCCCATTGAGCACAGATGGGTCCTGTGAACCAGCTACCAGCGCAGCCTTGGACCACGGGCATGGATCAGGGGGCCCACACTCAGAGAACCCAGGAGTCCTGGCTCCCACCATTCTCCTCTTCTCCCTCCCCTCCTCAAAGAGCAGAGAGGACTGGGAACCAGGACTCCTGGGTTCCATTTCCAGCTCTGGAAGGGGAGTGGGTCCAGTAGCTCAGGACTCCTGGGTTCTTAGCCAACCCCCTGTCTCCAGGAGGGGAGGGGGATGCAGTGGGCAACGGCGGCTGAGCTGGGATGCTATATGTTTTGTAGCTTCATGTGTTAAAGGGTCAGGGTGGGTATTACCATGACGGTGGAACTGAGGGAAAGATGGGGAGGAATATACCCTGGGGGAAGTACCCTGGAGGGGGGCTGGCCCCGCTATAGGGGGAAGAGTATCTAGGAACCCCTCATGGCTCCTTATGGATGGATGCTGTGGCCCTGGGAGTGCCTGTGCTGTCCAGAACACCCACCAGTTCTTCCTAGCTTTCCCCCTCCACTTCATGAGGGAGTGGGCACCCCGTTCTACCCCAGAGCCCCCCAACCTCACAAGGGAGCAGTCCCACCTATCCCCTTCCAGCTCACAAAGAAGGAGATGACCTCCCAGCCCTCCTCCCTGCCAGTCCCACTGGGTACCATGTCTCCTTCTCATTCCTCACTATGCTCTGTCCTCTCTTGCAGATCCTGCCTGCCCACCCCCACTTTCACCATGCCTCTCCTGTCCCACCCTGGAGCCTCTACCTTCTTCCTCCTCCTGGCCTTGAGCCTCCCGCTGCACCAGGCCAAGGTGGAGGAGGGGCTGAGAGGCCCATCCCAGGGAGCATCACCGCTGGATGGGGCTAACGTGAGCATCTTGTGCCAGGAGGACTCAGAGTGCCAGGAGGGGGTGATCCTGCCCGTGTGGCTACCGCAGAACCCCTCGGTGGGTGACAAGGTGGCCCGGGCCATCGTGTACTTTGTGGCCATGATCTACATGTTCCTGGGCATGTCCATCGTTGCCGACCGCTTCATGGCCTCCATCGAGGTCATCACCTCGCAGGAGAAGGAGATCACCGTGAAGAAGGCCAATGGTGAGACCAGCACCACCACTATCCGCATCTGGAACGAGACCGTCTCCAACCTGACGCTCATGGCCTTGGGCTCTTCGGCGCCCGAGATCCTGCTCTCCATCATCGAGATCGTGGGCCACGGCTTCCAGGCAGGCGAGATGGGGCCCAGCACCATCGTGGGCAGTGCCGCCTTCAATATGTTCGTCATCATCGCCGTCTGCGTGAACGTGGTGCCTGAGGGCGAGACGCGCAGGATCAAGCACCTACGCGTCTTCTTCGTTACAGCCGCCTGGAGCATCTTTGCCTACATCTGGCTCTACCTCATCCTGGCCTGCTTCTCCCCCGGCGAGGTGGAGGTATGGGAAGGCCTGCTCACCTTCCTCTTCTTCCCCATCTGCGTGGTGCAGGCCTGGCTGGCCGACCGCCGCCTCCTCTTCTACAAGTATGTGCAGAAGAAGTACCGCGCCGACAAGGCCCGGGGCCTGATCATTGAGACAGAAGGTGACGCAGCCCTCCCTAAGCTGGAGGTGGAGCTGGACAGCAGCCAGGCCAACGGAGTGGGCGAGGCGGGCAAGGACGGGGACGAGGAGGCCCGGCGTGACATGGCGCGCACCCTGAGGGACCTGCGGCAGAAGCACCCAGAGAAGGACATGGAGCAGCTGATTGAGATGGCCAACTACCATGTGCTGGTGCAGCAGCAAAAGAGCCGAGCCTTCTACCGCATCCAGGCTACCCGCATGATGATCGGAGCAGGCAACATCCTGAAGAAGCATGCGGCCGACCAGGCACGCAAGGCGCTGAGTCTGCCGGAGGTACGCCCTGAGGACGACGACTCACTCATCAGGGTGACCTTCGAGCCGGCGCTCTACCAGTGCTTCGAGAACTGCGGCGCCGTGGTGCTGACGGTGGAGCGGCGCGGCGGCGACGTGGCCCGCACGGCCGTGCGTGTGGATTTCTGCACCGAGGACGGCACGGCCAATGCCGGCTCGGACTACGAGTACGCCGAGGGGACGCTGCTTTTCAAGCCGGGCGAGACGCAGCGCGAGATCCGCGTGGGCATCATCGACGATGACATCTTCGAGGAGGACGAGTACTTCCGCCTGCACCTCAGCAACGTGCGGGCCGCCTGGGCCGAGCCGGGTGCTGAGCCGCCCCCCAAGGCCTGCCTGGGCCCTGCTGCCACTGCCACCGTCACCATCTTCGACGACGATCATGCCGGCATCTTCACTTTCGAGGGCGCCTCGGTGCGGGTCAGCGAGAGCGTAGGGGCTGTGCGGGTGCGGGTGCTGCGCACTTCAGGGGCCCGGGGCCGGGTAGCCCTGCCTTACCGCACCGTGGAGGGTACCGCAAAGGCTGGTGAGGACTATGAGGAGGCTGAGGGCAAGGTGGAGTTCCTCAACGACGAGATCACGTGAGAGACACGGAGTGGGGAATGGGGGGAGTGCCAAAGGGGAGCAGGTGCAAGGGGACAAGGTGGGGAAGGTCAGGGATCGCAAGGTGAGGGAGAATGGGGGTGACAAGGATCAGGTGGCAGGGCTTTGAGGGAGCCATGGGGGGGAGGGGACAGCTGCCTAGGGGGCAATCAGGGTGCTGGGTAGCAGAGAGAAGGGCACCTGATGTGTATGTGAGGGGGACAAAGGCTAGGGAAAGGCAGCGCAAGGACAACGTGTGTGGGGGGGGGGAACAGAGATAACAGGAGGGCCATGGTTTGGGACTGAGGGGCACCGGCAGAGCTGACAGAGCCCAAGGCTGGGATAGCAGGGGCTGCACGTCGAATGGATGGGCACTGGCAGGGGGCTGAATGAGGCAATTGTTGGAACAGCCAATCTCCCCAGTGGCTGAGCCTGGAGCCCACATTGGGTGGGCGAGCATCTGCACTTCAGCAGCCCTGGGGGGCAGGGGACGTTTGCTGCAGCCCCCTTGCAGCCCCCGTTACCAGGGGTTCAACCCCAACCAACCTCCTTGGGCAATTGGTAGATGAAAGGGAAAGCAGGGGGCAGCGAGTCCCCACACTGCACATGGGCTCCCCTCCTCCATCCCTCACTCCCTGCCCCACTCCCCAATTCAGTCAACTGCACCAAAACTGAAAAACTAATTTCAGAGAAGGATACATCCCCCCCCCCTTACCCCTCCTGGTGTCTCCATGGCAACAGTGAACTTCCCCCCAGACATAAGCCCAGACAAGGGGTTGGGGAATCCCGCGTCTCCTATTCACCAGTGCAATGAGGAGGGGCATGTGTGTGATGGTGGTGAACCAGTGAGTGTGAGCAGATGGGAGAGCAGTCCTGCCAACCCCACCTCCCGGGAGCAGAGCCCAGCACACCAGTACTTGGGCAAATTGGTGGGGCACAGCCACGGGCTCCCCCAGGAACTCACCGGCCTGTAGTGGGGTCAGTGATATTAGAGATCAGGGGGAACATTAGGGCCAGGTAGGGTTTATGGGGAGGGAACAGGCTGTGCTGAGGATGTGAGATGCTCTGTGCTGAGATCCCTACAGCTGGCAGATAAACCTCCCTTGCTCCCTCTCTGCTCTTCTCCCCCCCCCCCCACCCACCACAGCTGCTCCCAGCACCGTCAGAGCGAAGGGCCTTTTGTGCTCATAATTAGAGAGCAGAACAGATGGCACAGAGGGGGGAGAAGGGGGGGTGCGGCCAGTGACTGCACTGCCAGGACCTGATCCCCGAGTGACCACAGTGGGGTGGGGGCAGGGTTTGCAGGGAGTCCACAGCTGGGATAGCAGGGGGCTGGGGATCAGGACTGAAGGGGACTAGCAGAGCTGGGAAGGAAAGCCCAGGTCTGGGAGGGTAGTGGACTGTGGGGTGGAACTGAGGGGCATGGACAGAGAAATGGGGAGGAGGACCCACAGCTGGGATAGCATGGTATTGAGATTGAGGGGCATCACAGAGCTGTGGGGGGAGCCCAGGGCTGGTGAACAAGAGGGGTGGGATCGAGGGGCACCTGCAGAGCTGGGGGGACTCTCCGGTTCAGTAATGGGGTGAAGCAGCCAGTTCCTCAGTGCTCTGTTAATGGCCAATGGGATTGTGGGGCCTGGAGCCGCCTCCCCAAATGGCCCAAGCCCATTGGCTGATCCCCCTCGCCCCCCCCCCCAGCGCTGCAGCAGCCATTAACCCCCAACCTGCTGCTTGATATGTGGAGGAAGGGTGGGGAAGAGGGATGGGTGGCTGAGCAGGGAGGTGTCGCAGTGGAGGGGCTCAGTGGGTGGAGGGGGGAAGGGAGCAGAAGCGTGATGTTCCCAGCTTGTTTCCTCTTGTAATTACCTGTCCCAAATTAGCTTTGAGTTGATGCCAGCTGGGAGGAGGGACTAGTCATGGGGTGGGGGGGACAGTCTGGGCAGTGGGCTGACTGTGTACAAGCTAAGATGGTAGCACAACCCCCTCCCAGGCAGGGGTCACAGACCCTCACCCCCTCCAGTTGGAGCAGACAGCACAGGATGAGCGATCCTCGCTCCTCACATGCAGCGGCCTTATCCCCCTTTGCCCCACAGCCAGCACCCCCAGGCCAGTACCCCCGTCTCACCTCGCCTCCCAATTTCTCCCTCCAGGAAATTCATCGAAATTAAAATAATCGATGACGAGGAATATGAGAAAAACAAGAATTTCCACCTGGAGCTGGGGCCCCCTGAACTGCTGGAGATGGGGCTGCGGCACGGTACGGGAGTGGGTCACAGCCCATGGTATTGGGGGGTGTGAGTTGGTTGGGCACTGGGCAGCACAGGGAGGTGGGGTGGGAGAAGCCGGAGTTACAGTCCCTCAGCTTCTTCTCACCACAGGTGACTCTAATGAGAACCGCCTCACTGAAGGGGTGGAGGGAGCCGCCATCGCCAAGATGGGGTGTCCTAGCCTGGGGGAACACCCCAAACTTGAAGTGGTGATTGAGGAGTCCTATGAGTTCAAGGTAAATGCCTAACTGTGCCCCTTCCTTCCCCCATATACGACCTGTGCCCTCTCTACTCCATCCTTCTGGCTCCCCAGGTGCCCCTTCTGCCCCTGTCAACTCCACACCACCCCTCCCCAATGTCCCAGGTGCCCCATTCCCCCAGACCCCACAGCATCCCGTGCAACCCTTCCTGCCCCCCTCCCTGCAGACACCCCACCAGCCTCCCTCCCCACACTGAGCTGGGCTGGAGACCAAGTCCACCAGCCACCCCAGAGGACATCTCCCCCACGCCATATCTGCCCCCCACCTGCTGTCTGCTCCAGTGCCCTTTCCAGCACAGCAGAGTGGGTGCAGCCGGATGATGCACCAAACTCAGGGACAGTCGCTCTCTTCCCCCAGGGGATCCTTCCCCCCCCACATGCACCTCACATGAGGCTGCCGGAGCCAGGTGGCTATTGAGGGATGCACATGGCGCCCAGTGTGAGGGGGAGGCTCCCTAGGTATACCAGCCCCCAACATCTTCCTGCAGTTCCCAGCCTCCCTACACTGAGTATCTCAGCTCTGGGCTTCACCCCGCTCTGCCCCCATACTGCCATAGCCCCCACACTGGGACTTAGAACTAGAGCCATCCCTTGGATAGGGCGAACCGGGGCCGCCGTTCTGGGCCCCACACTTTGGGGGGTTTGCAGGCTGATGCAACTGGCTACTGCGCTCGGTCCCGGAAGACACAGGCGCAGGAACTAGGGGTGCGGGGGCTGCTGCCGATGCAGAGCGGGTCCCCTAAGCTGACGGGGAACGATCTGTCCCACGCCCCATACCCCCTATAGATGGCCCTGCTGAGGACTGTGCCTCCCATCTCACCCCTCTTTCTCCCCACCCCCCACAGAGCACTGTGGACAAACTGATCAAGAAAACCAACTTGGCACTGGTTGTGGGTAGCAGCAGCTGGAGGGAGCAATTCGTCAGCGCCGTGACGGTCAGCGCTGGTACGGAGGGGGTGGGGTTGGAGGAGGAGAGGCTGGGGGAGGGCATCCCATCCAGGGATGGGCAGGACCTAGGGGGAGGCCTACTCTCTCCTGCCCCAGGGCACAATGAGGAGGTGGGTGAGGAGCACTGGGGGGCTACAGGGAGGCAGAGAGAGGGGGAGGGGGTACAAGGGTTACCCCAATCTTACCTCTTGCCCCTCCCCAGGGGACGAAGATGAGGATGAGACGGGCGAGGAGCGGCTTCCGTCCTGCTTCGACTACATCATGCACTTCCTGACAGTGTTCTGGAAGGTTCTCTTCGCCTTCGTGCCCCCCACCGAGTACTGGGGGGGCTGGGCCTGCTTCCTTGTCTCCATTGCGCTCATTGGGGTGCTCACGGCGCTCACTGGTGACCTGGCCTCGCACTTCGGCTGCACCATCGGCCTCAAGGACTCAGTCACTGCCGTTGTCTTCGTGGCCCTTGGCACCTCCGTGCCTGGTGAGTGAGGTGGGGGGCTCCAGGCAGAAGTCCATGAGGCGAGGAGCTCTGTGCCTGGTGAGCGGGACAGGGGGATTCCTCACAGGGGCTCCATGGGGCAAGGGGCTTTGTGCCTGGTGTCACAAGAGTCACAGAGTCAGGTCTATGGCCCAAGCCTATAACCAGTCTCCTGGGAGTGACCTCTATAGCGCGCTGGGCCTCAGTGACCCACAGTTCCACCGGGGTAGGCCCATGGCCTCTGAGACTGGGCCTTTGTATCTCTCTGGGGATCCCTGCAGCAGATGCAGCCAAGCCAGCAGAAGGCTTGGCCCGTGCCCCTTTGCAGCTGCAGTGCCCCCAGGGCGTATGCACAGTGCCACTGGCAGCCTTTTCTAGATGGGGTTCCCATCAATGAGTCACCCGGCTGCTACAAATGCTCAGGTGAGCACAGATGAGGGGTTAAGCCATAGCCTACCCTGGTGAAATCAGTGCCCTGATTGGCCAGCCAAGCTGTGCTGGACCACAGCTCCGGCCCTCTGTCTTCCTCTCCCGCTTGTCTGTCTTCCCCAGGATGTTAGGTGTTGATGGTTCAGTCCTTGGGCCTTTTCGTCTTGGGGGATGCTCGTGCCATTTGGGTCAGTTTCAGCCTGTTTAATGGCCCTGTTTGTTCCACCCTCCAGCCAGATGACACCCATGCGCCCTGCACTGTCTTTACAGGGGACTTACACTTACGTGGTAATGCGAAGTGCATAGGGAAACTGAGGCACACGTGGTCTTCATAAAAATACAGAAAATCCCCACTTTGTCACATGTGGGGAGAGGAGTGCTGCATGTGGGGTGGGGTGCTGTACTAATTCCCCATCCCATCTCACCCCCTGCATTGCCCTTCTAACTTTTTTCTCTGCCCCTCTGCTCACTCCTCCACTGATCTAACAGAAATCTCCCCACTCAACCCCCCCCATTAATCTCTGTCCCTCTATCTTGCCTCCATTAACTCTTCACACTGGCCTGTCCCCCTCCCCACTAACCTGCCCTCTTCCATTGCAGACACCTTTGCCAGTCGGGCAGCGGCAATCCAGGACCAATACGCAGATGCCTCCATCGGGAATGTGACGGGCAGTAACGCAGTCAACGTCTTCCTGGGCCTAGGGGTGGCCTGGACCATTGCGGCCGGGTACTGGGCCAGCCAGGGCCAGCGCTTTGTGGTGGCGCCGGGCACGCTGGCCTTCTCCGTCACGCTTTTCACTATCTTCGCCCTGCTGAGCATCGCTGTGCTGCTGTACCGGCGCCGAGCGCCCGTGGGGGGCGAGCTGGGGGGGCCCCGCACCCCCAAAGTCCTCACGGCCCTGCTCTTCTTCTGTTTCTGGCTCCTCTACATCCTGCTGGCTGCTCTGGAGGCTTACTGCCACATCCAGGGCTTCTGAGGGGTGTTGGGGTGAGGGACAGACCCCCATCCTCTGGCTGGTGGGACCCCACCCCCAGCTTCAGCTCTGTGTGGGGAGAACTGTCCTGCCCCAGTCCCTGGGAGGAGAGGCCTCTGGCTGGGGGTGGGAAGCACTCACTGGCTCTGGGGAAAGCCCCTCAACTCCTGGGAGGCCATGCCCCCAGCTCAGTGCTTGGGGGGAGACGGGGGAGCACAACAGCTGCTGCAGGAGCAAAGGACATTTCAATCTCCCCCATTGCCTGCCCTCCCTCAAAGTGGGGAAGCCTCCCACACTGCACAGTCCCCTTCCCCCACCCTGGGCACCCCTCCAGCTCCGGGGAAACCCCAGCCCCCACTCAGTTCAAAAGAGGACAAAAGGACATTCCAAGTGTAGACTGCTCCCGCCCAGTGCACTTTGGATTTAGTTGGGGGCAAAGGTCATTCCATCCACCACCACCCCCAATCCCTGAGAGCCCTTCCTGCCCCAAGCCCCTGCTGTCTCCCCACTTCTGCCATGGGGTAACAAGGACGCAGGAGGGGGTAACCCTGCCTGCAGGGGGCAGGATAGTTGGGGGGGGGGGTTGTTAGCGGGGGCTGGTAGGGAATGTGGCATTTGGCGCACAGCCCCATCTGCAGGGCTGCAAAGGCCAGCACATGAACTGGGGGGGAGAGGGTCAGTCTCTCTCATCCACTTTGTTTTTAAACTTCCCTTCTCCCAAGCACAGGGACCCGTGTATCCCTCACCCCAAAAAACCATTATTAATTAACTCTCACTGAGACAAAGGGCAAGGGACCCCGCCAGGGTCTGAGTGGGGGAAGAGGCTCCAAATTCAATATTGGGGTCACCCCCATTGCCCTCTAAAACAGCACAAAGTCTTGCTAACAAAAATAGCAACAAACTAGGGTCATTCCCCACCCTCCATTCTGCTGCCTACAGAGCCCAGATTTCTATTCTGTTGATTTGATTTTATTTAAAAAGAGATAAATAGAAAAGAATATTTTATTTTGTAAGAACACCAACAGGGCCCCACTCTCCAGATTCCACCCTCCCCAGAGAATGGGGCTGTGGGGAGAACTGATGCAGCCATACCCCCCTTCCCGTGCATGGTGTCCCGTCCTGGCGTCCGTCTGTCGTTAGCATCTGTGAGTCAATATACGTATATGCACTTGTCCATCTGTCTGTCCGTGTCTGCCTGTTGCTGGCTGGTTAAACCCACAATGTTTCCTGCCCCTAGTAGTTCCCCCTTCCCCATCACACCCCCATTGCCTGCATCTTTCATTTGTAAAGAAAAAAAAGAAAAGAAAAATAGAAACATAAAACTTTGTATTAAAAGTGTGTCTTTGTGCTCCAGGGAGCGCTAACTCCAATCTAGTCCCAGGGTAATGGGGACTGGCTGGGGGTAGGAGACGGGGCCTTTCCCCCCAGTTCATTAGATGTGAGGGCCATTTCTTTTGGCTTCAACAGGCACTAATAGCCCTAGGCCTTTGGCAGAGCTCTGCGGGCTTGCCCAGCAGGGATGTACCCCTGAGCTGGGGTACACTGCTCAGGCACTGGTGTTTACCTCTGCACTACAGTGGGCTGTAAACCTGCTGGAGTGGGTGGGGGAATCGAACAGGGAGGGAGGGACCCTCCTTCTCACACTCACAAGCGCCAGCTGGGAGTCACAGAGCAGCAGCTGTGTAGGGGAATGACACCTCCTCCCAACGGACAGAACCTTCCCAGATTCCCCACCTCCCCGGCCCAGCAGTGGTGGGGGACAGATTTAGCCCAGCCCACAGCAGGTGCACTGCACCTTGGGTTCACAGGGGGAGCTGCTCTGTGGGTGGGATGCCTGCCCCCCACCCCTGCCCCAGAGAAGAGGCTGGTCATTCCGTGCAGGCAGATTTATTGAAATTCCACATTTAAAAAAAAAATTAGCCAGGAAAAAAGTTAGTTGGGGCACTTTACCCCCAGCCCCTCCCCCAATACAAAATAATCTGTAGAAGAATAAAAGGCTCTTATGTTACATCGGTCTCTGGGGAAGGATGGAGTGTCACATCCAGTTCCCCCCATCCCCCCAAAAAAACCTACAAAGATACAAATCAGTAAAAAATAGGATTTAAAAAGATTTTATATAAAAATAGCCCTTTTTATCCTGCTCTGAGGATCCCCCTAGGATCAGCTCCAGGTCATAAGGCACAACAGGTTCCCCCACCACAATCTCAGTTTTGGGTGGGAGCTGACAGGGCAGGGAACATCCCCCACTTCACAATAAGGCAGCCCCCCTGGCAGCATCAAGCCCCCTAAATAATCTGTGGGGCAGCCTCCCCAGAGGCATCAAGGTGGGGGTTGCTGATTAAAAAAGTAAAAATGTATAAAAAGTGTGTCTTAGTGTATTTGCAGTGGCCCCATCCCATGTAGCCCCCCACCCCTGCATCCCCGCCTCTTAGAACACCCCAAAAGCAGAGACTCTGCGTGCCCCACTGACCCAGTGCATGGAGGGGCACAGTGCCACCTCCCTCTGCCCCCCCCCACCCCCGCAGCACATGCTGGTTGTCGGGGGTGTGGAGGTGCTGGGGCAATACCCCGTCTCAGCAGTGGTCTCCCCAGTGGAGTGGCTGGGAAGGGGGGGCAGCATGGTGTTCTCCACAGCAGGAGCTCCGTGCCAGGCCCCCCCCCCCACTTCACAGCACGGTGCTTTCATCCTCCTCTTCCTGAGGGGCAGCAGGGGGGTGCCCATTTCTCACCCCCACCTCCAGCTCGGCTTGGAGGAAGCGGCGGATCTCCTGGGGCAGTGCCTGGGCCTCTAGCTCGCACTCCCGCTCCAGCTCCTCCACCAGCTGCAGGGGAGGGGAGAGAGGTGTTGGTGGGGGACACAATGAGAAGGATCCCCACCCCCCATGACACTCACTGCTCCACACTGCATGATGGGCCCACAGCTCCTCCCTCCACTGCAGGCATCCAGAGCTCCCTGGGGATGACCCTAGAACAGCAGAGCCCCCACCTGCGGTACTCACTCCCCCAGGATTTTCCCAAATAGGGCAACTGGGCCCATGAGAGACACCCCCGGCACTGCCAGTCACCCCACCCTCCACACTCACCCTGGGCTCCTCTTCCTCAATTTGCTGTAGGATCTCCTGGTGCCCGGCCACAAGCTTTTCCTGGCGCCGCTTCTGGGCTTCCTCCAGCTGCGGAGAGGGGGCAGAGAGTGTTTTTGGGGGGAGTGTTTCTGGTGGGAGGAGACCAAGGGAAACGGGAGCTGCAGGCCTGTCACTGCCCAGGAATGAATGAGGGGTAAGACCAGCAGGAGAGCTGCCCTGCTAATGCTCAGGTCTTACAGGGATCCTGTATATCTGGAGGAGGGGCACAAGCAGGGCAGCTGGCTGTTCTCTCCCCCCTGAATGGCCAATGTTGGGGGCAGAGCGAGGCAATGTGGGGGGGGCACTCACCCTGCGGATGGAGTTCACCGACTCGTTGATGTGTCTCCTGTTAATCTCGGTCAGCTCCCTGCAGGGATGCGGGGGGAGGAAGAGACAGACCGTCAGGTGGGACAGCCCCTTCCCATAAAGGATCAACTCCAGTCACCCAGACTGAGCATGCTCAGAATTAGTTGGGACATACTGCCCTCCCCGCCCCGCCCCACCCAGAGATCTGTATACCCTACCCATCGCCCCAGTGATCCAGGATTCATATTACCCCCCTCCCCAACACCCTGATGTGCACCAGGACATGTGACCTCCCCCGCACTGCGCCCACCCCTGCTAGCTCCCTCCCTCCCTCCCTGCCCCCCCACTAACCCCTTTCCTCCCCAGGAGCTCACTCCCCTCCTCTCCCCACCGGCCCCGCCACTCACACATCTTTCTTCTGCTTCTCCCGGGATTTGGCCTCTGTGATGCTGTTGTGCCGCTTGCGGTCCAGGATTTTCTGCAGCTCCTTCTTCTCCCTGAGGAGGGGCACAGAGAGATCTCAGACCTGGGGAGGAGCAGCGTACTGGGGAAACTGCCATCACCTGCCCCCAACCCCGGTACCCACCTCTCACTGGTCTCCTTGACTCTCTTCAGCTGGGCAGCCTGGCAGTCCTGGGCAATTTCCCGCAGCCGCTGCTGGGCCTTGTGGGTGGGTGGGGACAGACAGGAGCAGTGTCAGGGCATCTGCTGTTAGATCCCTGACCCTGGCACCCTCCCCACAAACTCCCCTCCCACCTAGCAATCTGGCGCTGCCCCTCACCAAAAAGCTCCCCTTTCATTCCACCTCCCCATCCCCTCCCCTTCCAACTCCTGGAACCCCTTCCCCAGATACCCATGTGCACGTCCCCCCACAGCCCCCAGTTGCAAGGGATCTTTGGGAACTGCCCTATGCCCTCTCCTCCAGAAGGATTCCTGTTTAAGCTGCCCCTTATTCCCGCCTCCCCCCTCCCCAGGTACCTGTTGCAAGTGCTCCTTTTTGCGGGCCCTCTCCACCTGGTGCTGGGTTTCCCGCAGCTGCAGCAGTCTCCGCAGCTGCCCCTCCTGCAGCTCCAGCTTCTGCCGAGATACCTCCTGCTCCAACGCCTCCAGCGAACCATTGGCACTGCACGGGATAGAGACCGTCAGCACAGTGGGGGCTGTGAGTTGGGACTGAGGGGCAGAGTTGGAGGGGAGGAACCCAGGGCTGGGGTAACAGGGGGCTGTGGGTCAGGATTGAGGGGCACTCGCAGAGCTGGTATAATGTGGGCTGTGGGTAGGGATTGAGGGCAGAGTTGGGGGGGATCCTAGGGCTGGGAATAGGAGGGGCTGTGGGAGAGGCAGTGGTAGGGACTGAAGGTCAGGACTGAGGGGCACCGGCAGAGCCATGAGGGGACACTCACTCCTGGTGCCCGCGGCGCAGGCTCCGCTCCACTTGGGAGCGGCGCCGGAGGCTGTCACTGTGCAGCTGGTTGGCCTGGGTGCTCTGCTTCTTGTTGAGGCTGGAGATATTCTTCATGTGCTTCTTGCGTAGCTCTTTCAGCTCCCGGTACTGCTTCTTCAGCAGCTTGATGTAGCCCTTTTGCTGCCGCAGCTCCTCCAGAGACTGGGGAGCCACCTCTGGAACAGAGAGGGGGGAGGAGGGTCTCAGCATCCCCTAATCTCTGTACGCACACAAGAAGCCAGTGCTGAGATGCAGCTGCCTCTGGGGAGGGGCATAAGGGGGCTGGTAACAGCAAAGCTGATTCCTCCCATCACCCCCAAGCTGAGGGATGTGGGGTCAGTGGGAGGCAGTGTCCCATGCTTTGGCACAGCCCTTACCTGCGAGGACGCTGGCAATGAGGTCATCCCTTTGCCCTGCACGGGAGAGAAGGCAGTGGTTAGGGGGAGGCATGAGGAGAACCCCCCTCCTCCCATCTCTTCCAGCCCTCAGAAGGGCTACAGCTCTAAAGACTGGACTGGACCACAGGGGTCTCTGTTATTATGCACCCCACACATGCCACTGGGATTGGCTCTACTGCACCATAACTCTGTATCACCATTACAGGAGAACTCCCCATCCTCATGCAGCCGATGACACCCCCTGCACCTCTTAACAGGGGACGCTCCCTCCCCCCCACAGGAAAGGAAAGGCCCTACCCAGCGGAGGGGCCTCCCCCAGCTTATAACCCACCCTCCCGCAATGGGGACAGGAATCAGGGATCCCCCTTGCCTGGGCTGGCGACACTGGGGCTGCCGGCAGGGGGCAGCAGGACGGCAGGTGGTTGTCGGGGATCCGTGGGGGGTTCGGCCACCACATCAGCTCGCTGCTTCCCAGGCGTTTCCCGCGGCTTCTCTGCATTCTCCTGGGGAAGATAGAGGGGTTCAGTGGGGGAGACAGAGAGCTCCCCTCAACCTGTCCCCAAGACCCCACCCCCCACCAAAACTCCTGTTGACTCTGACGTAGAGCCCCCACCAAGCCATACCTCTAGATGGAGTGAGATCCCGCCCCCCCTTCCTGTACTCTATTATCCTCAGACCCAGATCACTCCCCGTGACTCGCCCTAAGCATCCCCCATCTGATACCCCATTCCCCTTCTCTCTCAGAGCCACTACTGCACACACCCTCCCTCCCTCCCACAGATCCATTAGCCCTCGTCTCCTCCGTTCTGGTACCCTATGCCCATCTCCCACTCACCTCGCTCTCTCCAATCAGAGCCACCAGCTGTTTTGCCCGCTGATCCATGAGGTTGACATGTTTAATGGGGTTGATCAGGGCCTCTGCATAGTCTAAGGGGTAGAAACAGGAGGCTGAAAGATGCACGGGAAAGAAATTCCTCCAAATCCCCACCACAGTCCCCGCATTTGCCCTCCCCCCACCCACAACATCCCAGGCCACACTCCCTCATCTCTCCAAATAGATACCCTCTTCCAGAGACACCCCACCAGCCACAGCTCCCCTCCAGCCAGCCCCACAGCCGGACACCCTCCTGTCTGTCCCCCATACCCTGGTGGTCGTCCGGGATATAGTCGTTGGCTTCTGTGTAGACCAGCAGAGCGGGCAGGCTTAGGGGCTGGTTGCTCTCACTGCGCAGGCAGATGTAGTGGTACCCTGGTTGGGAGGGCACAGAGACAGGAGCGGGGGTCAGACCAGACCAAATGGGGGGAGCACCCTGGGGTTTATGGGAGTACTGTGCTCCCCATTGTTGGGACCAGACCTAGAGCTCATGGAGGGAGGTTGTGGGGTTACCAGCATGTCCCACATCCCTCCGTTGCCTTGGCTACAGGTGAGGTGGGGGCAGGGATCCTGAGCAGCTCCGCTTACCAGACCGGATGGCTGAGACAGGCAGGATCCGGTGCCCGACAAATTTACCGCCCTCCTCAAAGACAGCAATGCGCAGTGACGCCAGCGTAGGCAGCACCACCTGGGGGAGCAAACGGGGGGTTGGATGGTGCCCCTGAGACCCACCGGAGGGCTGGGAGAGAGGCTGGACACTCTTCCAGTCCTGCCCACCCAGTGTTATCAGCTGCCCCCATCTGCTCCCATCCCTGCTCCAGCGGCTTTACCTTGGGGAAGACAAAGGGCTCCTCGTCCCAGACAGGGTTGAAGGAGTTCCCCTGGGATGGCCGTGTCCGGAACTTGCGCTTGGTGTCAACAGGGAGGCCGAACATGTCCACTTCCACGTAGATGCCCACCCGCTTGTCTGACAGAAACTGCCCCGAGATTATCTGAGGAGAAGGAGTCAATCGCTAGTGACCCTCTACATACCGCCAAGCTCACCTGACACCTCAAGTGTCCCCTGACAAGCCCCAGCCCCACATACCCCCACAACTCACCCCATATGGGTTGGCATCAGCCCCCCCAAGCTCTCACCTTGACCTTGACGGTGTTGGCCACAATGCCATCCACAATGTTCTCAGTGAAGGGGTCAAAGGGCTTGTCCTCACGCCGCATGAACTCGGGCTTCAGCAGGTACCCGCTGCACCGGTTGTACTCAAACATGCCCAGGTTCAGCTGCATTGGCAGGTCTGGAGGGTAACAGGACCCCCATGAGGAGGTGGAGATTAGGGGCAGGGCACTGAACGACTGTGGGGAGCCCCAGAGAGTTGGGATAAGGAACTCCTCATTCACCCCCCCGCACCATTGGCACAACCTCAGTGGGGGAAGGGGTGCAAAATTAATGGCACTAAGAGGGAGGTGCTGAGGGAACAGGACCCAGTAACTACTCCTGGGGACTCCAGTCGCACTGCTGTCCCCCAACAGCAGGGACTGAGAGGCACTGGCAGAGCTGGGGGATCACTGGGGGCTGCGGGTCACTCTCACCGAGGGACTGGAAGTTGAGTGCCACCATCTGACAGCCGGCGTTCCAGAAGAGCTGGGGCATGTAATTGGAGGAGTCAACCCGCGTGCCCTTGGGGTAGATGCGGCTTAGCTGCTTCTTGTTGTATCTGGGTGCATGGCGGGGTGTCAAGGTAGCAGTGGGACAGCAGCTAACACAACCCCCCGCCAGGAGCACCCGCCCCTACCCTGCATCTCACTGCTTCCTATGAACCAACCCTCCCTTTTCCTGCCCTCCCCACTATCCCCTCACTGCTCCCTGCCTCTGCCCTCCCACACTATAGCCATCCCCCCCACAGCACTGCCCCCGGCAGGATACTCGACAAACTCCATGGGGCTCTTGGTGAGCTGCTCCAGCCCCTTGGTCTCCACGAAGGACGACATCTCGAAGGACTTGTTCCGCTCTACAGGCAGTAAGGGGGAGTGCATTAGCGCCCCGCTGTGGAGAGACCCCCTTCCTGCAGCATCAGCCCTCCCGCCCCCCCCTGCCACACCTCCATGGTCAGAAACACCCAACCCACCACTGAGCCCCTGCAAACAGCCCTGCCTCCCCCCACAGCCCTCCCAGATAGCCCCCGCTCTAGTTCCCCTCCCCCCAGACCATCACACTCCATCCATCCTCAGACATCCCTGCTCACTCCTCTACTCTAGCTCCCCTTGCCCCTCAAATCCTATCCCCCATAACTCCCCAAGCAAGACCACAGCACAAAAACCTCCTACCCCCCAGCCTCTCAGATCTTTGCCCCCCCCCAAACAGCCCCACCCCCACCCTCCAACACTCACTGCTGGCGGCCTGGAAGGATTTGAATTTGACAGGTTCGATGTAATTCACCAGTGTGGACATCTCCTCTGTGGCATTCACCTCGCTGCTGGCCGTGCCCTGTGGGAGATGGGGGGGTGGGGGTCAAGGCAGCCAGCTTGGAGGTCCCAAGATCACTTCCCCAAGAAGCAAAGTCCTCTCTGGAAAGGTTCGGGGGCTGGGCAGGCACTGCTGGCTATCGACCTCCACCTCTGCCATCTCAATGCTGCTCACATCCTAGTCATCCCCACCCAGTAACCCCTCCATGTTACAAACCAAGGGGCAGGAGGGGAGACCCCCCCACACACTCAGGTTCCAGAAATGGAACCCCAGTAACCCCCTTTTACCTCATCTGTTGTGGGCTTCTTGGGGTCTGGCTGCTCTTCCTCCTCCTCCTCTTCGCTGTCAGCCTCCCGGTCTGGGGGGAAGGGAGAGCATGACGGAAAGACAGGTTAGAGACTTCAGACCATCAAACACCCCCACCCTTTACCCTTGTAACAGTGTCTCCACCCGCTGCTCCCCACTCCACGTTCCCCTGCTCAGGGCTGTCACCCCAGTGCCCTAGCCCCATATCTCACCACAGTCCCCTTCCACACACAGGCCCCCACATCACTCAGACCCCTCCTCCGACCCACCCCGGACTCTGATGCTCAGGGGTAGAGGATGTTAGGGATGGGACATGCCTCTCTCCCCACTCACCAATGGATTTACGGGGCTCTGCCAGCTTGGCCAGTCTCTCCGGTGGCGCCTTCTCTTCCCCATTGGCAATAACCAGAGGGGTGGCCCCCTTGTGTTGCTCGACATAGGGGGAACCTGAGGTGGGAGGGGTGTGAGTACCACAGAGATGTGGGGGAGGACAAGGTGCCCCCAGCTCCCCAGTGACAGAAGCAATGGAGTGGACCCCACATCTAGAAGGGAAGTTTCCCTGCGCAGAACCCATGGGAGGCCCACAGCACCCATGGGGGTATCGTATTCCTGCCCCACCCCCCAGGGGAAAGGGGAGATCGCGGGCAGAGCCTGGAAGGGAAACACTGCCCAATTCCCCCCACAGCAGCTGGGGCAGAGGCCGCGCTGGTCTATGCCCAAGCTGTCCCGGAGGATGGTAGGGAAAGGAAGTACAGAGCCCAGGGTGCTTGGCAAGAGGGAGAGTGAGGTTGGCACTGGACGGGGGTGGTGGTGAGAGCAGATCCAGGGGATAAATACCCGGCGGGAGTGGCACTAGCTGGGGAGGGATACATACCCCATAGGAACCAGGGCAGATCCAGGGTACATACCCTGTGTGGGGTGGAGCACACTGGTGGGGAGGGGCGGGGTGAACTGGCTGGGGAGGGTACATACCCGATGTGGGGGCGGATC
>ML677372.1:1367472-1400473 GCA_007922305.1 Dermatemys mawii | reverse complement strand
AAGGTTGATGAGGGGCTGTTTGGCCCCCCCATACCTGTGAGGGAGGGATTTATGGGGCACAGTCAAGGGGAGAGGCTGTACCTGTGAGGTAAGGGTTATGGGAGAGGTTAATGGGGGGCTTTTTGAGGGGACCCACAACTGTGAGGGAGGGCTTATGGGGGATGGTCAGAGGGTCCCTTACCTGTGAGGTGTTTCGGGAGGGTTAATGGGGGTGGTCCGGGGCATCTATATTTGAGGAAGATGTTGTGGGAGGATCCATGGGGGTGGTCCGGAGCGCCCATATTTGTGAGGAAGGTGTTGTGGGAGGATCAATGGGGGTGGTCCGGAGCGCCTATATTTGTGAGGTAGGTGTTGTGGGAGGATCAATGGGGAGTGATTCGGGGGGGACCATACCTGTGAGGTAGGTATTGTGGGAGGAGTTGATGAAGTAGCTGCTCAGTGGCTGGCTCATGTCGTCGCTCAGGTCCAGCTTTTCAGGGGGAACGATGCTGTTCTCCTCCCCCCCGAGGTAGCGCCCGAAGCCCTCCATGGACATCTGGTCTGGGGGCAAGAGGTTAGTGACGATGACCAACCCCCATCAGCCCTCCCCAACCCCTACTGCCATTCCCCTCCCCCACTCCTGCTGCCATTTCCCTCAGCCCTGTCCCAGGGCTCCCCCCAGCCCTGCCGTCTGAACTCCGTTTCCACCCCCACCCCCCACCAGCTCTCCCCTCCCTCGCTCCCTGTCCCCCAGGGGCTCACCACGCTCCAGAAACTGGCGGTTGGGCTCGTACTTGTCGATCAGCTGGCGCACCTGGGCGCGGCTGAGTGGGGGGTACAGCACCTCGTTCAGCCGCGGGTCCCGCTGCCGCTGGTTGATGAAATCCATCAGCTGGTCCAGGGTCAGGTAGGGCTTTCCCTTCGCCCCACTGGGGGGGCAGAGATGTTACCCACCAGGCAACACCCTCCATAGGCAACCTCACCCCCACAGCACCCCCCGCATTTGGCGGGTCACTGCCATCCCTGTTAGATCCTGAACTCCCCTCCTCCAACCTCCCTGGTGGCTGGGACCCTTCCTTCCCCACCCCACAAACACATATAACCCCTCCCCCTGCGGCATCCCCAGTGCCAACCCCCAGACAATGGACCCTCTCCAGGTACCCTGAGCAGGTTCCCTCCGACCCCCGATTCCCAGACTGCTTCCCCCCCGCCCCCCGGCTCCTGACAGCGGACCCTCTGCGGCAGTCTCAAGGCCATGCCCCAGACACTGGCCCACCCTCCCAGCAGCACTCACATCTCCAGCAGGATTTTGTCAATGTCGGGGCGCAGGCAGAGCTTGTTCAGGAAGCGCTCGAAGATCTCCAGGGTGAACTCGTCCGGTTTGATCGACTCACTCTGGGGGGCATAACAAGGGCACATGTCAGTCACTGGGGGGCACAAGGCAGCTGGAGGCAGTGGTAGGGGGCAGGGACGTACCCGATTGAAGTTAAGGCCACAGGACTCCAGAGCTGTCTCCACACGTTTCTTATCAGCCGAGAACATCTTCAGGATGCTGCGGAGACAGGAGAGCGGGAAGCCTGCGGTTTGGACTGAGGGTCACCAGCAGAGCAAAGGTTGGAGGGGGGCTGTGGGGTGGGATGAGGGACACCAGCAGAGCTCAGGTTGGGGGCTGCGGGTCAGGACTGAGGGTCACCAGCAGGGTCATCTTCAGTCAGGGAGTTTGGAAACACCACCCATGGGCCTGGTGGGCCCTGGCAGCTCCCCACTACAGTAAAGGGAACAGGAGGCAGGGCAGGAAACTTACTTCTTAACTGGGATCCGGCTTTCCTGGTTCACCTGGAGTTTGAGCCGGGTGTAGCTGAGGGAAGGACACAAGACAGAGGTTACAGAGCAGCAGAGCCTGGGCAGACACCCCTCACCATGGTCAGCTCTGGGGTGGGGTGCACACGCTGTTTATACAGGGATCCCCGTGTTGGGACGCAGACGCTTCTGGGGTGGGGTGCAGAGGCTGCGTATTCGGGAATCCCTTGCCGGGTGCTGGGATGCAGGCGTCTCTGGAGCAGGGCACATGAGCTATTTAGAGAAGGACCCCCTGCCCGATGCTAAGACTTACGTTTTCTGCAGGAAGGTGTTGCGAGACGCATTTTGGGCCAGAATGTTCATAGCCAGCTTGAACAGCTCCTCGGTCCAGACCTGGGGGAACAGTGTGGGGGAAAAGAGATGAGACACCGTAGGGCTGCTGTCCCCTTCCTCCCCTATGCCAAGGGTGTTCTCTCCCTCGCCCATTGGTGAGCCAATAGGGTGTGGTCCTATGGGACATAGTTACTAGGTACCACCCTGCCCCGACCCCATCTGAGATGAACCTCCAGTCTCCAACCCCACACACTTGGCAACCCCTGGCCATCCACTACCCCATCCTCCTCCATTTCCAGCATCTCCCACACATTGCTGATTACCCTACTTGTTCCCCACAGCCTATTGGCACCTTTCTGCCAACCCCCTCCCGCATGGACTCCTCTCCATTCTCCCACCCCATACTGCCTTCCCATGCCCCGTTGCTTACTCCCCACTCTTCTTCCCCTGCTGGGGGAAGTGCCCCTCCCCACCCACATCTCCCCCATCCCCCCAGGCACTCAACTGTCCCCCCATTCCCAGGATCCCCTTTTCCATCCACCCCTGTCAGCTCCAACTTCCCCCCGCCACAGTTGGCAACACTCCCCATTCATTCCCCCTCCCTGTTGCCAGCCCTGGTCCCCTGTCAGCTGCTCTTCACCCACCACACACCCACCTTGGCCACATCCTCCTGCACTGCGATGAAGTTCAGGAAGCTGATGTTGACGAGGTCCGGGCCATGCACCACAGTCAGCAGGTTCTCCTCGGGATGCGGTTCTGAGCCCCCCAATCCCAGCATTTCCCGCAACTTGGGGTCCTGCCGGGGGTTTGGGGAGGATGGTGTGAGCCAGCAGCGCTCTGCCTACCAGCAGAGAGTGCTGGGACATCACCCCCCACTCCCAATGAGGAGTGGCACTGAGCACCTGAGCCAACCAGAGTTAAAATCACCACCCATTCGAGGCCATCTCTGGGATCAGGAGCCAGCGTCCAGCTCCCCTGCTGTGCCCCCACTGTGTTTTGTAGAAGTGACAAAGACACAGGACTCTTTGTCATATCTGCAAATCCAGACTAACACGGCTACCTCTCTGATTCTTGTGTTTTGTAGAGTCTCCCAGCAGAAGCCAGGATTAGGCTCCCCATGCGTTATGGGAGGATCTCCCAGGCACCTGATTCCTCTCTCCAGTTAGGCATGCATGACTCCCACCGGGAAGTGAGGGGAGTGTTGGACCTAACCCTGTCCCCAACTCTCTCAGATCCGTCTTGGGAGCCTTCTTCTCAGGACAGGGAATTTGCAGATGCTCCCTAACTGGGGCCCAGGGCGGGGCAGGAATCTAAAGAGGGAGAGGGTGGAGCTTGTCAAGACTCACTCAGTTACCCCAGCCAAACCACACTGGCCATGGGGAAGCTGGGATGAAGGACAAGGTTCCTTATTGTAGGACTCTAGGGTAACCAGATGTCCTTTATAGGGACCGTCCTGATTTCTGGGTCTTTTTCTTCTATAGGTTCCTATTACCCCCACACCCTCTGTCCCATTTTTTCATATCTGTTGTCTGGTCACCCTAGTAGGGTCTCCCTTGCACGGGGGCGAGGAGGGGAATGGGATGTGTGGCATGCACCAGTTTATTAATGAAAAGTTTCCCTCCATCCCCTCTCTTTGTTGTTGTAGGGTCTATCCCTGCATGTGAGGAGGGAGGGCTACAGGCACCATTTGTAACTGTACAGTCTCTTCACCCCCCGCTCCCCCAGTCTGGTTCTGGTACAGACCCTCCCTCACCTTTGGGACTCTGGCATAGCGCCCAGTCCGCGTGTCTCGAATGGAGCTGATGTCCAAGATGTCAACTTCCTGCCAGGGACAAAAGGAGAGGTGGGGGTAGATGCCCTTAGACCTGGGGCAGTGCAGAACCCCACAGCCGGGGAGGAAGCAGGGGAAGATCCTGCCTAACGGTTTGGACGTTGGGCACCAATCCCAACCACATGTAAAGCAGCTGCCAAGGCAGGCAAATCCTGTGGAATTGCTGCTGGGGGAATCCCTGCTGCATCTCTCCCCCTCCAGGACCCTGTTCCCGCCCTCAGCAGGCGGGGCAGGGACACGAGAACAGGAAATGGGGCGATGACACCAGACAGGGGGCTCTGGGGACCCAGGAGTAAGGGAAGCTCAGGAAAGGGACCATATGGGGCCTTGAGGAGGGAGGCAGCCCCACCCCTTGGTGTGTGCAGCTGGCGGGGGGGGGGTGGTATTTCCTGTGTGCGGCCTGGGTGGCTGTGCTGAGGGGTCATGGGAAAGGGCAGAGACGGAGAGGGGCCAAACCAGAAACACTCTCCCCGACATCCCCATCCCATGGCTCGGGGTGGGGGGGTAAGTGGGGGAACCACAGCAGAGCTTGGAACCTGCCCACCCTTTGTAGCTGAGAGAAGTAGAAGAATTTCCACACAGTCCCTTGAGAGGCACCAGCGGCAGCCCCCCTCCTCCCCCTAAGGGGTGTGTGTGTGTGTGTGTGTGTCCCCGACTCCAGCGGCAGCCCCCCTCTTCCCCCTAACCCGTGTGTGTGTGAGAGCAGCAAGAGTGAAGGAGATGGAGAGGGGAACAAATTGAATCAAAATTCAACTCTCCCACCCACTCTGCACCCCCCAGTTCTGCCCTTCTCCCCTGCCACTTGCTCCCCCCCGTCCCACTACCCCCAACCGTCCCACTACCCCCAACCGTCCGCCTCCCTCCCTGCCCCCCTGCAAGAACCACCCCCTCCAAAGAATCTCTCAACACCATAAATCACAGTGTGGGGGCGGGGCACGCTGGGGAGACAAGATTGGGGGAAGGAAGACTCACCCCCCAGACTGAGCCTGGAGAGGGAGGGGGCAGGCAGGTGACCGCCCCTTGGCACCATCCCAGCGAATTCCTGCCAAACAGGCCTGATGGCTCAGCCCCAAGAGCAAGTGACCCAGCCTCCCAGGCCAGCCCCAGGAGAGTGGCAGCCAGCTGGCTGAACTCTGGAGATTGCAACCCCAGCCTGTCCCAGCAGGGGACACTGTCCCATCCAGGGCTGGCCTCTGTCAGCAGGGGGCGCCATAGGAAGGGCTGGCTGAGAGGAAGTGGGGGGCAGCTGACAGACATTTCCGGCCACGGGGGCCTTTCCCGTCTTACTCCCTGGCTGACCTCGATAAGGGCAGGGAAAGTGCCAAGTGTTTCCGGGCTCTGTCATCTCAGCAGGGCCCGATGGGGATATGGAGGGGGGGAGGGCAGAAACCAGCCTCAGCTCAGGCCACACGATCCAAATGCTGCCCAGGTCCTACCATATGGGGCGCATTCCAGTAGAGGAAGAATCCCAAGGGGTCAACCCGCAGCGTCACCAAGGTCTGGGTTGTTGGCTCCTGGGGGCAGAGAGAGGAAAGCGTCAGTGCAACTGGCTCTGTTCCTGATCCCGATCTGCCCCCATCCTGCCAGCCCAGCCCTGGGCACTTCCCTCCCGCAAACAGCTCTGCCGGTGCCCCTTAACTGCAACTCATGGCTTCCAGCTACCCCAGGTCTGGGGTCTACCCACCCCACAGCTCTGCCAGTGCCCCTCAACCCTAACCCACAGCCCCCTGCTATCCCAGCCCTGCCAGTCGCCCCCCACCCCACAGCTCTGCCAGTGCCCAACCCCAACCCACAGCCACCTACTATCCCAGGCTTTGGTTCCCCTATTCCCCCTCCCCAGCTCTGCTGGTGCCCCTCAATCCCTATCCACAGCCCCCCATGCCGTGTGGCTGGTTTGAGGCCAAAGCTTACTCTAGTGACTTTCCTGCACGTGTCTATCCCTCTGGACGCTCAGTGCCCTCCAGCTCTGTGGAGTCCCAGATCTTACTAGACGCAGGTATTTTTGACGGGGTGGGCACATGGAGTATCAGCCGTGGTGAGGGGAGGAGGAGCCCTGGCCTGGAAGCTCTACAGGGGGAATTAGCCATGGACAGAGGGTGGGTGAGCCTGGTCTGGAGGTCCAGGACCTGCAGTGCTGGTTGCAGTCCACAGTGAGGGCTCCTCCAAGTCCGGCTGCCCCGCATACAGAGCTTTGACTGCATCCTAAGCAGAGAGCACTACCTATCCCAGATCGCCCCTCCCCCCAGCAAGGCAGGGCACTCCCCCAGACCTAACTAGGTCTTCCCCGCCCCCACACAAGAGCATCTTATAGCCCTATCCCAGGCATCAGAAAGTAGGACGACATGGTGGGGGTTATTAACCCCCCCTTGCTTGGAGAGGCCCCTTGGCTCCCATCCTCCCTAGGAGCCAGGATTCCCCCTAGGCAGCACATTGTTGGGGATGGGGAAGGGAGAGGAAATGAATGGAGACCTGATGTGCTTCTTGGTCAATGGCCCCTCTGTGCTGCTAGCTTAAATGCAGGGGGGAGGGGGATGCCTGAAGAGCCAAAACAGAGACTAGAGAGAGACTGAGACACAATGCGAGCTCCCAGCCACTCCAGGCCACACTCTCCCAGCAGAGGGCGCTGTAGGGAGCAGGGCAGGAGCTGGCTGTGGGGGGAGCTCCTAGCCACTCCAGCCTGTCCCCTCCTAGCATGGAGCGTTGGCGGAGGGGAGGGGGGCTGAGACATCACCTGTTCACTCAGGAAAGACCTTGGACCCCAGATTCAGCTGCAATAAAACAGCATCACAAAGCTGCAGATGCCCCAGGACTTTGCCCAAGTGGTGTGAAGGGAGTGCCCAACCCCCCAGCCTTCCTAGTACCACCCATCCCAGGCAGTGCCTGGCACCTGCTGAGCTCTGCAATTACAAGACATGATCTGACACTGCTGCACATCTGAGATAGCAGGGGCTGTGGGTCAGGACTGAGGGGCACCAGCAAAGCTCGGTGGGGGAGCCCAGGGCTGGGATAGCAGGGGGATGAGAGTCGGGGCTGAGGGGTACCAGCAAAGCTGGGAGGGAGGGGCCCTGGGAGGCACCTTGCAGGCGTAGCCTGGCCACACTCACAGCTAGTCGGGAAGTGGCTGATGGGTGGAGCAGAGCTTGGCCAAGGACCTGTGAGCTTGTTTCTCTGAGCAGTGCAAACACAGTTAGGATTTCACATCCAGGAGCGAAAAAGAAGCAGGGATGCCAGTGCTGGGAGAGGGGGAGTCAGAGCACAAGGGGGCTGGGATCAGGAGAGACCTTGCCTCCTCTATCCCTAAATCTGGTCCTCTGGTGAAAAGGGGGGTTTTCAGCCCTGGCTCTGAGGGCTTCTAACCTGCTGTCATGTCCCAGCCCAGAGGTGGCTGCATCACAGTACTAGGCCCATGTGTGTGGGGAGGGGGGCTTGAAATAAGGCCAGCTCTCAGCTTCCTCCACCCCATCTGAATCTGCCCTGGCACTGTGAGCTGGGCACCACAGGATGTCAGGGGTGAATAGGGAGACCTTGCTGTAGGGTGGGGTGCTCAAGGCAGGGGCGGGAAACCTTCAACTGCATAACCTCTGCTGTGCTTTCATCTCCCTCCCCTCTCAATAAGGAGGACAGATGCACATGGAGACATGAACCCAGGTGTCTGGGACCCTTTGCTGCCATCATTAAGGGTTCCAAAGCAGTGCTAGACTCAATCAGACCAACCCACTTGGGGACAGGGGACGACTACTGAGGGGCTCCTGCAGAGCTGGGGGGAGCCCAGGGCTGGGATAGCAGGGGGAGGAGTGGCAGGATGGAGGGGCAGTCAGAGCTGTTTCTATGTCTCATGAGATTGGGGGGGTCTCTCCCCCTCATCTTCCCCCCTCCCCGATGGGGTCCTCTCTTTTCCATCTCCCACTTCATTTGGTTTTGGGGGCTGAGCTCCAATCCACTGGAGAATTGCTGGGCCTGAGATTGTGAATCCAGCTGGTATGGGGAGGAAGATCCAGCAAGATTCTACCACTACCCTGGGGTCATGGTTGCAGTTGGGGGAGCAGGTAGGTGTTGTCCCTTCCAAACTGCAAGCCTCGGGGCAGGCACAGAATTCTCCCCCACACATGCAGTCCCATTGGCCTGACTGAAGCTGCCCCCCAAATTTAGAAGTCAAATTACACCTATGACTGGGGTCTCCCCCAAAATTCTTCCCCTTTCCTGAGATGCAGGGGCTTGGTGGACCTGCTCTGGAGGGATGCAGGAAGGAATTAGTGTACAAAGTGTGGGGGTATGTGCTGGAGGTCAAGCAGAGAGATTTGAGGGGCCCAAGGGAAGCAGGAATAGGAAGTTTGGGGGACTCAGAGTCCTTCCCTTGCAAACCAACTGGATAGTTTGGAGTATAATACAGGGGTCTTCAGAGGACAGGTATAGGAATGTAGGTAGCTGAGTGAGGCTTTGGGGGGACAAAGGACAGAGTCTGGGATGCCTGAGCAGGGCATTAGGGGGCTATACAAGAGGCACAGAGGGTCCTTCTGTGGACCTGGGGTACATGGCAGCGCACTGTCCCCAAGAGGGATGCAGGAGGGAGGCAAGAAAGACCAGCTGCGTTGGTGGCTGGAGAGGATGGGCGTATCTCCCCTGAGGTGTCAAGGGCTCCCCCAAGATAATTTCCTCACATTCTATGTCCCTCATGACTGCGAGGTTTCTATGGGGGATCCTCAGGATATTGGGGGGGGTTTCTCCTGGTGGGCTGACATTGAGGGTCTCCCTCTTGGGGGGACGTCCCAGAAAGGAGCTAGGAGACGTATGGGAGTCTCCTCTTCAGGGGAAGGGAGTGCAGGGGAATCTGGAGGTACACAGGGGGAGACCTGTTCTCGAGAGGGGTGCTGGAACACAGGGGCTGTGGGAAACCTCTCTCCCTGGTCAGGAGCAAGAGGTGGAAGGAGGGACGTGGGGAGCCGGGAGAGAGATCCCCGGGGGGGTGTCAGGTGCAGGTAATTTCCCGTGCTGGGGGGCGGTCTCTCCAGGGGGGAAACACCGAGTGCAAGGGTCTCCCGGCCTAGAGGACGGGGACAGGGGACAGGGGACGGGACTCTCTTGGGACGAGCGGGAGTGTCTGTCCCCCCCGACTCACCTCGTCCCACTTGATGAATTTGCTGCCCCGGATCAGGGTATCAGGGACCCGCGGCGGCTCCAGCTGCAGCGCGTGGACCCCCGGGCGCGCCCCGGCCATGGCTGCACCCAGCGCCCCGGGACACCCAGCCTAGCTGCCTCGGCCTCTCCTGCAAGGGCTACGGGCGGGCGGGGCGGGCACAGGCGCGGGGGTGGGGCCGGCCGAAGAGAGCCTTAAAGAAACAGCCGCCACCGCCCCCCACCCCTCCGGAGGGGGTGCTGCCACTTTAAGAAAAGGGAGGGGGCAGAGAATGGGGGTGAGGAGCTGGCCCTTTAAAAGATTTCGAGGGCTGAGCTACTGGCCCTTTAAGAGGCAGGCGGGGGCGGAGGGAGAGAGAAATATCCTCTTCCTCCCCAGGGAGGGGCAGCTTCTTAAAGGAACAGCCGCCCCGGAACAGAAGGAAGGTTTTGCAGCCTTGTTAGCCCAGGAACGTTGACTGGAAGTGCATTACAGAAGTACTAGTCTCTAGAAGGGCTTCCCCCTCCCCCACCTCCTTCCAAAGCTGAGGCCTGGAGGGAGACCCTACAATAACAAAACCATCAAGTGCTCCAGTGCTGCCTGCAGCACAGCGCCCTCTGGCGCCAAGCTGGGGCATGGGGACCAGCACTGATTGAGAGGGGAACCTGACCCCTACTGAGCTTTCACCCCACTCCCTGCAGCAGCATAGTGCCCCCAGCACGGTGCGGCAGTATTGGGGTCACCACTGCCTGGGAAGGGAGCGTGTCCTTTACCGCGCCCCCCTTGGGTCAGGGAGGACTCCTGTCCACATTCCAGCCACGCCTCACCCCACACCGCAGAGCATCAGATATTTAACAGGATCATTGCATAAGCTGGCTTGGCCGGCTTCCATAGAGGATACAGCCTTCACTTTCAACTTCCTGAGGGTTGGGATCATGTAAAGAGCAGCGAGGGGAGAAGCGCGTTCCTACCGCCCCCACCTCCATATCCAGCCAAGGCTTGTAATGCCCCGGACTCCATTCCTTGGCAATAGCAGCCTAGCACCCTCCCTACCCCCCCATGCCAGCTGTACTGGGCCCTACTTCCTGTAGGTCCTACGTAAATAATATTTTTCATTCTAAGGGACCTGGATTGATAGGGAGCCACTGGAATGGGTTGAGAAGCTACACTCCATCTAAGATACCCCTCCCCATAACTTCCCAATACAGAATAGCCCCTCTAAGGTTTCATCCCAAAGGAAGTGTTTGGGGATGTGCCTGAACGTGTAAGGAAGGCAAGGATTTAACGGGGGCACTGTGTAGGAACCTATCCCTGATGCCAGGGTTAAAGATTCAGGAGCTGGGCTTTGGATCTCAGCTAGTACTAAAGGGTCACACACTGTGCAGCGCAATAAGGCTCCTCAAACCCCTCCATCCCCCAAGCTCCCTGGGCACCATGCACCCATCCCCCTCTATTTCAGGGACTAGCTGCATTTCCCACCAACCTGTCCCTCTTCTCTGGGGCTCTGGTTGCCCCCTATTCCCATACCAGAATCCCTCATTCTCCCGTCACATGCCAGGGTCCCCTGTTCCCCTCACGTGGCTCCGGAGGAGGGGCCAGGGGCAGCCTCCCCGACTGGGGGCCGGAAGGGACAGGCTCGCAGGCCAGATGTGGCCCGCGGGCCGTAGTTTGCCCACCCCTGCCCTAGCACCACATTGGTGCACTGACTGCAAGGAGAGAGCGCCCTCTACTGGCCTGCCCACCCTGCTGCCTGCAGCACAGTGCCCCCTAACACCAGATCAGGCAAGGGGATCCCAGGGAAGTTTCCAGCATGGCGAACAAGGGGCATGGGGAGAGTACAGGATTCACCAGGGATGTGACCAGACCCAGGCGGCAAGGCCCTCCACTCCCATGCCCCTGCCTCGGGATGCTGTGGGGGAAATCTAGCTACCTAGTGTGGGGAGCAGCGAGGGGGAACTATGGTACCCCCGCTCTGGCCTCCCCTCCAGAAATGCCTCACCCCCCGCCCACCCTGCAGTTTCCACAAATGGGCCACACTTTTCTATCTGTACGGGGCCCTTCTGGGCGACTCCCCTTGGCAGGTCCCATTTGCCTCTCCGCCCCCCTCCCCCTCTGGCCCCACGCCAGCCTTTCTGGGGAATAAACAATGTGAGGGGGGGAGTGAATGGAGAGAGGGTCGCGCCCAGAAGAAACTGGGTGGGAGGGAGGGGAAGGTGGAGAGATTTGCAGTGAGAGCAAACAGGGTGTGTGGGCGGCTCTGGAACCAAGGGCATCACCTAGGTGTAGGGCAGGGTGGGAGCCATAGGGGGGCGGGGGGGCACAGTACTGATATAAGCTAAAGAGATTGTTTGAGTCTCAACCTACAGGGCATCTAGCTGGATGCTCCTCTCTGCCTGCTACCCAGCCCTGCCCTTTGCTGGGGACCTTCAGCCCCAACCTACAGCTCCCTGCGATCCCAGGCTTGGGCTCCCCACCTCTGCCAGCGCCCCTCAACCCAGACTAGCAGCTCCACCCCTCCCATTTATGAGTGAATCCCAGCTCCCTTTTGTCCTTGCTGAGACCATTCCCCGAGGAGCCAGCAGGTGGCAGTGTCGGGCTGCAGCCTGCCGCACCCGCCCAGGGAACGGCCTGTGTGTGCCAGTCTTCACGTTCCTGAAACCCACCCCTGGCTGGCTCCGTGAATGGATCTGACCCCCTCGCAGCGGCCACCACGCGACGCTTCCTGCACCCAAGGGCCCCGTGTGCCAGCGGAGCAGCGTGCAGCGACCCTAGTGCATACTCACGGGCTGTGGCAGTGTGTTGCACGCAGCCCCAGACACCTGCCTGCTGCAGGGGGCCAGCCCATGGGAATAGTTTAGGTGGTACTGCATGCCTGCAGAGGCTGCCTCAGCGTGCGGCATGGCCTCCCTGCGTGTTGCACAGGGGCAGTACAATAGAATGGTGCATTGTTGCTGCTATTGGGGGTGACTTCCCTCCAAAGAATGAGGCAGGTGGTCACTTGTATCTGAGAACACACTCTATTCAGAGCATGCAATGCATGGGGAGTTCTCAAGGCGCTACAAAGAACAGGAGCGTCAGGACGCCCTTTTATTAGAAAACATGATACATAGAATTGCAATACAGCAAGGGATTGTAACCTATTAAGGGCTAGCAATTTTTATTTATAACCAATCATTTTACAATTTAAGCTGTCCACGTGCACAGACATTCTTCGGACACTATTCATTTGACCAGAAGACCCCTTGCTTTATGGCTTTATTTACACATTCCATGTCTCTTTTTATGTACAAATGCTAAGACTCTGCAAAATAACATTTTATTTTGTTAGACAGAAAAGGCTTATGCTTTTAGAGACAGTTTAATGTTTGTTAATTAGTATGTATCTGTATTTGGTCTTTAACTAAGACATTTTACTATACACATTCTCTTTTGGGAATGGGTGAAAAGTAAAGGCACAAACAAGGCAAAGAACTTTGGTTCAGATTTTTAGGCCTGTATTCAGCTAAACATAAAAACTAGCCTAGAGGTATATATTTTACCCCCACACTGCGGTCTTTGGCTCTAAACTGCAGAGGTATAGTGCAAGGCTGCCTTGCCGCTAATGCATGTTTATAGCTGCATCAATGTGCCCCCAAACTCTATGCTAGCTGCACAGGGTCACAGCATGGGAATGATGTAGGCTGCATGCATATAGGTTGCATTTCTGCTGCACACACCCTGCATGTTCCTAGCCCCCATGCTTGTTGCTCAGGGATAGTGCATTGGACCACTACACTGACCCTAGTGGAGCTCACAGGCAGTCCCCCCACCCCCCGCCCCATCTGTCCCATGGGGATAGTGCATGGGACTGGATTGTGAGGGGTAGCTGCATGCACAGTACCTGGCCATGGTGTGGATGTCCTGTGATGCAGATTGTGGGGTAGCACCCACCATCCCTAGCCATTACCATGGTGGCTGGGACATCTCTGGGGAGACACTGATTTCCAGGCTCCTGCTCTACTCACTAGTCTCCCCAGCCCTCCCCTGCCTGAAGCACAATAGAATTGAAGGACTGCAAGGGAGAGACCCCATTCCCCTCGCAGAACCAAGAACAGAACCCAGTGGTCCTGGCATCCAGCTCCCCACACTGGGGACCCTCTCCCCTCCCCCCAGTGGAAGGATTGGGACCCCGGGGGGCATTTAACCAGTGCCCTTGCTCCAGCATGCTAAGCCCAAGCGTGCAGGGGGGTGTCTCCCTTTGGCGGGGTCACTCTGGGGGTTGGGGGCCCAGGCACAGAGGGGGGCTCGGATCAGGGCACGGAGAGTGTCACTGCCGGGCGCAGCTGCCGCGCTTGCCCCGGCCAGGCCAGGAAGCGTCTGAATCGCGGCTCTGTTACTCAGTCCCGGCCACGTGTTTCCCGACGCCTTGGGCCAGGCCGGTCGCAGGGAGCCAGGACTTAAAGGGACAGCGGCCCTCAGGTCCCCATCCCCCCAGGGCCCCGCAAATTTCCAATGGGGACAGGGTATGTGTGTGTATGGACTGGGGGCGAGGGGAGAATGGAACCTACTGAAGCGCTGCTCCTGCTGTCCCTTTGTATCAGTTATCCCCCCTCCTCCTCTCCACAGCAGCCTCCCCCCACACACCCCACTGAAACTTCTCTACCATCACCACCCCTCCTTCTGCTGACCCCTTCCTTCGCCCCCGGGACAGCGGGGTTGCTAGCAAGAAGGAAAACATGCCCCAGCCCGCCCTCCCTCCATAGAGTTTTCCAGGTGCTAAGGGGAATGTGAACCCAGGACTCCAGGCCTTTCCAAACCACCCCCGTTCACACTCCCCCACAACCCTCCCCCCACACCTCTACCTCTAATAACCTCTCCGCAGGGAGCATAGTATTGGTCTGTACTGCCCCCTGCCCCACCCCAGAGGTGGCACTAGCTGCAGCTCAGCAGGGACAAGAGATCAATGCTCTTGCATCCCGCTCCAGAGACTGCTGCATCTCAGTACCAGGCAAGGGATCCCTGCATAAACAGCTCCATGCCCCACCCCAGAGGTGGCTGCATCTCAGCACCCAGGGAGGGATCCTTGGGTTGGGTACACAGCCCCGGTGCCCCACCAGCACGAGGAGTGAGCACTAGATTTCCTAGCTCCTCAGCTCTCACTGAGTCCCTCTCCAAATAACCCGCCCAGCCCCGTACAAACTGCAGCCTGAATCAGCGTGGGAAGGGGGGTTCCTTCCTTGATATTTCCCAGGCCGCAGGGAGCTGCTCCCCTCCCCCCAACGCTGCCTTCCCCACAGTGCAACAGGAAGGATGGAGACTGACAGGGATAGACGTGAGGGGGGCAGATCAGCTGCCTGTGGGGACAGTCCAGACTGGGGGAGGGCCTGCTGGACAAATACATAGGCTCCCTCCGCTCCTTTGTTAGGGACAGACACACCTCCCCCCCCCCCCGCCATTGTGAGACAGAAGGACAAATGGAGAGGCCAGAGACAGGCAAGATGTGGTGAGGAAATTAGATGGGGGAATGGATGGACGGACAAACCGGGGTTTGTGTGTGTGGGGGGGGGGTCAGTGAGAATAAACTCTGTGGCCTGGACACACAGCATGTGCAGGGGAAGGGCAGATCACCCCCCCACACACACACCCCGTGACAGCCAGCCAGAACCCCATGGGGAAGGGGCAGACAGCCCCTGGGTATTGGGGGGGGTAAGGGGAGGGACAGCCAGACGGGAGGGGGAAGGCAGAGAGACAGGCCGATCGACCTTGGGTCAGACTGGAGGGAGGGGTAGGTCGAGCTCCCCTGTCCTGTGGGGGAGGAGTTGACGGAGGGGGGTGGGGGATATAGACAGACCCTGGATGGGACAGAAAGTCGCTGTGTTGGGGGCGAGCAGCCTGATCTCACTCCACCCCTGCAGTGGGGGGGGGGATGATGGACAGACAGGCGGACACAGGAGGGGAGGGAGCGATGGACTGAGGGATAGATGCTGCGGGGGGGCAGCATGACCTCCCTTCTCCTCTTGTAAGGAGGGTGTTGACGGACAGAAGGATGGGGGGAGGGGTCGGACAGACAGACACGCGGCCCCTTTAAGGGGGCGGGGAGGGGGCGGGAGAGGGAGACGAGGAGCGAGCGATAGCGGCAGCAGCGGGACAAAGGGGCCGTCGGGGGGAGCGGATCGGAACCGAACCGGAGCCGGGAGGAACCAGTACTGCGGCAGGGGCGAGTGAGTACCGGAGGACCCGGTACCAGCACCCAGGACAGCGCTGGCCGGAGCCGGTATTAGCAACTGGGGCTGGGAAGAACCGGTAGCGGCAGCATCAGGCGGGTCCGGGACCAGCAGGAGACGGAGCTTTTCCATGTCCTGGTTCTGATCCCGGCCCCCGGTCCGGAAACACCAGGAAGAAGAGGGGATCCGGACCTCGTTCGGGCCAAGGCAGCACCATGACCCGGTTCTGGTCGTATTAGGTTCGAGCAAGAAGCGAATTAGTGTCCGGGAGGAGGATCGGCCCCGGTTCGGTTTGCACGTGGTCCCAGCACAGGCAGGACGGATGTGGGGTTGGGCCCGATTCGGTGCAGACAAGAAGTGACTCTCGATCCAGCCCCTAGTACTAGGCTGAGGGCGGTTCTGGCCCGGGCCCGGTTCCGTGCAGTAGAAGGATCTGGCCCAGACTGCTCGTGGTCCTAGTTCCTGGGAGGCCGCAGAACCCTAATACCAGGATCCGGTTCTGGTTGCCGCGAGGGCCGGAAGGGGACCTGGTTCCTTCCATCGCAGTATCGGCAGCCGAAGGCGGCTTCGGTTCTGGATCCACGTGGGCCAGGGGCTGGGCTGAGGCAGCATCAGCAGGATCCAGCTGAGAGCCGCTCCCGGCATCGGCCGCGGGAGGTTCTGAGGCCACGTGGGCCCGGTTCGGGCGGCAGCGGGAGTCAGTTGTGACCCGTTTCGGGTCCCCGGTCCGGCGGATGGCAGCGCCTTGCAGCCCGGAGAGCGGCCCGGCGGGGGCCACAAGTCCTCGGGTGTATTTCCAGAGCCCCCCCGGGGAGCCGGGCCAGGAGGAGGAGGAGGGGCCGGGCCGGCGCCAGGGGAAGGTCACGGTGAAATACGATCGCAAGGAGCTTCGCAAGCGGCTCAACCTGGAGGAGTGGATCCTGGAGCAGCTCACGCAGCTGTACGACTGCCAGGTACCCCGGGGGGGTCCGATCCTGGAACAGCCCCCTCTCTGTCTGCCAGGGACCCCCAACTTCCCGAGAACCCCCCGCAGCCAACCTACGGGAGTCCCCTCCCAGTCCCCAAAACCCGGCCCTTGTCTGGTCACATGACTGTGACCCCCCCAGCCGCCGACCCTCCTCCGATTTGCTCTATAGCCGGTGGATTTGGGGGCCGGGTTGGCGCTGCGAACCCCCCGCTACCATTCGGGCGGGAGGGGGGCGTCCAACTTCCCCCAAGTTTCTCACGCTGCTTAGTTCCAAGGATTTCCTTTGCAGGCTGTAAAGTCTCGGGGGGCGGGGGACCGGCAACCCCGCCCCCATTTCCAGAGTCAGTGGGGCTGGACGGAATCTAAACAGTTAATTCCAAAATCCCCGGGAGGGGGGCAAATTACTCCGCCCGTTCCCCCCACCTCCGGTGAGGGGTGCAGGGGGGTTGTTGGAATTAATCGGTTTTTGATGTTGGTGAGGGCAGAGGCTAGTGTATGTGGACGCTCCCCCCTCTCAGGAAAGGGGGTGGGGGGAGGGCGGCGTGATTCTTCCCTGGATTCCGGCTGATTTACTTCCTCTTTCCAAATCTCCGTGTGGATTTCGGTGTCTCCCGCTTGCCCACCGCGCGGGGGGAGGGGCGCACGCAGGGATCCCTCCCAGGGGCTGGTTTCAGGGGAGTGGCCTGTTAGTCTGGATCGGAACAAACAAGGAGTCGTCCTTATGGCACCTTAGAGACTAACGAATGTATAAGGTGCCACAAGGACTCCTCGTTGTTTTCTCCCAGGGGCTGAAATGCAGCCACCTCTGGGGTGAGGTGCCAAGGCTGTTTATACAGGGCCAGATGCACCATATGGAGCTTGTCTCTGAGATGGCTAATAGGGCTGTAAGTAGCTGAAGCTGCTTGAGGGGCTGAATCCTGCTGTTTAGACTGGTGTCTGCCATCCCCCTCCCGGAGTCCAACTTCCAAATGTAATTAGCCAGGGAGCTGATTAGCGGGGGTCCTTTTGTGGGGGAGAGGAGGTCTGAGCCTGGCTTCTGGAGTGGAGATTGACCTGATTAGGCCGTTTCTGTTGTGCTGCTAAAACTCTTCCAACTGCTAATCCTCCCTTCCCCTCCCATTTCCAGTCTGGTTTAGTAGGGGGGAAGCTGGGTGATGGGGGTAGGTGTGACTGCTCCCAGCATGCACTGCTCGGTTTCAGTCCAAGGTGAGAGCGTGAGTGCTGGCCTGTTCTTACAGTGTATGTGGGGGAATGGATAACTAGTTGGGGGGCTACAATGCACTAACCCCCCACATAACTTCCCCCCCTTCCCCAGGAAGAGGAGATCCCAGAGCTGGAGATCGACGTAGATGAGCTGTTGGACATGGGCAGCGATGATGCCCGGGGAGCCAGGGTGAAGGTAGGGGTTGCAGCAGGGTCCCCCTACCAGTGAACACACTGTCATTCCCATGGGGCTCTGGTGGGACTGGGGTGGGGGAGTGCATGGTGGGGCTGGGACTAGTGAGGTGCCTGGGATGGTGGCAGAGGTTGATGGAGGGCCAGGCTAGGGGGGAAGGATTGAGGCAGCAAAGCAGCACGATGTAGGGCAGGGCTCTTCAAACCTTTCCCCCTGCGACCCCTTTCCGCAGAGGGAAAAGTCTGGTGGCCTCCCGGGGGTATGTCCGCTGAAATGCTGCCGCAGAAAGCGGAAGCTTCTACTTTACGCAGCGGCATTTTGGAGGGACTATAATAGCCCGCCCCGGAGTTCGGCGGGATTGGCGGTGGCGCCAGGGTCTTGTGCACCCCCTGGGGTGGGCTCACGCACCCGTTTGAAGACCACTGCTGTAGGGGATGGGAGTAGAATCTGTGGCAACATTGACCTGGCTGCAGGGAGGGGCCTAAGGTAGCCCCCCATGGGGCAGGGGTGCATGCCAGTTAAGATGAGACTTGAGGGGAGCTGGCCTAGGAGGGGAGAGGCTGGGATACAGGGCTGGGGATCATGCACCTGAGGGGGTGGGGAACCGAAGGGACAGATTGGTGGTGGGGTCTTGGAAGCCATGGGGCAGGGAGCTGGCAGGGGAGGAAGCAGGGCTGGGAGCTACCAGGGAGGAGGAGGTAAGGTGAGGGGCTGGGGGAGGAGATCCAGCATGCACAAAGCCAGGTCTGGGTGGTGTGAACCATGGGGCAGGGATGTAAGGGGGTGGGGAGGGGCAGGATAGCTGCACTACAAGAACTGTTACGTTGGGGGTGGCAACTGGACCTGGCATTGGATCTGGGGGGGGGGGGGGGGGGGCCTCAGCCCTGACCCCCCTCAGCCCTTACCCCCCTCTCTTTCCCTTCCCCAGGAGCTCCTGGTTGACTGTTACAAGCCCACAGAGGTGAGTGGCAGGTCCCCCTCCATCTCACACAGGAGCCAGAAACACTGGGACCCGCCCCCTGGACAGTGGGAGGGGAGGTGGTTGGCTCTGGGCCCAGCAGCAGCTGTTGTGATCAATCTGCAGGCTGGGGTGGGGGGGCATCAGCACCTGCTATTCCCTCTCCAGCCCCCCACCACATACACCTGTCAATTTGTGGTGGGCACTTCCTCTGCAGAGCTGGTTCCTGGGGCCCTCTGAAACCTCCTGCTGGGTGGGGGCTGTATCCTTAGATGCTGGGCAGCTGGGGGAAGGAACCAGTCTGGAGGGGGTGAGGGGCTCTCTAGGAAGGGGAGTGGGGTCTAGTGGCGTAGGGTTGGTGGCAGGACTCTAGGGCTCTATCAGAAAGGAAAAGGGCATTCCCTCTCCTGCCCCCCATGACCCTTCTCCTCTTCCTCCCCACCAGGCTTTTGTGGGGGACCTGCTCGACAAGATCCGGGGCATGCAGAAGCTCAGCACCCCACAGAAGAAATGATCCCCCATGTCCTTCCACCCACCTCCTGCAGCTGGGGAGGGGGGGAAAGCAACCAATGGCACCAGGCTGGGGTGGGGGAATCCCCTGTCTATAATCTGGGGGTGTAGAGGGGGACCCCTCCTCAACCTCCCCAGTGCATTGATAATCACTAGCCAGCTGAACAGCTCCTTAGCAATACCCCCAAGGGAGCCCCCTCTTTTTTTGGTAGTGGAGGGCCCTGAAGGGGGGAGGGGTTAATGATTTGATTTTTTAAAGGATTTTTTTGAGGTTTTTTTAATTATTACATGAATTTTCTGTTGTGTTTTTATATGAATTTAATAAAAGGATTTTGGAGTTGGGGGGCTGCTGTCCTGCCTTGGTGGGGGGGCTGAAGTGGGGGTTACTGGTGGAGAGGGGCAAGGTGAGTGGTTTGGGGGTGCAGGACCAAGGGGGGAACTGCTGCAGGGAGGTTGGGGGTCAGAGGGTGGCACCCACTGGTAAAAATGGGAAGGGCTGAAGGGGACACTGTGGGGTGGGAATCAGCAGGGCTCCCAGTGTGGGGTGACAACAGGCCCTTTCCCCATTTCTCAAGCATCTCTGGATGGGAATGGGGGCTGTGGGCAGATACCCCCGTCTGAAGATGGGAATGGGAGGCAGGCCCAGACTGGGCCCCATTTTCCCAGCAGGGTAACACTGTGTTGCTGCCAGCAGGCCCAGCCGCGATGCTAACTGTGGCTAATAGGTGGTGGTGGGGGCAGCAGCACTGAGGGAAGCCCCCAGGATCTGCAAATCACCTGGGAAAGACGGGCAGAGGAAGGACCCACTGAGCCCCACCCAGGGATGGGGCTGTCCGGTGCCAGCCGATGGTACCACGTCATACCCCACAGCGCAGCCCTACATGCAGCCACTGCCAGCTCTGCACTCCCCAGGCCCTCTCCCCGCCATGGGAGGCAGCTGCTGTGGCAACCGGGTGGCAAGCTGGGTCCCAGCACTGGCAACAGGCTGGCGGGGTGGGGGCGGCTCCTGGCCCTGTGACGTCCATGCCCCGGGAGGCCAGTTAGGCCCCATCCAGGCCAGGCCGAGTGCCTCCCCTCCCCTCCCCCGCTCGTGGCAGGGCTGAGCTCAGCACGGAAAGAATGTCCCTGGCTCCTGGAACGAATCGGGCGGCAGCCGCTCTTCGTGCTTCCGGCCTGAGGTCACCGGGCGGCTGGGAGCCGGCAGGACGGGGCTGGGGCCAGCACCCCACTGTGGTGGGGATGAGCGCGCTGGCAGCCTCCACCCCACCCAGCCTGGCTCCCTGCCCTCCAGCAGCAACCTATTGGGCTCCCCTCTCCACCTGGCTGGGTAATGGAGGAGGGGGCTAACTGCACAGGCCTGGCACTGCCCCTCCCTCCTCTCGCTGGGCACCCACCCCAGGTCTGCCAGTGCCCCTCACTCCTGACCTGCAGCCCCCTGCTATCCAGCCCTATGTCCCCCTCCAGCACCAGCTGTACCAGTGCCCCTCGTTCCAGATCCACAGCCCCTGCTGTCCAGCCCCAGGGCCCTCGTGAACACAGGGTGTGGCTGCTGTCTCACAGGGTGGGTCTGGGAGCTGGCTGACTCACTGCTGCTGGTTCCCACACACTGCCCGCTCTGCCTATGAAGCTGGCCTGCAGCGGGTCAAGGCCTGCCCCAGCTCAGCTCCCCGGCTCTCTTGCCAGCCGGATCAGTGCCCCTGGGAACCGCTGCCAGTGCCCAAGGCCTCCCTCCTGCCCTGCCCAAGCTGTCCCAGGCACAGCCACGCCCCAGAGCGAGTGGCCCCTCCCCTCTCCTGGGAAAGCGGCTCACAGGCAGAGGGGCTGTCAGCTCTTGCCAGGTACTCGGTACCACCCTGTGGCAAAGGCAGGCAGTACCGCTCCATGGCAGGACGGTTCACAGCACCTGCCTGGAGGCAGGGGGGAGAACCCAGAAGCCCGGACTCCCTGCTCTGACAAGCCCCCTCTCCCCTCCCCGCTTGCAGACGGGAGCCCCAGCTCTCTGCTCTGGGATTGCACTGCCCTGGCACCATTCTCCAGACACCCCCTTCCTTCCCAGCACCCCCTCCCCCACACACGCGGCAGCTCCAGTCTGTGCTTTTATTTTTGATGTTCCAGGATTTTCTTTAAACACCCCTCTGGACCCCCGTGTGACCATGCACACACACCACCCTCCCCCCACCAAGGCGCCCCAGATCTCCCCCCCCCACCAAGCCGAGGCCCCACAGAGCTCCCCACCACCCACCCACAGCCAATGCCGCCTGCCTATAGCTCCGGTCGCCGCTCAATCTTCAGAAGCTCCACCTCGAAGATCAGTGTTGCGCCACCTGGAGAAGGGTAGGGCAAAGTCAGGGAGACATCATGCAATCCTGCCCTACTCCTCCCCCACGCAGGCAGGCACCCCCCAGCCATTCTGCACAGCAGGGATTCTATGTTGCTGTGGGGAAGGGGGAGCAAAGAGGACCTCACTACCAGATGGCCGGATAGCGGCCCAGCTGCCTTGGGGGCCATAGGGGAGGGGCTGCCCCAAGGAGTGACTGGAGGGAGGCCGTGGACACCTGAGCTGGAAGTTCACACGGATGGCACCACTGCCCTGAGGGACAGGCAGGGACCAAACACAAGGGGGGGGCACAGTGGCCTTACCTGGGATCTTGGGTGGAGCCCCTCGGTCCCCATAGCCTTAGGAGGAAACAGAGAAAAATTAAAGCAAGGAACTGACTCCCCCTGCCCCCAGCCCAATGCAGGGAGGGTTAACACCAGCTCCTGGGGAAGGGAGTTTTTTTGGGCAGGGGCTGGGCAATGGGAAAGAGGCCAGACTGGCACAAAGAGCACCCTCCCCTAAATGTCAGTGTTTTTTGGGTACCCAAAGCAGTGCCAACCCCCGCCCCCACGCCTGCTTTCCCACAGGGGACTGGTCTAGGAGTGAACACCCTGATGGCCTTCAGTCCTGACCCTCAGCCCCCTGCTGTCCCAGCCCCAGGCTCCCACCTCGCAGCTCTGTTGATGCCCCTCAATTCCCACCCACAGCCCCCTCTAGTGGTGGTTCTGGGCAGGTGACTTTAGCAAGACAGAAACCGGAGAGAGACCCAAGAGTCTGATCACTGGCCACTGCCTGCTAGGACTGGATCAGAGCTGGCATCTCCTAGAGGAGAAAGGCCTTGTACCCCATTCCCCCTGCAGAGTGGGTCAGTCCAATCCCTGGCTACCTACCCAGCTTGGAGGGAATCACCAGTTTCCTCTTCTCACCCTCGCACATCCTGAAAGGAGACGGCAGTGAGACTTGCTGAGCCAACAGCGCCAGACCTCTCAGTCAGACCCCCCACCCCCAAAGCCCCTTTAAGGAAGCAAAGACAAGATCACATGCTTAGTGTAGCCCAAGAGCGGCAAACATCACCCCCGCAGCTTCCCCTGTTCCACCGCCACTCAGAGCCCTCTCCTGCAGCAAAAGGCTACGGCTAGGAGGCAGGAGGCAGGAGGCAGGAGGCAGGAAATTCAGGAGACTCCTGAATTTCACTCTTGGTCCTGCCACTGACTCACTCAGTGCATTTGGGGGAAGTCACCACCCCTCCCCCCAAATACACACTCCTCTGCCATCAGTAAAATGGCAAATCACTTCACAATGGCAAAGAGCTCAGGGTGCCTCTGCCGCTGATAGTCTGTGCAGGTAAAATGAATCACGGGTAAGTTCATGGGAGAGTCAATATTGCCCAGATCCCTAGTGTCTGAAGCCAATGGACTATCCACCTTCAGCTGCACGAGAGCTAGAAATCCCTCACTGGCACAGACAGCTGGCTAAACCCAGTAACACAAATAGCAGGTATTTAACAGAATGAATGTATTACACATGCTGAAATCTGACAGAGTTTAGCCACCTCCGTTGTACCTCAAACATGAAGGGCCTTGGGGGGATCTGAAGGTAAAGGGGCTCAAAGCCTGCTGCAGCCTGGGAGTTGTAGAGTGCAATGGCTGCATTTGGACCTCTAAGCCCAGGAATCTGAGTGTGAGCATCAGTGAGATTAATCTCCCTTGCTCGGACTCATCTTCCCCAAGGCTGCAGTGGATTCTCCATCATGGCAATGGTTAAATCAAGACGGGATGTTCTTCTAACAGCTCTGCTCTAGTTCGGCCAGAATGAGTCCAATATCTGGGGCAGGAGGCCAGGCCAGATGGTCACCGTGAGTTCTTCCGGCCTTGGGATAGACGACTACGCAAGAAAGAGTCAGTTCCAGACCTATCTTCGGATCTGCTCTGGCCCCACTGGGTCTGGGTACCTCAACCTTTAGCACAGGTCTGAGGTTGGGCAGAGCTATTATCCCCATCTGCAGATGAAGAAACCGAGTGACCTGCCCATGCAGCGAATGAAACCAGGGCTTCCAGAGCCCTAGGCTACGGCCCTGTTTGTCTTACTGTAGCACCTAGAAGCCAGCCCCATTCTGAGAACTAGCAATCTAAGCAGCTCTAACCATTGAACCACCCTCCCTCAAGTGGGGATCACTTTTGGGGCCCCTGATCACCCCCTGGAAGGTTTGGATCCCTTCCAACCCTGTTGCTTCACCCAGCATGGCTTACGTGCATGAGAATCCATTTTCTGCTTGCTGCATCTTCTCAGTCAGCTCTTGGTTATAAGCCCCCGAACCACTATCAGCTCCAAGAGCAAACAGAGCAGCCCAAACCAAGAAGCTTAAAAACCAAGATTGTTTGAGAAGCACAGGAGACAGTCACAGTGGGTACGACAGTAGTGTCAGAAGAGCTGCTGCTCATTGGGTTACGAGGTGTATCGGCCCCCACATGGGAAAAAAATCCAGGTATCCACCTGTAACACTGCTAGGGATGGAATAGCGTGTGGTCTTAGCTTGGCTATGGCTACTAACAGTTGAATAACATAACTGGAGCAGCCTGGCGTAATGTTCAGTGTGGTTAGAACTGAGCGGGCTGGGAGCCAGGATTCTGGGGTTTATTCCCAGCTCTGGGAAGGGAGGGGGGTCTAGTGGGATAGAGCAGGAGGCTGGGAGCCAGGACTCCTGCTTTGTCTACAGCTCTGCCCCCGACTCAGAGTGGGAATAGGCAGCATCCAGTTCAAAGAGAAGAAACTGTTAATCTCTTTGCTGTGAAGTCACACAGAATGGGCAGCCCCAGTGATTGATGGCTCGCTGGCAGCATCAGGAAGATCACTGCAGACAGGGCAGGTGGAGCAAAGTCTGAATTAAGGATCAGGAGGCATGTGCAGAGTGTGGGAATTGTGGTCATATGCGTACGAATTATAGGCGTGACTCAGTTTCCCCACCCACTTGAGATTACCACCCCCTGGGTGGGAAGGGGTTACTTTCCCCTCTAGCACAGGGCAAAAGGGACAGCTGTGTCTCTCTAGCTTGGGGTGGATGCATCAAGTACTGTCCCTAGGCAGGGAGCCCTGGAGAAACACTGGGAGTCCTGCTGGCCGGCCATGACTGCCAGACAAGGGAGAAGGCGATCTAGACTCAGCAGGGCTGCACGTGGGCACCAAGGGATGGAGGTCACTGTGATCAGAATTCAGCTGCCAATACTCAGTGTAGGGTTTGGAGCAGAGTGGCAGGTGATGCTACCAGCATGGACTCAGATTTAAGCTTTGTTTTTCATTCTAAAATGGCTCCTTTAATGACAGAAGTCAAGTGACTAATAAACACTCGCCTGTTTCGAAAAGACTGCACCAGGTCACTGCAAATCCCTGTTGGTTGCATCACTCCCTGAAGGAATGAAGCATGTACCAGGCACTAGCTGGGGAGCCACAGAGAGAAAGAGGGGTGCTGCAGCCCAAGGGCCCCATCTCAGAGCTATGGGTTTCACCCTTTACCAAAGAGGGTGGTTCTAGGCTGTAGCACGATGTAGGGGATGCTCCAGGACTGTACAAAGGCTGGGGTATGGGCTGCTCTGCAAATCCATGTCAAGGCTCGGAACAGGAGCCGTTTGCCCCCTCTGCTGGGCAAGTGGGAGCTTCGGGGGGAAGGGCTGCAACTGACCCTGCCTGCGCAGTGCCTGGGACAGCAGAGTCTCCTCAGGAGCTATTGTAATAAACATGATTAACACCAGAGAAGGGGGAGGCCAAGTGACATATGGAGAGAGGCTAAAGGGGACTGTGCCATGTGCCCCCACACGAGCTGGACGCCTGGGTCCCTCACTCTGTGATTCCAGCCACGGGTCAATGTGGGGCGACTGCTCTCTGAACTGGCAAGGCAGGACTTTACCCAAGCAGGCCTTGGTCCCAGCCTTTGATGACTTGGCCCGTCCCCAGCGAGAAGATGAAGGGCTGGTCACGCGGGATGCTGCTGTCAAACTCCGTCCCATCTTCTAGCTTGCCCTGTGGGAAGGAGAGGGTGAGATGGTGAGGCCTTCCCCCCTAGCCAGAGATTCCTATCTCCCAATCCACAAACATTGCCCCAGGACCTATTGGCAAATACTTGGGCCTTCCCTTTCCCTTGCACTGATGGGGCATCAGGGACATTGGCTAGCTAGGTCTCGCCTTGGCCCCAGAACCTCGGGCTCTGGCTAGCTGGTGCCTCCTGTGCCTGCTGGCATACAGACCTCTAAGTCCTAGCTGGTTGGCACTGCCCCCTTCCCCGGGGAAGCACTCACAGTGTAATGCATGTGCAGCACATCTCCCTTGCGGGATTTGATGGGGCAGTTCTCCACTCGCTTCTTGACGCCAATCTGCAGCTTTCTCTTTCCCTCAGTGCCCAGCGCTGGCTGGCATAGCACCCATAGGCAGAGTGTGAGCAGCGCTGTGGCCTGGCTCGACTGCATCCTGGAAGGAGATGCAAAAAGAACCCGGTTAGTGGACGTAAACCAAGACAGATGCCCTCAGTCCTGGCCAGTGTCATCCCACCCCCCATCTCCCACCCCCGCTGAGCTGGACTGGAGCCAGCCCCCCTAGAGAGGAAAGTCCCCATATCCTACTCCCTCCCCAAGCCAGCCAGGACAATTGTCCTGGGACCAATTCAGAGCCAGCATCCACTAGAGAGGTAGGTGCTGTCATCCTATTCCCTGGTCCTCAAACAATCCGCTGTACACTTCATGCCCCCACTCAACTCAAACACACAGTGACATGCTGTAAGTATTTTAAGCCCTCCACTGGTCCTTTGTATTGCTACCCACCCTTTCAAATCCTATCCTCACATGCAGCGGCGCGTAGTCCATCCGTCCGGATCCCCCCTGTCCCAGCCTGGGAGTCTCTGGATGCCTCACTTACCTGTCCTCCAGCTGAAGGAGCCTCTCCTCCGCTCCCTGCCCTAGTAGCACCAGCCACCACTGTCCTCTGGTGTGCCAGCCAGAGAATCTCGTGGATGGTGGGGTCTCCCTAAGTCCACCAAGTCTCCTCACCTTCACCCCCATTCTAGCTCTTCCCAATCTGATTTCCCCATTTGTATCCCCATTCCCACCCCGCCCCCAGAATGCCTCGGTGGGGTGCCCCTACCTGTGGCCCCCATTCCCACCCACCCAATGTGCCTCAGTGGAGTCTCCCTACCTGTACCCCCCATTCCCACCCCCCACTGATAGCTGCTCCCCAGCACTGTGCGTTTACAGTTCCCCCCATATCAGGCCCCACGTCATACACATTGCCTTTGCCCACTAGGGTGCCTCATGTCTCCCCTCTCCCTGCCCACCTCTCCTGTTCCCCCCTTTCTGGAGGGTCCATACCTGCGCCTTCCCTTGGTCCTCCTCACCCTTTGTGGCCTCCCAAGCCCAGACCCACATCTCCCCAGCTCCTGTGGGGTCCCTCACCTTGTGCACCCAGATGTCCCCAGGACTTCGGGGAGGAGCTGGCTTCTCCCTGGGGATCCACACTTGGTCATGATCTGTGGGGCTCTCCCCTCTTCCACCTCGGGGTCCCCTCGATGCCCACCTGCTCTGGGCACCCCAGGGAGGCACTCCAGTCATTGGAGAACCCTTGATATGCCTGCGGGGTACCCAGACCTCAACAGGGCCCTGCCCCCCTGACCGGGCCCCCTGCCTCCACTCCCTATGGATCCAGATTGCCTCTCCCTGGCCACTGCCCACTGGGTCCCTCTGTGGCCCTTTCCTCAGGGGTAGATCCCACTTGGGCCCCACTTGCCTCATAGACTCCTGGCTCCCCTCAGCTCCCAGCTCAGCCCCTTTTAATCTGCTGTGACCCTGGGACTCCCCCTTCCCTGCACCCCCAGACTCCTGGGTCCCCAGAGCCCCTAGCTCAACCCCCCTCAATCCACCATGACTCTGGAGCTCTCCCCTCACTGCACCCCCAGACTCCTGGGTCTCCACAGCCCCTAGCTCAGCCCCCCTCGATCCACCATGACGCTGGAGCTCCCCCCTCACTGCACCCCCAGACTCCTGGGTCTCCACAGCCCCGGGCTCATGCCCCCCATGACCTGGGCCTTCCCTCTCCGGGCCCCTCATCCGTCTCGCTGGAACCCCGATTTCCCGGGGCTCCACGTCCCCTTCTAGGGCCCCCCGCCCCTGGGCTCCCTCGGGCCCCCCCATCCCCCACTCTCCCGCTCTCCCGCTCTCACCTCGCCAGACCCCGCTCCAAACCCCTCTGCGCAGCCGCCGGCAGCTCCCACTTCCTGATTGGGCAGGCCGGGAAGCCACCCCGGGGGCCGCCATCTTCCCCATCACGTGAACAGCTCGGCTTCATGTCACGTGACCAGGGCGCTCTCATTTCCGGTCTGGCTGCTGGCGGCGTAAAATGGCGTCCATGTGGGGGCGGGGTCTTCCTGCTCTGGGCGGGGTTCACCCAACTGGGAGACGCTCTGTGACCTCAGATAACCTTATATCGTCCTTTGCCCCCTGTGACCTCTGACCTCATGTACCCCCCTGCCCATTTCTGACCCCAGGATCCTGATGGCTCATGGCGACCCCTGGCCCCCACTAGTCCCATGCCCCCGCCTGGGCCCAGCCCTTCCCCTGCTCTGCACCCCCATCTCTAGTGACCCCAGCATCCATCAGTATCTCCCAGGATCTGCCCCAGCCCCTGTGATCCCCACCAAAGACCCCCTTCCTGCCCCCCTGGCCCCCAAACACTTGGGGGTCTCCTCTCAGTGTGTCCCAGGGCCAGAGGAGAAATGGGACCTTCCCCACATGGCCATGCCCATTATGCCCACTAGGGGATGCCAGTGCCCCATGACAGCACTGGAGGAAGCGGGCTTGATGGGAGAGGAGGGTGCCCCCCCCTTTCCCTTTCCTTTTCCAGTGCCAAGTGCCCACCTGGCTTGCTAAGGGTGCAGGTGTGATGGGGCTGGATCTGATGCTTCCCCTGCCTGGGGGAGGCTGTTGGCACCATTAACTCAGTGCCAGGCAGTCAGAGGTGGCTGACTGGGGTGGTAAGATGAGGGCAAGGGGTTTATGGGAGGGTCCCATTATTACCCTCAGGGGTGCCTGACACAAAGGGATAACATCATCACCATCTAGCTCTGTCCCTGACATTGCTGGGGCCCGCAGGGCTGTGCTGATCCCTTCTGGAATCCCAGGGGGCATTTGTCCAGAAGATGAGGTGATTAGATGAGATCTGAGGTTTCCTGCCATGGCTATGTGCCAGTTGCAAACTAGGGTGGTGGTAACTATAGCTGATGTAAGCCAAACACAACCCTTCCCTGGCCCTGGGTATTACTGGAGACCCTGATGTCTGGGCTGCACCACCCCCAACCTGAATTCAGACCCTGGCATTCAGGTTACGATACCCTGTCCTGGCTTTGGAGCATCCAAGCCATGATACCACCCTGGCTTTGGACCCTGGCATCATGACACCTGTGTCCTGACACCTCTGTCCTGGCTTCATACCCTGGTGTCTGAGCTGCTTTGGCTTGAAATCACTTCCGTTTGCCCAGAGCTGTTGCCCCAGCCCCCTTTGTTTCTGATCCCAAGGCTCTCAAGCCCTGTCCCCTCACCCCTGGGTCCCGCCTCAGGAGGCAAGTGATGTGTAGGTTGGGGAGCCCAGGGCTGGGTTAGCAGGGGGCTGTGAGTCAGGATCAAGGGGAATGAGCAGAGCTTGGGCGGGGGCAGGGCTGGGTTAGCAAGGTGCTGTGGGTCAGAATTGAGAAACACTGGCACAACTGGGGCGGAGGGTAGCCCTGTATTTCTGTGCCCTGCCAGCTGCATTACACCCCTGCTTCCCCAGCATGGAGTACACTCTGCAGCAGTGCCAATGCCTGGGCCCTGGCTCATTTCCCCACTGGCCTTGGCCATGGGCTGGGGGGTTGTGTCTTAGGGAGTTGCGGGGTAGGGGCTGCCTGGGGAGTCAACCAAGCTCCCTACAGGACTCTCCAAATATTGACTTTCCTGAGGGCTCTGACTGGGACCAAAGTGCGGCCAGAATGGAAATCAGCTGGGCAGGAGCCATGGGGGGAAAGCCCAGTGCCCTGGCAGTCTTCAACCCCTTCCAGAGCCCTGGATAGAATCCAGGAGTCCCTCCTGGGTTCCCAACCACTAGACTCTGCTCCCCTCCCAGAACCAGGATAAAACTCAGGAGTCCTGGCTCCTAGTCCACCCCCAATGGGGCATGTTGCCATCTCTCTCGCTGCCCTCTTGCTCATGGGATGTTGGGAGGGCTAGGGGGTGTTTATGTCTCAGGTTGTACTTAGTGCCTCTGGGGTCAAAGTCACCCCCCTCCACCCCTCCCCCTGCCATTTCCTGGAGCTTCTGGGTGAGGGCAAAGTCTGGAGGCAGTGGGTGCAGGATAAACAAGCGGGTGCAGGACAAACAAGCAGCACTGCCTCCCCAGCTCCCTGCATCTGCCTCACACCTTCCCATCCTGCCTTGGAACCCTGGCGTCCGGGTTGCCCTGCCCCCAACCTGGCTTGGAACCCCAGCCTGGCTTGAGGCCCCAATGTCAGGGCAACAGTACCCCTCCAGCCTGGTGGGAAATCCTGGCATCCAGGACCCTGCCTGGCTTGGGACCCTGGTGTCCAGGCTTCACTGTTTCTAGAGTCAGACCCCACCTGCTGAGGATTCCTGACCCCTTGCCTGCGGACCCCAGATCCTCATGGCACCCCCGCCAATGGCCCTGCCCTCCCCGCCTCCCACCCTGTCCCAAGCAGCTTACGTGCACCAGAGCAGGAGGCCACAGCCCTGGACTGATAAGGGACTGGCAGCAACGCTCAGCTCTGGGCCCTCTGCCAGGCTGCGAGGTTCCTTATCGGCCAGAGGCTCTGCCCCCACCACCCTCAGGCTCCCTGAGGCCACGGCCTGTGCGGGAGGGCAGAGGCTTGCCCTCATATCCCCCCCTTCTGTCCAGCCATTGGATCCTGGGCGTTTATCCACCTGGAATCAACACATCAGAGCCACAGAGTGGTTAGAGCAGGGGGCCTGGGAGTCAGAATTCCTGGATTCTAGCTCTAGCTGCATCCATGTGAGACTTTGGGCCATCCTTCCCCCAACCAGTTGCCTCAGTTTCCCCTGCTGGGTGGTGAGGGCACCCCGCCTCCTCTGTGTGAATATGTAGGAATCAGGTTTAGCCCTACATTTTGCTGAAATAGGAGCCATGTCAGCAGCTGGAGAAGTCCCGGGAAGATGAGGCAGGCTGGGCAAGTGGTAAAGGCAGTGTGGTGAACCTGGCTGCCAGCCCCTCCTATTCTAACCCACTAGACCCCACTCCCCTCCCAGCACTGGGGATAGAGCCCAGGAGTCTGGACTCCCAGCGCCCAGCAGCTCTAAGCCACTAGACCTCACTCCCCTCCGAGAGCGGGGGTAGAGGCCAGGAGCTCCCACTCTTGCACTCTTCCCCCTACTAGGTGCATGATGTGCCCTGAACCCTGCCCCTCCCGCTGGTACCTAGCAAGCCTGCTCTTGAGCACAAGCTGTGAGGGGGTGGGGGATTAGCAAGGGGCCGAGCTGCCCCCAAGCCCTGTGTTACAAGTGGCTCACACAGGCAGGTGCTGGCTCTGCCAGGATCCATCCCCTCCATTTTCCCCTGGTCATGAAGTGCAGCACGTCTCCGTGGGCAATGCCAGCACCGTCACAACTGGGCCCATTCACTGGTGTGCTGGGAACTAGAGTGACAGCTCTGTACGCTCCCAAGGGAGGAGGATGGGAATCCCCCACGTATTCCCTCCATCCGGTTCTCTGATGGGTGTCAATGCTGATTTACAACCCCCCGCTAGCCCAGCCTGAGCTCCCTACCCACCCAGCTCTGCCCCCGCCCCTCAGTCCTGACCCACAACCCCCTGCTAGCCCAGCCCACCTGTTTTTCCAATATCCTCACACAGAGCGTCAACTGCATCTCATGCTTTTCCAGCACCTTGTGTTTCCAAAGGATTCCAGAATATGGCACTTGGACAAACAGGAATCCCCTGCCCAGTACCAAGAGGGAACCACCTGTGGGGTGAGGCGCAGAGGCTGTGTATAGAGGGATCCCTCACCTGGTGCTGAGATGCAGCCACCTCTGGACTGGGGCCCCGGGGGCCGGGCTCTTCATAGAGGGATCCCTTGCCTGGCGCTGAGATGCGGCCACCTCTAGGATGGAGCAGTCATTTTTCCACACACGCCGAGCGTGAAGGAGCCCTCAGCTCTGGGCTGAAGAACTGGTGGGTGTAAAGGCTGCCACACTTTTGTGGAGCATAAACGAAGGCACCGGCTCAAAGGTGAAAGACCAATAATCCCCTAGGATTCCCTCTCCACCCCCGCTCCCCTACACAACGGGGGACCCCCTCCAGCAAGGCACTCCCCAGCCAGTGCAGTATATAGGGCACCCCACAGAACAGCAGCCCCCGTCCAATCCAGCATGTCTCAAGAGTGGGGCAGGCTCCCTCGACCCCCTATAGGTGTTTGCGGGGGTCGTGCGCTCACAGCTCTGTGGGCCGTCATGTCTCAGCCATTTAATAGCTTTATAGCCGGATACCAATGTGCAGGCAGTTACAGCAGCAGGACGTGACCTGGGAGAGTCCTCGAGCTGGTGCCCAGCCTCCCCTTGACTCCGGCAGGGAATCGGGGTTTGATCCAGGGGGATGGAGAAGAAGGGGAGGGCAAGTATTAAATTAAAGGGGTTTGGGGATGAGCGGGCAGTGAGAGGCGTGCGTGGAACTTTAAATAACAACGAGGGGAGGAGAGTCTGGCCAGCAGAGCTGGGGCAGCCTTTGTGGGCACTGAAGGAATCTGGGGGCCTGAGTCCTGGCGGGGCCCTGGAATCCGGTTCCCCCAGTCCAGGAGAGGCCGTGCAAGATGCAGCCCCTCCTAACAGGTCCTGTCCAGGCAGTGGATAATGGGATCTGACGCCAAACATGGTCCCAGGAGTCCTCTCATCAGATCCATTCCTGGGCAGCCTCGCTTGTCTTCCTTAGGCTCCTTTCCAGGAGGGGGCGCTCAGGGCCGAAGTCTTGACCTGGTTCCAATACAGAGCTGGGCTTGGGTGGGGGGAGAGGCTGGTCCCAGGTCACCCCCCTCCCCCGTCAGATCATCTGCGCAGCTTCTCACACCTGGCAGGGAAGAGAGTGGCTCAGGGCAGTTAGAGGGGCCATGCAGGTTCAAGGCACCAACCGCAGGACCCCCAACTCCCTCAATCAGAAGCACTTCCCTTATCCCAAAGCCTGATGGGCGAGGATTGGGGGCTCTATCCTGCAGCACTAATTGGGGAGGGTCTGTTTGGCCTGGAGGAGAGATCAGGGGTATCTCCGGTCCGTAGGGGTGATGGGTGGCTGTCTGTCTGAGGGGAGCTGTGGCTGCCACTGGCCCATGGGGAGATGTTGGAGGGGATCTGTCTAGTCCGTGAAAGAGTTTGGGTAGGTCTCTGCGCCAGGGGGATATTGGGAGCTCAGCCTGGTCTATAAGGGATTTTGGGGTGTCTCTGGTCAAGGTAGAGGTTGGAGGATCTGCCTGGTCCGTGAAGGAGTTCAGGTAGATCTCTGGTCCAGGGGTGGTTGCGGGGTCTGTCTGGTCCGTGAGGGAGTTTGGGGTGTCTGGTCCAGGGGTGGTTGG